>JAMWET010006778.1:215000-530000 GCA_024036415.1 Prochilodus magdalenae
CTCATCATCAAAAAAAAATAGGTGCACCCAGAAGGAAGTGTCGGATGGCAGTGCTATATATACGGAAGGAAGATGAACGTTACCAGGAACAATAAATTATTAATCACTTAGACTGATATGGGTGATACACACATTCAGAAGTAGTGTCTATTAGTATATGGTCAGGCCATGTTTGCTAACGCAACATCTCTGTACGAAGTTGTAGAGGTTCCTGATGGTGTCCTGTGGTAATCCATCCCATGCGTTTTGAATATTCTCGCATAGTTCCTGCAGATTTTATGGTAGGGGAGGGACACTCATGCATTCATCCATTCATCTCGGTCCTCCCCATGCCTCCACACACAGATTTGTTGGTTGTCTGCACCAAGACAAAAGCGGGAATCTATACTGAAGATGACTTGCTTCCATTCTGTATCACTCAATGACAGTCTAGCACAATGCTGTTGCAGGCCATATTGAAGTAGTGTTTAGGGCAGTCATTGTAATGGTCTGCGTGCATGTAGTCCTGCATCATGCAGTTGTCTGCCAATGGTGCTGGCACTAACAAGATAAAGGGCATCACTGCTCACTGAATGTCTGTTCTCGGTTCTTGCTTATGTCACATGTGCAACCAAGCATAAAATTGAACCATTCACATGTCTCACAATGTCAAACCTACCCACCAAGTTTAATTCCTGTCGGTTGATTCCTTCTGGGTGCAACTATTTGTGCAGATATTCTGTTATTGATGAGTGTACATAAACACCCAGTACTGTGTCTGTGAAAGAGACAGATGCTATTTGCAGATGCTAATTTATTTTCTTGGTATTTTGTCTTATCCAAAAAAAAAAAATGATGATATGGCCGTTGGCTACTCCTACGAGTGAATCTTTTATAAATAAAGTGCAATTAAAAATCAGGTCTACTCACTGGCAAAGGTTAATGTGCTTCATAAAATGCTTGACTTGCATGTAGTGAATTATACATAGCATATTTTAAATGTGGGCCTCAAGATGCACTGACCAGTGTTTAAATAAAAGCCTGATGACCACAGGCCATGGAATATATAGAGGGGATGGACAATGAAACTGAAACACCTGGCTTTAGCCCACAATCATTTATTAGTATGGTGTAGGGCCTCCTTTTGCGGCCAATACAGCGTCAGTTGGTCTTGGGAATGACATATACTGCGTCCTGCACAGTGGTCAGAGGGATTTTAAGCCATTCCTCTTGCAGGATAGTGGCCAGGTCACTACGTGATGCTGGTGGAGGTTCGTCCTTCTTGGTGGTATGCTAACATTACCCTGGATACCGTGGCTCTTGATACATCACAAAGACTTGCTGTCTTGGTCACAGATGCGCCAGCAAGACGTGCACCAACAGTTTGTCCTCTTTTGAACTCTGGTATGTCACCCATAATGTTGTGTGCATTGCAGTATTTTGAGCAGAACTGTGCTCTTACCTGCTAACTGAACCTTCACACTCTGCTCTTACTGGTGCAATGTGCAATTAATGAAGATTGGCCACCAGGCTGGTCCAATTTAGCCATGAGACCTCCCACACTAAAATGACAGGTTAGGTATATGTTTTATTACTTGCTGTACTGCCAATATACTCTCACTGAAAGCCACACACAGATCTCATAATCATGAACATGTGGCAGCTCTGCATGTTGTTGGCTAATGATGGCATTGCTATGTAATGCCAGGCTAGCAGCTACCTTTGTTACATCATAAACACATCATACGTATTTGTTACATCAAACATACAATATACAAACAGTATATGCTATTTATGATTTACCTTTCTGGTTTAAGTATGGCCTGTCAGAGTAACTTTTAATACTTGAGGCAATGCTGCTGACTTTTGTTTTGTGGACAACTCCCATGAGCATAAAGTTATTTAATACAACCCCCACCTCAGCTGATCCAGGAAATTTCAGGCCAGCAATTAAGTACTGATCACAGCAGGAGAAAGTAGCTTCCACAGAACAGGCCAGTGCAAGCATACAAAAGCTGCAGATTTTAAAAAAGTGGTGGCCAAGAAACATGCTTTCATTACAAGGTGCATTACAGTGACTTCACACTTTATCTCCATTATCTCCATCTCTATTAGTGTGGCAGAGACAGAGCCGTCTTTAACATGTGAAGAAAATGAAAACCTTTTTAAATTTGAGGAGTTTGCATTGGATTAGAGAAATATTTAAACAACGATAACACATTCTGAAAAGCTTCTGTGCTGACAGTGAGGAGTTCATTTAAAGCAGTAAATCAAATAGCAAGAGTTAACAGAAATGCCTCGTTCAACTTTTGCTGTTTGTTCTTTGTGATTATGATCATATACTTCAGAGCTGTTTCAGGCTACTTTATAACGACAGTTAATATTAACTTTTAGGCGTCATTTCTGTCATTTGGAGTTATTATTGTAATTTTGCAATACTGTTAGTTACATAACAGTAATTAGAGATTGACACTGATATTAAATTAGCATCCCAATGAACATGTTGAAGCATGTATTTTAATTATTTTGTGTTTTACAACAAAAACAATAACAATAACAATAATAATAATAATAATAACAAAAACAACAACAACAGCAATAATAATAATGATGATAATAATAATAATAATAATAATAATAATAATAATAATAATAATAATAATATAAAACAAAATAAATAAAAATTTCAGCAGTACTTTTTTGCTTGGTATGGTAAGTGCCTAGTATATAATAATTACAAATCTCTTCATTTGGTTTTATTATCAGTTAAACCATACAGCAGGAAACACATGCAACATATAAGGAGTTTCCAAAACTAAAAGAGTTTTAAAAATGATTAAATGGGACTCTTTACAGCTGTGCAAGACCTGTCACATCACCAAAACTGTCACCATCCATGTACACCACTTAAAGCTAAACCTTTGATAACATCAGGCTCCGGTCAGATCTGCTATAGAACCTTTTTGCTATAAAAGGTTTTGTAGCTGTTAGTGAGAATTTGGAAAATCAAATGCAGAAGCTGTTAATGTTCTTAGAAAAGTCATTACTGCATTTCAGCACTATGCAGTACCAGAAAGTCTTCACTTTCACTATGTGTGTGCACGTGTATGTCTGTAAAGTATCTACAAGACATTACTTGTAATTCTTACATAATTACATATTAAATACTAGGTAATTAATACACATGAAGCTTTTAGTTGACACAACCCAGAGCCAGAGACAAATTCACACACTTGCTTGAAGTCATTCTGATTAAAAGATCCAACTTGCTTTAGTTAGCAGAGAATCATACTTTATATTTTACACCATGCTGGTGGCTGGTACCATTCTATTATTTGCCTTATATTGCTAACGTCCCTGTTTGGCTGGTTTTCTGCCATGGCTGGTCATGCTTTTTAAAGCAGCACTTCTTTAAACTGGAAGAAGTAGTATTATTACTGAGTAAAGAGAATGAAGACTAACACCAACACCTTCACAGCACTGTGAGTCACCCTGTAAAGCCTGAAATAATAATTTTAAAGATAATGAGAACGTGACAAATTGGGTGGGAGTTTTTCAGACAACGCCATATGTCTTATTAATATCACCTTGACAGGCTCAAAAAGAAGGTTCATCTTAACGTTCGGGTCTTAAATGCAAAACCAACACACTGTTACACTGTTGAAGATGTGATGACAACAGTAGATCTTTCACTGACATCCTCAGAAGACTCATCTTTCTCCAAGTTTTGTTGGAGTTGTCCTTGAATGCTCTTGCAATGTGCTCACAAAAAGAAATAGCAGGCACATTTGATGAATGTCTGTAATAAGGCCATAAATGCCATCAAAATACAGCAAACCTGATAAGAACTTTAAGTTTCAAACAAAACTGCAAATGTGAGGCTGCAGCACATACTCTCAACAGACAATTATAAACATTTAAACTCTTTAAAAAAAGAGATCATAACAAATTCAGTCAGAACGAGAAGATAAGACCTGCAGCAACTGGTGACACTGCAGAAAATGAAATCAACATCCCCGGTAATAAATTATGCAATTTGAGTAGTTGATGATAGCAGGAATAATTTACTGTATAGATATAGTTTGTGCTATACGGTCAAATAACTTTGAGCCAGCAGTTCAGTGTGCAGTAGAGTTAGCTTGCTTGTAGATTAACAAAATTTGTTCAACTAGGTAGTAAGAGGAAGGTGATAACATTCAGAAACCGAGAAGAGATTAGATCAGTTTATTGGACAGACAAATACTTTTTACAGGCATCTTGAAATTAAGATTCTATTCATACTAAAATACTAAAATGACTGAGAGTTCATTTGAAGTAGGCATACAATACAAACCAAAGACATTTACACAGATGAAAGATGGAATGAACTGCTGTCTCCTCCCTGGGTAACTGTTTTGAGGATTTGGAGATCCCCACAAGTGGATAAATCTGACTTTTGCGAGTGTGGTGGAAAACCCTGGTAAAACTTGAAGGACATGTTTCTAAAATATGAGTGAATGATCTGCTAAGGGTCATCATGTCTTTACCAGTATAATATTGATTTTGCATTTGAGCCCTAAACATTGACTCAGAGCCAGTTTTATGAGCCTGTGCATATGATATTAGTGTGTTATTAGTGTCATGATATTGTATCTCTTGAACATGCTACTGCAATATTGAATAATGGTAAACCAGCAACTGTATTTGCATGGGATACAATTGGACTTAGGGAAATACTGTTAACTCATTAGATGTATGATGCTGTTAGAAACAAGAGGTGTGACTGTGAAAAAGAGATAAGAATAATATGAATACAGAAGAATATTCTTGAACTAGCCTTGCTTATCCTTGTTCCTGTTGCAAAGATTTGTGACTCATACTTTGATAATTTCTAAAAATTGATCTAAAAAAAATTGTAATGTGGTCCAAAAACCCCAAAACAAATCTGTCCTAGTACCTCTGAGTTTTTAAATGATTTTTCTGAGATTTTATATACAGTGAAACACAAAGCAGCTCAAACACACTGTCGTTTAGTGTGTTCTTTTTTTTTCTCTAATAAAGCATATAAAATACATAGAGCTGTTTTAAGGAATCTATTGATTTTAAGAATGGAACTGTATTCTGATTCATTTGCATTCTATTACTTTCCACCACTGGAACACAGCTGTTGTTGCATTGCTGTTGCTCAGCCTAAAGATTCTCCAGCATGCAGCTAGCTGACAATTGCCATCTGAATCACTCTTTGGCATGAATGTTGACTCACACTCAGTGAGTCATATTCTCACAGCTCCTCAGGGACAAACATTGTATTGTGCTGTTTTTTAATTTTCACATTTTTAACAATTTGCCATTGTTATGTTGCAGGAAATCACAGTCGGAGGTCAGGAGACTATATGGTACATACACTATAACATACACACAGTTCCTTTTATGCAAGTATTCTGTGTTATTTTGGAGGTGTGACAGCAGCTGTGCCAGAATTATTTTTGACAAGGGAGCCATGGGGTGCTGAAAGTTTTGGAGGCAGTGTGTTTCCTATATCTCTTAAAGACGAACATATGAGTTATGGCAAGATTCAGTACTGTGTGAAAGTCTTAGGCAGCCAGGAAAATTGTTTAAACTATTCGTCTTTACAGTAAATGCGCGTTCCCAGGAGAAAGAAGGACCCTGAAGTACTGTGAACTTAAACACAGTGTGTACTGAAATGCACTGAAAGTGTGATATCCTTATAGACTAAACTATGTACCTAGTATTCTGCATATGTATCATTACTGCTATTTAAATACACTTTAATTAACTGTTTTATTTTGAGACACAACTAGGAGTTGTTTTAATATACTTTAATATATATAATCTTAATGTACTCATAAGCACATATTAAAGTGCATTTGCAGTCTATTAATACACACTTATTTTTACCTGGGAGTACTTATTACTATACTTAAGTACACTGAAGGTCTACTGGGGTAATAAACACAGGAAAACATTATAAGTAGTTTTATGTAGTACTTGTGAGCTACATAAAGAAATAAACTTTTATGCCTCCTGAATGCCCCTGGTCATCAGATGGATCTGTGAAATTTAACACAATGATTTAACCTTATAAAGCATTGCCTAGCCATGGATGTCTTACTGTTAAAACGTCACTGTTGTCGTAGTTAGGAAAACAGAGTTAGAAGAGCACAGGTCTAGGTCCTGACTCGTCATGGTACTTCTGCCATTGAATGGACAAACAATCATACTGACATAAAAATCTGTGTATTTGTATGAATTTTTAAACAAATAAGTGCATGCATACACACACATTTGTGGACATTTGTTGATATGTAATTTACCTAAATGCAAAGTCAGCAAGCCCAGCATCAGAGGGTCACCACTTTCCAGTCACGCCACACTAAGCCCAATATTCTGTCCATGCTTCTGTTAGTGGAAAAAAGCAATCAAAGTGAAATGAAACTGCACACTGACAGTATAAAGCCTACACTGATCATTGATCAACATTAAGGGTGTGCATGGGTCACTTTGTATTCACTGCATTTCAGCAGCCTGATTTGCTAAATGGGTACACCTTGTTTTTAGCTGTAAACTTGTCCTCCCTGTTGATTTGCTCCCAATTCTGGTACTTTGTTGTCACATATTTCACTTTGATTTTTTTCTGAGGTGATGTGGTGTGGGTGGTGGCCTTCCTGGGTTTGGGTGGGGGTAGGTGCATGGGTTTAGATGGGGGGGTCATGGGTTTGGGTGAGGGAGGTCATGGGTTTGGGTTGGTGAGATCCATGAATTTGTGGGAGGTTTAAGGTTTTGGGTGAGTGGGGTTTATGGGTTTTGTGAGGAGGTTGAATGGGTTTGAGTGAAAGAGGTGCATGGTTTGAGTCAGGGGGTGGTGCATGGGCTTGAATGAGGGAGGTGTATTGGTTTGAGGGGGGCATTCACCATTTTCAATTTTATACAATACAGGCACCAGACCAGGCTTGCACCACAAAAATACAAACTCTAACCTAAACTTTATGGAATTTACAACTCAGCAAGGCAAAAATAATGCTGTGGACCCTGTTTAGTTCAACTTTACATTCAGTTCTGGAAATAATAAAAGATGTTTCCACTATGACTGCACAGTATTAAAACACCTGTAGAGAGCCATTACTGCTAGCATCTGGTCTACACTATGGAATTTGGCTCAGTGACACATGCACACCAAGGTATACGAAAACAAGACCCCACAATCTTTGCTTTAAGGAACAACAGCAACACATTTTTAGTTGTATGACTTGTCTTTGTTTGACTGACAGAGAAATGTCATCTTAACAATACTGCTTGACTGATGGCAACATCTTTAATTTGGGGTTTATGACAAGATCTAGGCTTGGGAATAAGGACCATAAAAGTTTTGAAAAAGGGTACATATCAGGAGATAGCTAAATATGTAGCATATGTAAATATGCCAATGCAATAAGGCTAATTAATATTAGCATGTTAATAGGATTTGCCAATCTAACACTAACACAGATTTGGAATTTTTAACCCAGGCAATGGAAGCTTTAGACATTCAGGTACGGTATATTCACCATCAGAAATTGCTCTTTTCTCTAAGCTTACTTTTAAAATGGGCCTGGAAAGAAAATTATTTGTGAAATACACTGAACGTCTGATACAAGTGGTATAAAATATGACTAGCCCTATGAAGACTTTACAGGGGTTGCTTGTGATGGCGCTGAACAATTCAGTATGTAAGGATGTGTAATTTTTATGATGCAGTTTGTGTGGGAGTGCAAACTGTGATCTCCCTAATGCGTCTGTACAGACACACACAAACACAGTGGAAGCGAGCACATAGTGCCACAGCAGCAGTCTAATCCTCCTGAGATAGACCGCACCACCTGTGTGAAAGCAGAGTGTGTATCGCATGCTTGCCAGGATCAGATCAGTCCACTAATAGGCTCCCTGGAATAAGACCACCTCAGAGACAGCTCCAAAATCGCTGCAGGGATGAATAAAAATCTGCCCGCCGAAATGAGCTTCACGATTTTCATCCATTAACTAACCCTTCCTCTCGGCTTAGCTTTACTTTAAGTGGTCCTCAAAAGTAGAATTACGGGCCTTTGAAAGGCTTCGGCAAACAGATCGCTTAAAAGGCTAGTCAGGCAGGCAAGGATAGAACCTCAAGTGAAGGATTTGAAAGGTTGAAAAGTTTTATGTGGTATAATGTGTGGCCTAACCTAGTTTTTAAGGCTCTGTGCAAGTCAGATTCTGTATATTTTATTAAAATAAAGGTTCTTTAAGGCTCAAAATCCACTGGTCCAGCTTACCATCCATGTTTGTAATCATCAAAAGTCAAGAAATCCTGCAGATGTCACACCTATCGTCACCTACTCAGCATTTTTGAATAATAAAATATGCTTTGAAATGTATTGCTTTGCTTTACGTTGGCCATTTTGTGTTCTTTAGATCTGTGTAGTTAACTCAGTATCTTATATTAACACTTGTGGATAGGATAAGTGAATATCAAAGTTACTCCGAATGCATATCCAGGATTAAACCCAGGTGTTTCACTCCAAAGCATGAAGCAGTGCATTTCCAATCGGAGAGATAAAGCATGCTGCATTGATGTGCTGGACGTGTGGTGTCCAATCAGAATGCAGCTAACAGAATCTTAATAGTTGTGACCATCTTAACATTCAACAGATATCAAAGTCTCTGTCTACGCTTGGGCAGTACATCTGAGGCTCAGACTATGATCTCAGCTAGACATCATCACTAGAATCTTAAAGAGCTTCGGCATCAGTAACAGAAACGGTTAGAAAAAATCCTGGAAAATTTTGGGCCAAATGCTGTGGCATGGCATCAAAATCATTAAAAAGATATTTCTTGTTGAAGGTTTTATGGTAATGACCAACCAAATTCAAATTATGGATTAAGATGTGTCAACCGGATTGATAAAAGGTAGCAGATGCAAACATATATTTTAGTTTCCTGCATATACTAGAATAAAATATGCAAGATATTGTCTACTTTGGTTTAGATTAGTGAATGAATCTATAGATTAAGCAATAAAATACTACAAGTATATGTCCAAGAACTCTTGGAGGTATTGCATGCTATAAATCATCGCTGTCCAAAGAAAAACAGGTATCTCCAAAATGGCAACTTTACAGAAGAGGCCAAAAACCTCTTTGAATTTGAATGGAAGTCAATGGGACCAGACGTCTTTCCAAGCAGTTCTGGGGTATTTCTGCTGCTTCATTTTTAATGAAATTTCCACAAAGTGTAAATAGCAGCTCATGTGATCAAATGAGGCCTAAAAGTAAAAATCAACAAAAATGGAGATACATGTTTTTCTTTGGACAGCGACAAAATGAAATAGCACAAGCCATGCTGTTCCAAAGACTTTAGGAGTTTGGAAGTAAGATCTAAGCTACTGGGCTAATGATTAAATTAACACCACTTTTCTGAAACAGTCCAGGATTTCTTTTTGGGTTACATCTTCATTTTCAGCAAAATGCTATTCAGTTCTGTGTTTTTTAATTGGTTTAAATCATAGATTATCTACAAAGACCATAGCTCCAAATTCGTCCATATTGTTTTATTTTCTGCATTTTGCATAACCTACTGTTCTATCAGTACTACACTGCAAAAAAGGGTATCTTATCATATCATGAGAAATTATATTAAATCTTATCAACATTTCTCATATTTCCCATTTTATGATTATTGTAAGGATATTATAAGATGATGTCACATTTCCTAGATGTTTTAATGTTATAATTGTTTTTGGTAAGCAAATTTATCCCCATATATTGGCATATAATTAAAGAACATTTGGTTAAAATCAGCCTTATACTGCGTAGATTTAAGGTAGAATGAGCATCTCTGAGCCTTTCTCCTGGCTGTCTGTAGGAATTTGAGAAAGTTACCTAATAGTTTATTCATATGAATCTGCCAAGTAAATCTACCATGGAACCTTCTGTGGTAAACAAATCCAGTTCAGATGCAGCTTATATCATCTTGCAAACCCCAATCGACTACACCATGCTCTTTACGGTTCTTCCTACTTTACCAATGTTGTATATGCTATATGAAAAAGACCTGCAAAAAGGCAACTCTACATAAAGGATCCAGCCAAAAATAAATAAATAAATAAGCCACTAGGATGAATGCAATGTACTGGCAGAAATGAGCTTCAGAAATGCCATCCATTAGCTCAGCCTGGCTGTACTTTAAGCGGCCTTCAAGTGCAGAATTATGGTCCTTTGAAAGGCAAAAACGAGTCTGGTAAACATGTCTTTCCCTGCCTATTTGTTAAGGCTTTTGCTAGCCTGTACATCCATGGCATTTTGGACATCAGTCTAAGTTTTTAAAGTGGAATGTGAGCGTTTCTTAGAAGCGCTTTGAGGAAACAGACATAAAATGGAGTTTATGAATGGGGCTATGACTTTTTTCGATGCAAGGCTCTCTCCCTCTCTTTCTACCTCTTTCTCTCTCTCTCTCTCTACACATATATACATAATGAAGCTTTTATAGCTGCCACTAATATAAAAGAAGCTCTCTAAATAAATGTATTATTATTATTATTATTATTATTATTATTATTATTGTACTGTGTTTTTTGTTGTTTCTAAAACTGGATTGAACATTCCACAATATGATAGACAGTGGGAAAAATACCTTTGATTAAATTCCCTTAAAATGTCATGACTCTTTAAACAGGTATATTAAGACTTATGCTTAAAAACCTTCCAATGTAGATGGATTAAATAGTTTGACTTATTGGAGTGGAGCGATATAAAGATTCATTGCAAGTTATCACAAACCTTTCACTGCAGTTGTTACTGCTAAGGGTAGCATAATCAGTTATTAAGTTTAGGGGGCAATTACTTTTTCACATTTTGCATTTGCTCGTGTTGTCTTTATCTTTTATCAAAATTAGATGGATGCGTAAATAATGCTTAAATGTGACAAATGAGCAAAAAGAGAAGAAATCATGTGAAGGAGAATTACGTTTTCACAGCACTGTATTATGAGCTTCATTTTATAAGCCTACAGCTTTAGTAAAACAATATCCTTCATTACAGCACTACTAATACATTTCAAATGAATGAAACATTTAAATGAAAAGTCTGCCACAGATCACGCTTTAGAACAAACGCCACTTTGGTGCTAGCACAAAGATTTGTAAAAAAATATGGAAAGATTTATAAGAAATTTGCTAAAATGATTCAGCAGCTGTTTTTTGTGAGCAAGTGACTCATTTGGATTTCGATTATAACAGGAAACCCAAATGAAGGCGACACTCTTTAGAAAACCTTAGACTAACAGTGAAGAGAGACCATTCTGTTCCTGCTCAGGAATTCAGAGCTATGGTAAAAAGAGCCATTATCAAGCCCAGACTATCCGGTGAGTTTCAGAGTCGTGTATAACGACTTTCTAAATCAACCTTGCAATGTGGGAAATAGCTGGGACAGCAAGCAAGAGGGAACAAGGCTTCCTCAGAACCCGTGTGTAGGTGTCTCTGTGTGTGTAATAAATAAAATGTAACGAAAGTGAAACCTTGCCTACTGCTGTGCTGTGTGAATAACGTTATTTATGCTAAGATAGCAAGTTAAGTTTTATTAAGTCATTTTAGTGGGTCAAGGATAATACTGTGTTTGTTGTAGATTTCAGAATAGCATTTTTATGGTAGAATTAAACTGAAAGCCTGTTGCTAGAACCATTCTGAACCAATGGTAATACCCTTGAGCTTCCTCACATGTATAGTGGAGAAGCATGTGCTAGTTGGCTAGCATGAGGCTAGCAAGGGAAATAGCAATGGGTGATAATTCTACCTATTAACATAAAAACGAGTAAACGCTTTTAGACTCGCCGGCAAACGCTAACACAGGCCTAATGGAGCCTCTAGACCATTTAGAGCCTTATTTAGCCATGTGGACCATGATTTTAAATAAATCGCACATTAAATCTCCTTCTTTTGACAAAAACGGCTCAAACCTGGCAACAGTTGCTATGAAATAAGTTATTTGTGGGTGTAGCATGGATAAGTCAATTTATTACTTGAAGTTAAAAATCTCTAATCTTAAAGTTATCAGTGCTTATTTTATTTTTGCTTAAGTTACACCACCTACAGAGAGTCAATCCCATAAAAAGAAACTCCTTCTTGTGATTTAAAGTCGAGTTTTTTAGACACCGTCTCCACATGACAGCTCTAACATTCTGTTCTCGTTTCCCAAGCTCAGAAATTGAGGTTAAGTCAACTTCTGTTACGTGCGCTATGTTAGCTGACAGCAGAGACCTTTTTCTGAAGTCAATAAAAGAGCAAATTGAAAATGAATGCAAATTTCACACCTGAGAGAGTTTACAGTTGTATCTGGGATGTGGCAGATGTCTGTTTCTGAAGAGGACAACACCAGCAGTCGGCGGAAATCACAAACCCAGCATGTGTCCCTTTAGCAGCTGTACACACACCAGTGGTTTTAAGTGAAAACGTTTCATATCAAATGGGTTCCAAGATGTGGAAGGTAATATAGTGCTGCACGGAACAGATTCTGAGGAAAAGGCACTTAACAAGCCTGTGGTTCAGGTCAATGAGCTGGAATTAGTTATTTTTTGGCCCAGAATGGACAATGCGGTAGCACCTGGCCAATCAGGGAGTTCACAGCAGGCTGGAGGGCAGAAGGTGATTTTATCAATCAACTCCAGATTACCACATATCACTTTTAAACTAGCTAATCTGTACCTACTCTACCAAGGCTCATTGGCTTTACACAGTAAAAAAAAAGCAAAGTTTGATAGAATGATCCATATTAATAAATGATAGATGATAGCTCATAGCAGTGTATCCAAATTGTTACAGTTCAACAACTAGCCAAATGCTCAAGAATAAAAGTGAAGATGTGAGCTTTAATAACAGTAGCGTTAGCCAAAAGTGTAATCCAGAAACAAGCCAAGGTCAAAACTGAGTTTTTGCAGTTGGCAACACATGGGCCAAGGCAAAAAGGTGGTCTTTTTTCAAAAGCCAGAACAGTAAGTCCAAAGTCAGCAAACAGTACAAAAAAAGACAAATCCAAGGCCAAGGTAAAAACACAACACAAAACACTTTCCCCCAACCTCTTCATTATCTTCACTGAACCACTAGCAGCAGCAATATGTCAAAAAGGAATACAGACATGTAATATGGAACATAATATTTGTCTATATGCAGATGATATTTTTCTCTTCTTAAAAGAATCATACAATTCAATAACAGAAACCATTACAACTATTGAAAATTACTCAATAATATCTGAATATTTTATCATTCGGAATAAATCCACAATCATACCCTTAAATATGAAAACGCTTTATGATACAACTAGAACACTACCCATTCCCATTTGACCTAACCACATCACAAATTTGGGTATTAAGACCCTGAAGGCTTGGTGGAACTTTAATAAGATAACTAATTCGACACTTACACCAACCCACCATTCTCCCATCTGGAACAACCCAGACTTTACTATCAACGAGAAAACATTCAACTTTTCATTATGGATTAAAAAAGGCATCACACATCTCAAACACATTTATCACAACTCCACTCTCTTATCACTTTCACAGCTTACCCAGAAGTACAGCATTGGGAGCACCAATGTTTTACAGTACAACCAGATAATATCTCTTCTGTCTTCAAAAATCAATTCAAACATGTTACAGTTATCTCCATCAGTATCAGAATTCATTCATATTTTTGCTTCTAAAAAAAAAATCTTATCCAAAATATAGAAAATAATAGAAAAATCAAACCGCAGAATAACCCTACCAACCAGACAATGGGAGGAAGACTTGATGCTGATTTCTGGATCAAGATGTGTAATAATAACTACCACATGACCAACAGCACTAATCTTCAACTCATTTAGTATAAAATCATCCATGGAGTTCACTACACCACACACAAGAAGACCTGCAACATGTACACACTGTACTCAAATTACTACTGACAACTATGTTCACACAACGTGGCACTGCACTCCCATTAACCAGTTTTGGTGAGAAGTAATCATACTCTTATCTCAAGTTCTAACCAACCCTATTCAGCTCTCATTATCTCTATGTCTCTTAGGAGACATATCAACAGCTTATACAACAGCAGAAAACATTAGCATCTTGTTTGTGGTGCTAATCATTGCCAAGAAAGCCATACTCAAGACCTGGAAAACAAAAAACTACATTAGCATTACCCACTGGAAAGAAAACTGTTCATAGACTATATATCAATGGGGACAACATCTGAAGCAATCAACCACAAAAACACCAATATAAATTGGACACCTTTAATACAAACCCTACAGTAACTTATGAACTTCTGTTCTATCTATATTAGATATAACTAACTAACCCAGAGCAATACACCACCTAAGAAAAACTATACATATATTCACACACACATGCAAGTGGCTATTATTATTATTGTGTATATATATGTATATATTCCTATTTCTTTCTTTTTCTTAATTTGTTAATCTTTGTTTTGTTTTGATGTTGATGCAATATATCTATGCCTCATCTTTCTTTTGTGCTATGTACCCTTACCTGTATGTTATATGCATTACCCTCTCCTCATTGGACACTAGAGAAGAATATAATAAATAGTTGTAAAAGTTCTGTGATGAGACGGGGGTGGTGCTGGTTAAAAAAAACACGAAACAGATAAATACAGGAAGAAAATGAGATAAATAATGTTGAGCATGCTCTGTAAACAATGGGAATACAATACTGGCAAAGACTAACTAGTATTTATACAAAGTCTGACAAACAAGTATTTATACAAAGACATGAACTGAGAAACAGGTGTAAACAGTACTGAGGTGAAGCGAAGCGAAGAAATGGAATATGATTGGTGTAGGCATCATGTATTCTCCTCTGGTATCCTAGTATTTCATACCGGTGAGAACATGCATTTCATAGACTTGACAGAGCTGGCCAGTGATATGGAGTGCAGAGTACAACAAGGCATGGCAAGCTGCTTACTGGGCTATCTGGTAAAGTAATTAAATCTGAGGTTTGACTGTTTATTAATTTCCTTTCTTGTAGCTGTCATATTGCATAAATATTATGTTGCAGACTCACAACATGCATTAGAATGGTTTAACCAGAACAACAAAAACACAATCAGTACATTCAGCTTACACAGGTCCAGGCAATACAATTAACATCTACATGCTGCTACAAACTGCAGCTGACCACCGACACAAAGCAACCCACCCAGGGAAGCTTTAGAAGTTGGCTAGTTAGGGTTCCTAGCCAAATGGCTATATACTGCCATTACCCAACATGGAAGAAAGCGGTTCAAGACTAAAGTGTATTATTGTAAGCTGAGGGCGTCCACCATATCACCTGAAAATCCCTGGCCAGTGTAAGTGTTGACTCTAGTATGATAGAGCAATTTCTGCTTTGTTTGGTGAGGGATTTGGATGCGTCTCTGCTCCATCACATTTATTACTACCAACCCCACAGTGTGTACTGCGCAAGTGTAGTGTCTATGTTAATGCATCTAATCTTGTCTTAACATTCCTCCCCATCAGAGAAACGCATTGTTTCTGTTATGTCCCTCCTACTATTTGTTAATTAAAGACTTAATGTCTTTATGATTAGCTAGATCTATTAAGCTCTGAAACTCAAAGTACAACATCAATATAAATTAAATCCTTCTAAGACTTTTATAACTTGCATTGTGCAATTTCCAGGCATGTTTTTGATAACTACATTTTAGGAAACTAGTGAAAGGTTCGTGTAAAATTAAAAACAAATTATGAACACACATTCACAATTCCCAGAATTCTCTCATAAGCTCATTCCAAGTAGACAGAATAGCAAATATCTTTAAGATGGCCTGCACAATGGTAGCATGTGCCATTAAAGATTCTTGAAGGTTGACAATTAACTCTGCCTTCCCCGCTTCCAACTGCTCAAATACTTGTCTAAAAGGTGCAACTACATTATTAATGTAGGTGACCAAATTGTCAAGATCTCAACCTTTTTATCAAGTTTATCAACCTCTTATCAAGCTCTCAATAATGCCTTGCCTCCTGAAAAACACCTCAGGTGAGTTAGAACCGTGGCTTTATTGAGCCCCATATGGCAGCCCAAACTGATGAAAAACTGAAGCAAACACTCACACAGATCTTTCAGGTGACCTGCACCTTGCCAGTGTGAGGCATTACAGTGTACTGTCCCCACACAATGTCCAAGAAAAGTGGCCTGACCCTCCACAATGTCACATATAGAAAGGTTGAAATGCCAAGCCCCAAACCAAAATCCAACTGCCCTATTTCGTTTTGGGATAATTACTACCAGTGAGCTCTAATCACTTTGGCCTGCTTTCCCCCACCCCCTGCAAACACCCAACAGAAACACACATACAAGCAAGCTCTGTTTTAACCTGAGCAAGCCTGCTGGGATTCAACCAATATGAGTCAACATGAGTCACCAGTGTTGTTTAGCCTGGGACATACTTGGAAACAATCCTTGGTGAGCTTGTGTCTGTTCTTTAATATCTAATGGTAGATGACAAAGCTGCTCATCAAGGCTGTTGGATTTGCTAGCCACCACCTGCAACAGTTACCTCCACAGGGTCAGTTTCTGCTGATATTAGGTGGGTCTGCAATTACACAACTAAGAGGAAGGAAAACAGCACAGGCATAAAGACCAGCCCTGAAGCCTTTTCATCATGCATTTTGCCACTGCTGTAGCTAGCTCACAAAGTGGCAGCATATGCACCATGTCACCCTCTGGTTGCAAGTAACTTTCTTTCACAATTTCAGAAGACCTCTCACTTTTTGACCACACAATAACCCAAAGGTACTGAACCCTGTAGAGTCATTCATGGAGTCACAAAAAGGTATAGATGTGCACCAATCCCCTGGACATGCTACACAGTATGTTTGAATCACATTTTTAACATCTAATGGAACCTCTTAATAGTGCCTTGCCTCCTGAAAAATGCCTCAGGTGAATTTAGAACCATGGTCTTATTGAACCTCATGCGGCAGCCCAAACTCATGTGGCAGCAAAGACTCAGCTTTCTAGCTTTTATATCACTCGAGAAAATTGCTCCTTCACAACCAGAAGAGGACACAAGTATGCAAAGGGCAATTTCTGATTTGGAGCCCGGGCCAGCATGACATGTACCACCAAAATAAAACATCTTGATGTAACTTTAGCCAAAAGAAATGTCACATGACTCTCTCTCATGTTTTAGTCAAAGTGCACATGCCTGACCCTAAGTGTCCCATGAGCCAAATGCAACATCTTCAACCAAAGAAATCTTCAGAAGTAGACCAGTCTTTAGGATCAGGACAATGAGGAGCTGTCCACTGCCTAGAAATAGAAAATAGGATGGCTCCGAGTACTGGAGTATTTGGTTCTAAAATTATTCAATCAGGCAGCTTTTAACGCATTGTTGTATTGTGCCACAATGTATTTATAGTACCTAATGATTCTGCAGCAACCCACTGAATTCACTGCCTTCACATGACGTTACTAATAGCACTTTGGTTATTTGACAATAATAAAACACAAAATTCAGAAACTACTTAGGTCAATAATAATAACTGCAATTTTGCTACTAAATTCTTAATATGTGTCAGCAGTGGATTCACATGGAATTTGGTATAATGAACTTACTGATTTCCAAGCAAACTGGTTTCATATTCTCATACTGTGTTACCAGCAGCAGGTGTGCTCCACCTCTATCACCAGACTGTCATATATTTTCAGACATGTTATGATTCAAATGAAATCTTGTATTTGTGCCAAACAGGATTGTATAAGGAGCACTATGTCACAGCCCCCTACAAAACAAGTTAAGCAAACAAAATATTTGAATAAAATAAGAACTAAACAAACACGGTGCTTGAACCAGTCAACTTGAACACCAGTTGAGATATAACATTGGTCTCAGTACAATAATTAGACAAGCTAATCCACAACAATCCATGAAAATTCATTTGACCAGCTGTAGCACAAAACTTGTGGAGTTCTGTGATTGTTTTTTTTTCCCTGAGATGAACAGAATATGACCTATCACATTTTAGAAGAAAAGTTTCATCCCTTGACTTTAAAGCTTCAAAGTATCAAGCGGCAAAAACCTTCACAGAAATGTACTGGAGTCAAAACGTACAATAATGTCTTTCAAGTTTGTCATTTACAGTACAGATGCTTGAAAATGTGTTTAACAGTAAATGAACAGTAAATGTCAAGTGCTATAGATGACCCACAAACCAAGCACACTGTTAAAAAAATTTTATTGTTGAGGGCATTGGTGTTTGATACTGAATTAGATTTTGAGCAGGGAGGGTTTAAGCTGGTCATGAAGCAACAGCTTTATATCCTGTATCTTTTCTACAGTAAATGTCTATATGACATACATACAGAAAGAAAACACATCTTCAACTGAATGACTTTAGCCCAAGTGATTTAAACCCTGACATTAAGCACTCTAATGATTAAAGAAACCCTAATGTTGCCCTGCACTGCAAAAATAAATATACACTCAACATCAAAATTTTTGCTCCAGAAGGATGTGTCAGATTGTAATGATATTGCAAAGGAAGTTAAAGTTTACCAGGAACAATAAATGATGATCAAATTAGACTGATATGGGCAATATTTACTAAGCTACACGTACAGAAGTAGTGTCTCTCAGTATGGCTTTAGGCCGCCATGTTTGGTAGTGCAACATGCCAGACGCCAGTAGAGGTTTCTAATTGTGTATTGTGATAAGCCATCCCATGCAGTTCCTGTAGATTTTGCAATAGGGGTGGAGGTTGAGTGACGCCAGGTCTTCTGGACACCGAAGACAAAAGCAAGACTCGTCACTGAAGATGAACCACTGTCATTCTGTGTCACTCCATGACAGTCTGACATGATACCATTACAGTCTTTGGCAACACTGATGTGGTGTTAAGGACAGTCGTCGTAACGGTCTGTGTGCATGTAGTCCTGCATCATGCAGCCATCTGCTTGCCATGGTCCTGGCACTAACAGGACTCATGAATGTCACCATCTGACTTTCTTCTAAAGTGAAGTAATAAGGGGTTTGTGCCCCATCTGCAGTAATGGCCTCTACTCTTCTGGCAGGACTTTATACTAAATGTTGGAACTTTGCTGTAAGGCTTTGATTACATTCAGCCAAAAGCATTCAAAACATTTTTGAGGTCAGATTTTGGATGATTAGTTCTGAATCACAAATGCCACACCAACTTATCCCAGAGGTATTGGATGGTGCTCAATCACTCCAGTGAACACAATTCCAATGCTCCACAGTCGAAAGTCAGGTGCCTTTGTACCCCTCTAGCTGACGTCTGGCATTCTGGCATGGTGAACTACTGACACAAGTGCAGCTGCTCCAGATGGACCTTTCATATTTGTCAGCGCATTTCTATGGAGCTTATACAAGCTGTATGTTTGAAACTGAACACCTATCCCAGTAATAGGTGTACTGAATTCAGTAAGTAGACGGGATGTCTGGATACTTTTGGACATACGGTGTAAGCAAAGCGCTAAAGATATTTAAGATAGATGAGGTAATTAAGAGACATTTAAGGTATGTCCACATGTCTAACTTTTTCTGATACCATTGTGATCACTACACATTTTTTGTGTGGTGTAGGTGAAGAAAAATCCACAAATGCTCTCTGGTCTCCATCAAACGACAGTTCCTCAAATTGTCTGCCTCGTCTGGAGCTCATATTGACTTTCTCTCTCATTTATTGACTTTTCAGAGCATAATGAATACCCAATGTACAGGGACCTGAGAAATTACCGTATGATGATGCCATGCTCGTACTCCTCATCAGCCCATCTCTCCTCCAGAGAAAGTGAAGCTGATTAACGGGTGAGGGGAACCCGAGACAGATGAAGCTTTCATGATGAGCCCCGAAAGCTCAGCTGTTGGAGGAGGTTTTGAAAGTAATTTTCGATCTTGTTTACAGTAATTACACAACCCTCAAAGGCATTCAGGAGTTAGAGCCGTCAAAGCTAAATGCATACACCACATTGTCTTTTATGACTGCCACTTTATACAAGATTGTTGTTTTGGATTCCACAGTGCTGCCAGTAAGTCACAAAGTTTTTAACTTTAGAAATTCACATTTCATTTGAAATGATTCTGATAGTGATATATTCGATAACTAGGGTTAGAACCCACATATACTGCAATGAGGAGGTTGAGGCAGCTTGCAAGTGCAAAGTGGCTTTATTTGGGGCATTCCAATCCTTATAGTCCAGATAGCAGGCAAGGATCATAATACAGGCATATCCAAAGCCAGAAACCAGGAGACAAGGCAAGTACCAGAAACACGGACCAAAACCAAACAACAGAAATACCGTTCAGTACTCAGGAATTAACACAGTGACCTTACAACTAGCACAGCATGGGGTCCACACAGTCTCCATAGAAGACCATTGCTAGAAGAACACTGACCACAGAATGGAATTTATTAAAGCAGTAGTAGACAACAATCTAACGTCACCATGCCCAATGCCAAGCATCAATTAGAAGGGTATAAAGTATCGGGATGCAAAGCAGTGTAACTGCATTTTCTGGAGGAAGAAAGAACTGTCCAGTACTTTTGGAGTGTTGTTTGTAATCACCCAACATCTGTACCTTTACCACACAAATGCTACTGTTGATTACACAGTCCAATCCTTAAAGCAAAGCATAGAGGCTGTTACTGCAGTAAAAAGAGGGACAAACTAAATTTCTAAATTTCTTTTGGGATCGATAAAGTATCTATCTATCTATCTATCTATCTATCTATCTATCTATCTATCTATCTAAGGGCTAATTACAGACATCATACAGGTACTTCGTACTAGAAGTCGTGGCAAGTTTAGTTTAGTTTAGTTTACTAACAACTTTCATGGACGTTTGCAAGTATGCATAGGCACAACTTTGTTATTAAGATGTGGCCAGTGCTGTGTGTAATTTAAAGCAGTGTTTATATTATTTGATAAAGATTTTAACCTGGTAAGACAAGATAATCCAGGAAAATGTTGTTAATTGTCAAGAAATGAAATGAATATTTAACAGCAGTAACCACTTTAAGAAAGTAATATTGTATTTAAGATAACACATTCTAAATGAAAGAAAATAAGTAATTATCTTATTTGAAGAACATCCATTTTTCAGCTGGGAACAGAAAAGTAGGAACAGAAAGTTTGAGCTTGAGATGTTTAATCACGTGCATGAATTTGGGAAGAGGATGACTGTGAGGTGTTGAAGAAGGCACTGTCAGTATTTACCATTCAACTTGGTAGATGCTTCATAATAATGATCTTCTACCAACATTTTCTCTCAAAGAGAGAAAGTTAACACATCCTGAGTGAGCTCAGAGAGCTAATTTAAATTTGGCACAGTATCTGTTTATTTGCTGAGTTAAAGGGTTGAGCAGAGTATTGTGCCAAGTCCATTCAGAAAGTGTGTGATATTGTACAATCACTGTTTAAAGCCACATAGTGCATCAGGGTCTTTTGGGAATTTTTGTATGATTTTGAGCATAATCAGCCAATCAAATGATGACTGTGACATTTCTGCCACAGCACATAAAGAAGCACACAAGTAACTAAGTATAATAGCTCACAACATGTGCTTTTAACAGCCGTTTAGAAAAAGAAACTGTTAAATCATTACTTATGTAAAACCTGCTCTGTAATCGTGATTAAATAGAACTAGATTATTTTTAATAAGAATGTGACATGCATGGCAATCACTGATAAGTGTTTCTTTTTATTCTATGTATATAAATGATCTCTCCTTGTTCTCTTTCGGTCTCTCTGTCAAATACAAAGACTGCCATGTTATCTCTGAAATGAGTTGAACACAGATGTTAAATAAGGCACAGTCATTATTTCTATCCATCTTGGTAGATACTTCATTATAATAATCTTCTACCAGGATTTTACTCTATCATTTGCTCTGCTGTTATAGGCAGGTATGTCAAAAACTGTGTATTGTACTGCAGAGATATCTACTGAAATGAACCTGCTAGCCAGGCAGCCCCGACCTGTCTCGTAATACCACTTTGTTCCTTAGCAGGAGATAGTGAGTCACTGTAGCATCAAGTCAAATCAGTCCAACATGAGAGGATGAAGAAGTAGCACTGCTACCCTGACACTGTTTTCTAATGTCAATCATTCTGAGTTTTCTGTTCCCAGTTAGATGGACATGTATCCAAGGAAAAGAAGAGTAAACACAACAATCAACAAAACTCTTGGCAGATGACCATTTAAACAATTATAATAAAATTTTGATTTCATATATCTGACAACTTGCAATAGCCATACCACCAACTGAAATTCATTTGGGGGTGTATGCTGCAGCTTTATTCCTCCAATTGTTTTTTTTAATTATTCCATTCTTATAAAGATCATCATTTAATAATCATTTAACATTTATTGTGTTTTATTTTATTTCTGTCACTGGAAAATGAGTCAAATGCAGGAGAGCACTGATTTAATTATTTTCATAAGTGTAAACAACACAGATTATATTGCTATCAATAATTAAAATTTTAAAGATCAGAGCACAAGCCTGATGTACAAACGAACTTGACTGGAATGGTATAACAAAGTAAAAAATAGTAATCACTGGCCTGAAGATCTGCAGAAAACGTAAACATAACATAAATCACATTTCTGTTTTTGTTGATCCTCCAGAGCTCTTTGTAAGAAGAAAGCAAGATTAAATGATTACACAATTAGGAAATGTAAATAAGATAGATCAAGAAACAGCTAAGCAATTAATTGGGAGGAGAAAAAGAAAATATTATTAAGTGAGAAATTAAAGGGACAAGTTATCCATTATGGACTTATCCAGTGAGTTAAATATCGCCACTGTACGAATAAGAACATGTATCTCCATTGTTGTTAATTATTACTTTTATGCTTTATTTGAACACAGCAGCTGCTGTTTGCATTTTCTGAAAATGTCATGACAAATGGACCAACAGAAATAGCCCAAAATTGCAGACAAAACTTTTTACATTGTTTTTGGAGAATGCTGATATGCAGAGTACTCACAGTAGACAGTAAATACATACATCAGGGCATCCATACATCAGGGCTTTCAGGCTTTGTTGGGGCATCAGTTTAATGTGGGAAATGGGTGATCAGTCTGTCTGCAGAGATTAGAACGTGCAGCAAAAAAGCCAGAGCCAGATGAGTCGAAAAAAGATGCCTGCCTCTAAAGGCTCTATTAAACAAGGCAAAACCTGGCTTCATAATTGCGAGTCAAATCGAATGTTCCCTACCACTGTTTCATTCCAATGTATAGCTTATACACGTGCCAGGTGTAACTGCAGCACCATTTAAGGTGGACCAGAAAGAAAGTCATATGCAAATTTGTTTTTTCAGGTGCAGATTAATACCTACCATATGAAACTGAGAATGCAAGACCTCTGAACTGGAACATCTACTTTTTGGATATACAGATTTGAAGACCTTTGTTTAAGTAACTGTTTAGCACCATTACTTTTTAAAAGGACAAAAAAATAAAGGTTCTTCATTTTTCTTTAAATAAATCTGTGTAGGCTTGAACATTTGGATTATATGGAGGTTCTTTACACTTTAAAAAGGTTCTTTGTTTTCAATCATCACATTTACAAAGATGGTTCCTTGAAGGCAAATAATTATTTGAAAGGTCCTTTGGTGAATCAAAAGTGGCTCTTCTATGGCTGAAAAACCCATTTTGAGATTTTGAGTTGTTTAACAAAGTGTATGTGTTATAGAGAAGTGATTTCCTTTGCAAACTCATGCAGGAGAAATTGCCTAAAATTAGTGTGAATTAGACTAACTCTGGAGATAGTAAATCAGAAAATCTAAAAACTAAAAAAAAAAAAGAAAGGTCTTGAATTATTGCATATGAATGCCTTATGATAAAGGAGAATGAAATATGTCAGATTCTGGGACTGGAAAGCTCAACTGGTGATTGATGATGATGATGAACCAAAGTTGATTATACAAGATGCTAGAACTGTGGATGCGTGTCCAATTCACAGCTCCAAACTGGATTATATACCGACTGAAATTCATGCTGTTCTAAATTGGGAAGTGCTGGTATTCCTGCCAGCTCTTATCCAGAGGTTGCTAATTAGTTAGTTGTCCAGAGGGAACCAGAAAGTTTCCAGTGATTTGCAGTGGGGTGCAGTAAACTTATACAGGTATATAAACCTGTCAGAGAGACTATTTAATAGCAACAGAACTACCTTGGTGCAGAAAGTTGTTCTTTGGAAAAGAAGTCCAAATTATTGAATGCATCCAACCTAATGTCAGTAGAGGCCAAAGAATTATTACTGTTATTGTCTACAGTCTGTATAAATCAGGATCCTCACGAATGGCATAGAATTATAGCCTTTAGGTTGCACAAAATGCATTAAGCAGGAGCAGAAATAATGTTCTATTTTCTATCCATCATACGGGCTGCAAAGGGCAAGTGCTCTGAATCAGGACAGTATTTTCCATTGCAAATCAAATTGGAGCAATCCACCAACACAGCACTAGGATTTGATTTGGGGCCTGATGGTCGGTCAAACCATCTTTTTCTACTGCCTTTTGATTGCCATGTACCATCACTGAAATCAAAATAGTGATTCTGTTTAGCCGGGAAAATTACATCGAGCTGAATAATACTGAACCAAATCAAGCATCATCAGCAACGGGAGACGAGTGAGTGTAAGACATGATGATCCCTCCAACATATCTCAAAGGTGCAAATGTGATCAAATGATTATTTGATTGCGAGAGCTTTTCATAAAATATTTATAGCTGAAGACCAAGATCATGGATTTCCCAGGACCCTCTGTATTTTGCACCTTGGTCTTCAGCTATGAATGCTTTGTGAAAAGCTCTTGGAACCCCTGAAAGTTTTAAAAACGATTCTGGCATTGTGCCTACTGAACGATTCTGTTCCTCGTCTAACATCCAACACTTGAACAGGGTTGGGTAGAAATAGAATATCCTTTTGCAATAGATAAAACAAGAAACTACATAACTGCTTTTGCTAAACTCTCTGAAATGCTAAAAAAAAAAAAAACTATAGAAAACTATTACAAAACTGGGCATTACTAAAAAGGGTTTAAAAATAGAATGTTCATAATAGTCATTGCCATTTTTCACAATTCCCCTATAAAACTTAATATGAATAAAGCTATGTAATAGCATGTTCTACATTTACAATACATTATAATACATTTAGATTTTACATATTGAATTCCATCTGTTAAAGATAATAGCTGGTGCTACTGTACTCTCCTAGCTTGCTAGGAATAGCCATATTCCAATGCATGTGGTTGCTCACAGGTCACCAGGGATTTGCACAAGCTGGCAAGTTAAAAGAAAGAGAGAGCAAAACCAAAACAGAAGGAAATAAAGGCACAGTTCTGTTTCTAAACCAGGAGCTTAAATCAGACAAAGCAATGAGCATGCCAGTAACACTCAGATGTTTCAGTGGTTTGCATTATAAAGTTGCTTTGCTGAGTAATTAACTTACTATTGAAAAACATTCCTGAAAACTTTGCTTCATGTTTTCCCCTCCACTTATGGCCACTAGTGTAAGATAACTGAAGTGAATGCATGCTAAAACACTTCAATGAAGCATTGGTTGAAATATTTGCAAGTTATTTGCTGTAGCAGTCATGTGCAATAACACACTGCTCACTAAGTAGGGAAGACCTTAGTGATAGTGACGTCTGGGCTTTGAGATTTTCTGCGATCACAGGCAAGCAGTGGAGAGGTGCCAGCAGGTGGTCTTCAAGAAGCCTGACAGGGGGCATATGGAGGCAGCTAGCTGCCAGCCACGACTTCTGCGGGACCATGTGGCTGACAATGAGAAGGTGTAGGAAATATGATGGCAAAGAGCGACTGATTTGTGCTTTAGGCAACATATCATCACTGTTGGAGCAAAACCTCCTGCCTTTGAGGTGATACTGACAAATGAAGGGGAAAAAAACATCTTAAATTATAATGGAATGAATGTAATTGTATATTTTCGCTGAAGCAATTTTGGAGTATTTCTGTTAGCCTGTTCATCAGGTTCATTTTGAACACAATGCAAAGAGTTTTTAGAGTTTTCCAGAATAATATAATAATATAAGAATATATTATACTATAAGAATATATTGGTACTATAATAATATAGATTATATATATATATATATATATACAGTTGTGATCAAATTTATTCAACCCCCACTGAAATAAAGTGTTTTGGCCAGTTTGACATTGATTTTGATCATTTCAGTCATCTTATTTACAATTATATCAAAGAGGCACTTATAAATTAGACAAATATAACATAATATTTATGATGGAATAACCACAAATGTCTTTACTGTGCTCACATCATTATCAGTTTTATTCAACCCCCTAGTGACATTATTTTTTAGTACTTAGTACAACATCCTTTTCCAGTTATGACAGCTTTCAAGCGTGAAGCATAGCTTGACACAAGTGTCTTGCAGCGACCTATGGGTATCTTAGCCCATTCTTCATGGGCAAAAGCCTCCAGTTCAGTCACATTCTTAGGCTTGCGCACTGCAACTGCCTTCTTTAGGTCCCACCAGAGGTTCTCAATTGGATTTAAGTCTGGTGATTGCGATGGCCACTCTAGAATGTTCCAGCCTTTCATGTTCAACCATGCTCTAGTGGACTTGGATGTGTGCTTCGGATCATTGTCCTGTTGGAAGGTCCAACGTCTCCCAAGCCGCAGGTTTGTGACTGACTCCATCACATTTTCCTCCAAGATCTCCTGGTACTGAAGGGAATTCATGGTACCCTGCACACATTGAAGCTTTCCTGTACCATTAGAAGCAAAACAGCCCCAAAGCATAATTGACCCCCCGCCATGCTTCACAGTAGGCAAGGTGTTCTTTTGTTCATAAGCCTGGTTCTTCCTCCTCCAAACATAGCGCTGGTCCATTGTCCCAAACAGTTCTAATTTAGTTTCATCTGACCACAGTACACTGTCCCAAAACCTTTGTGGCTTGTCCACATGACTTTTGGCATACTGCAGTCGACTTTTCTTGTTCTTTGGAGTCAGCAAGGGGGTGCGCCTGGGAGTTCTGGCTTTTTTCGTTCCTTAGCAGTCACGCGGGGATTTTTCTCCACATTACGCTTCAGGTAGCGCACAGCAGTCGCGGTCAGGATCTTCTTTCTGCCACGACCAGGTAACGTTTCCACTGTGCCCTTTAACTTGAACTTGCGAATGATACTTCCGATAGTGTCTCTTGGAATATTTAACAACTTCGCAATCTTTTTATATCCATTGCCATTCTTGTGAAGAGCAATAACCTCTTCTCTTGTCTTCTGGGACCATTCTCTTGCCTTCACCATGCTTGTAAACACACCAGTAGATGTCTAGAAGGAGCTGAGTATCACAGTCCTTTTAAATCTGCCTAATTGGTGCTTATCATGCTTGATTGCTGCTCGTTGACATCCACAGGTGTTTTCAATACCTGATTGAAAACACTGGAATGAACCTCTGTTCTTAGGAGTGGTAGTCGTAAAGGGGTTGAATAATTGTGTCAATGAAGAAATCACAAAAAGGCCATTTAATACTTTATGACAAAAACAATTGATGCTATCTTAGTTGCATTTAGTTCTTTAACAAGTCCTTGTAAGATTTCATTATGAACACAATTACAAATGTGCACTGAATTCCATAAAACCCTTCGCAGCATTGGGGGTTGAATAAATTTGATCACAACTGTATATGGAACTTTGTTTGACATTGTGAGACATGCAAATGATTCCATGAGTCATCCTGTTAGTGCCAGCACCATTGGCAGAAGGCTGCATGACACAGGAGTACATGTACACAGACCATTACAACGACCGCCCCTAATGCCACGTCAGCATTGCCAAAGACTAGCAACGAATCCATCAGCAATACTGTGCAGTCACTTTCTTCAGGACACTTTTCTGGTTTCAGTCTGCAGTTCCCTAATATCAGTGTGTTATTTTAAACTCCAGCTTCCTCTGATGGCTCCTACCTATGACCCCTCTGATCACGACCTTAACCTTTCATACTTCCTTTCTGGCAGATAACAGTACAGTACATTTTGTTGTGCCTCGGTGTGAACAGCCTGCTAACACTAAAGTGGCTACTGCTCAATCTGAGACACTGCTCGTCATCACAGGCACTCAACTGCCAGCCCTGTAATACACACTGTACAAATGAAGGTTTTGAAATGGTTGTAAAACTTTTACATAATGATAATGATGATAAACGTTTTCCCTCAACTCAGATAATCTTTCTTACTTAACTCATCCAAAAAAATGGTTAAATGATGGTCCGTCTGACCAATCTTTAGGGTACCAAATATTATTCTTTGATGGCATTCTGCCAAAGAACCCTTTCTGGAACCTTTGACTCTGACCAAAGCTAATTATTCTACTTGCCATTGCTGTCTGTGGTGTAAACATGCCTACTCATGTCCTGTATTCAGTCTTGTAGTAAGTCTCTAGGGCAAGATTATTTAGTGTAAAGGTTGGGAAAACTTCAGCTCCAAGACAGTCTAGCACAACACCATTGCAGTCTTTGGTGATATAGATGTGGTGTTAAGGGCAGTCACCATCTGGGTGCACGTAGTCCTGTGTCATTCAACTGCCTGCCAATGCTGCTGGCACTAACAGGATGACTCATGGAGGGCATCACTTCTCACTGAATGTCCAGAATCGTGGCTGTTGGGTCAATCAGGTACAGCGATAAGGCCCGCCCTTGCTTATGTCACATGTGTGGCCGATCAAGAAACTTGAACCAGTAACATGTCTCACAACATCAAACCCACCTACCAAGTTTCATTTTTGTCGTTTGATTTCTTCTGGGTGCAGCTATTTGTGCAGCTTTTTTGTTGATGATGAATGTATGTGGGTAATACATGCTAGGTACTTCAGGAGGGGTAAATAAAATGAGCTGATAAACGAAAACACAATGTTTGAATTCTGAGGCTGAAATACGTGATGCTGCACCAAATAATACCACATGGCATGGCAAACAGTCTATTAAATATTACTTTTAGATCCAAATGGAGCTTTAGGAGTGTGGCACACAATTAAAATTAAAAAAAGTTACAAATGTATGTGACTGCTCCAAATGCAAGATCATATTACAGCTAGTGATGGAATTTAATGAGCGAGGAAAAAGTTCCCAACCTGTCTGGCTTCATGTTGCACCAGACTGAATATAGATGAACTAGGATCAATCCTCAGCAATCCATCTTATTTTTAATAGAATATTTCATAAAAGCAAATGTAGTGTGTCTCCTCTTAATCTAGAATAAATCTTTGGCTCAAGGCTTGCACCAGTTAAGGAGAGCTAATAAAACACCATGCGTTCTGGATAGGCAAGCATTAATGAAAGGTCTAGTCAGAAAGTAACTCGCTATGAAGTTCAGGCTGTCTGTATGACAAATGAGTCGGATCACGGTATTAGCCTGTCACAGCATCCGAGATCCTTTGGGCACACTGAGCAGGCAAGCAAATGCATGTGTGTGTATGTGGCCGTTTTGTGTTTTGCCCCAGACTTTGCACTAAATCCCCCTGAGATATCAACAGGAAATTGCTTTTCTGCTCCGAAGCCACTTAGCCGCATTAGAAGGCATAATGGACTTTGCCAAGGAGAAGGCGGCGGCACGCTTATTGATTGTGCCTACTGGACGAAGTTGAAACCAATTCACGTTCTGAATAATTCATGTATCCATTACAATCATTGGGCTAATTGTAATAATGTTTTGACTGGAAATTGCTGTGGAGTTGTGGAAAAACTTAGCTTTCCTTTTTTTTGTTTGGTCCCCCTTTCCATCATTAACCGAATGTTAATGTAGATAGACCGCGCAACAGATGGCAATGCGGGTCCATGTTAAACTAACGAGGGGTCGCTCTGCCTATAGGGCAAGCCAAGTCGTCTAATGATCTCCCCATTTGCGGTATAATTAAAAATCAGAAAGGACTTAATTGCACAGTTCTTCTGGGCCGGTCCGGAGCTTGGACCATGCTGCCCTCTGCATGTTTTTTTTTTCTTTTTTTTACTCATGCTTTCTCCTGCAGGCTAGTGATCGGCAAGCATGAAATAGGCAGTGGGACTGAAGCTCTTTCAAGTGAAGAGGAGATGATAGAGCCTGCAGAAACATCTGGCCAGCATTCACTACATTCGCTGTTCTAAAGCAGTAAGAAACCTACAGCAGATTTGTGTTCACTCCTCTTATGCAACCAACTGTCCGATTCGATAAAACCTTTTGCCGTGGTTTCAAATCTTAAAACACAGGTAATTGCTGAGATCTGACAAAATACAAGAACTCATGCAATATCTCATTCAGTCAATCGAAGGTGCAGGGTTGCATCAAAGATCAAGCGTTCAGAGAGGTCTTTGCTTTACCCCTCTATTTAACAGCTGTTAAAATGCAAATTATGCTATTACAGTTTTGGCTCTCTTTGTCCTATAAGGAAACCATTTTACTTGGACTGAGCGCTTTTGTAAAATGAGCTCAGACTTTTGAAGGTAGTACTTCTGCAAATCGATCTATTGAGGCTTATCAAAGAAGCCCACAGCAAAAATAGCACTTGTCTACTGGCATCCTTTCATAATACATGCTGTGGAATTTATATGAGACAACAAAGATCTTTTGAGGCTTTTAAGATGCAGACATTGTTCCAAGCAGAATTGTTCCTTGAAAACTATTTTACTCCTGTAGAATTTATAGATAGAAACTAAAATCTATAGCTCTATCAAATTATGGCAAGCTGTTCTGGTCCAATAGCAGCTAAACAAACCCAAACCGTGATACTGCCACCATCGTGTTTCAAGGTTGGGATGAGGATTTTGTTCAGGAAGGCAGTGTTCAGTTTTGCCCGACATTATTCTCTCATTTCATTTTTTTCCCTTGTCTGCCCACATAACATCAGTTTGTCTTTTTATATACACTTATAAATTGTTGCATCCAGAAGGAAGTGTCGGATTGCCAAGCGAATCTGATTGAGGATAAAGTACACAAATACAAAAATTGACTGATATGGCCAATATTTATTGAGCTAGTCTCTCAGTATGGATTCAGGCAGCCATGTTTGCTACTGGGTGCATTAAAACATGTAATATGACCAAGTCCAGCCAACATTTTGCAGTTGATTGTATATGTTCTTTCTATTTACATTTAAGTCAAGCATTCAAGTCAAGCTTAGCCAATGCAACATCTTTTTTCAGTGCAAGGTTGCTTAAGCCACACCTTCATCCACAAAATCCTTCTTAACAACAGTATAAAATCCTAATTAGCACCTTCAGATGCTAATTACATTTTTTTGGTAGAGTTAATTTATTTTTTGAACAGATGTCGAATCACAGTATGTGCCCCAATAAATCTGTTAGAAAGAAAAATATGTCCTTATACTTGATGGCTCAGCCCCCAGAAACTAACTGTATGAATCACTAGATTGTAAATTCATACATTCTTTAACAGTACATCACGAATGAACCATGCAGGCAAGCTTTTTTGTTGTTGTTTTCAGCAAGCAGAATTTCACGGTTCAAGAGGCCCAGACCCTGGTTCAAATATAAACCTTGCATTTAAAAAAAACATGCTCTGTCAAATATGGTCACCTTATACAATCGACCCATCACTGGTCTGCTGAAGTCTACTCTATTGTTATACCTGTAGGTGCAGTCATTGCATGGCCCAACACATTATAGGCTTACATGAGCATTAAAGTGCCTGCAAATGGGAAAAACATGGTGGTGTATTTTATTGATCATTTGAACAGTGGAAAAACTCAGGCCCTTCTAGGCCTTTAGAAAAGGTCTTATGAATGTCAGGAATTAATAAACAGGTCTGTAATTTATTGGTTTTATTTAACAGTATAATTATGCTTGTTATCTGTAAGCACTATACTAACATTACAGTAATAAGTGAACTCTCCCACTGATTGGGACTTAAGGAGCATGTCAATGTCACTACAGTGTTCAAAATAATAATACTGTCAAATAATACCTCCACTGTGGTGGTATGCATATATACGTATGGACTACAGTCTAAAATTGTAGAACTACAAAGTGGACCCATATGGTGGAGCTGATAAAATGGACAATTTACACGTAAATGGTCAGTTGGTGTTCATGGACAAGTTTTAAGGTTTGTTGTAATCTACAAATGCAAATATGAAAAATCTTTAACAAGCTTTTAAATATCCATGTTTAGTCTAGAATGGCCCAAACGTGTACGTGCCCCAGCTTTTGCTTAGCACTAAAATCCTATTAGAAATCCCATTATTGAGGGGTTTCAACCTAATTCAAATTGCCCTATTTGCTGCTGACCCTTTAAAGTTCACCCAACAAGACGAAGTGCTACAGAACAGGTTCCTAAACAGTCATTCACTAGGATGTACAGTTCTAAGAAAAAAATTTTCAACTGGTATAGAACCTTCATATTACACTGAGGTTCTTTAAACCTGAAGAAAGTTCCTCACAGTCTAAAACTCTAAAACACACTTTACCATCCATTAACCACCCACTGAAATGTCCTTTAAGCCAAAGGTGGGTCTACTATGGAATCTTTCCATGCAACACATTTAGTACCTACATTACTACAATTACATGTAACATGAAAAAGCAGAGCAAGATGAGACCGTGTACAGACATTCTTGCACAACTATGTACAGAAACTAATCTCCAGCTAATTAAGTATTCCTGGTCGTGGCTCTGCAGCTCTTAATGCATGACACAACCCAACTTCACAATCAACATCAACTCATGTATATATCAACTTGACATCAGAGCTGACAAAGCAGCTTTTATGACAGATGCACTTCATGATGGGCTCACTGGACAAATAGGTCATGTAGCCGTGCTGCTCTACAGTGCATCAAAATAAACCATGCCTGGCCAACAGTGGTCAAATTTGCTGCAAGTTTATATTGAACGATCCGATGATAAAGCGCCTTCCTACAGTATGCACCGACATGCAGCACTTCCAGTTTCAACACAAGCATGTCTTAGAGACTCTGGCTAAGGGGAACAATTAGCATTATTAAAATACATGATGCCAGTTTGTGTTCGTCAACGTGCTCTTAATAGTCTTAACTTTTCTGAGTGACATGCTCATTTTATAAGCTGTGAGCTGAGCTAGAATTCTGCAAGAAAAGCATCTCCCAGCCTTTCCACTGCTATGGCAATTTGACAGAAGACGCAATCACGTGCATCAAAAAGTTGGCATGATGTATGCATAAAAAGCAATAATCATATCCATCTTTTTTCAATTTGGATTCATAGCCTCAGGGGAGTTATAGGCATGCAATATGATATATAGATGGACAGAGAGAAAAATATAAATATAATAAAGAATAATGAAAAGCCTGGCTCATTGCCTACAACAGACTGATTGTGCGTTTTAGGATGATTGAGTAGCACTGTGCTTGTATTTCATCCTCTCATTTTTTGATGCCTAAACAGGAAACGTTTTTAAATGTGCGCTCATCAATAAAAGAATAGTTACACCCAGAACAAAGTGTCCGATTGGGAAGGAAGATAAAGGTTACCATAAAAAATCAATGATACATTTAGACTGATATGGGCAATGTGTACTGAGCTACACATACAGAAGTAGTGTCTCCTAGTATGGCTAATGCAATATGCCAGACATCAGCCTGGAGAATGTTCCTAACGGTGTCCTGCAATAATCCATCCTATGCATGTTGAATACTCTCACACAGTTCCAGCAGCTTGTGCAGTAAGGGTGGAGATGGTGTGCCAGGCCTTCTGGATGTGTGATGCATAATAACAAACCATTCATGTTGGAGCTGACCACAGTGTCTCCACCAAGACAAAAGCGAGACTCATCTGTCCTTACTTATGAAACCTGAACCATTTGCATGGCTCACAATATAAACCTACCCACCAAGTTTCCTGCTGGGTGCAACTATTTGTGCAACAGAATATTGACCACGAGTGTAGTTACCATTATGTGCACCATTTTGAAAAAGGCTTTAACTTTGAAATGTATGGATTTATAAATCTGATTAACAATAATTTCTCTAAAGATTTGAGCAGACTGAACCTGTAGATTAATACACTGTTCTTATATTATTTACTTATTGATGTTTTTATATCTTAATGAGAATTGATATGAAGAATACTGGCAGGTAATACTGGCCTATACATATACATGCCTCCAAAGACAATACTATATGTTTATTTAATTCTTTATATTCCCCATATGAAGCCAATGAACTCTCATTTGAAAATCAATTTCCCGTTTCTATATCCCTGTTCATTTATAGTGTCTGATTCATCTCTGCAAGTATGAACAGCGCTAACCTTTACCTTTCCTTCTTTTACTTTTCATCTGCCTTTTTCCCATTTGACCACTCAGACTACTAGGTGACCACATTCAGCTGCGGTCTGTTCAAAGCTCATATTCACTGCAAACCCGGTGAAATGATTCTATCTTCGGAAAGAAAAAGACGTTTCACAGCAGGGCTAGGATGTGTGCCTGCCAGCTCATGCGGAATGATATGATTTGGCTCGTGATAGTTGTGATAAAGTCTATCTGAGGCTTCAAATGCTAATAAAATGATGTCCAAGACAGATAACAGAACTGGCATTTGAGTGGAATTAAATTTCCTATTGTTTTATCTTTCTGCTGCCAAAACGATTCCTTCAGAGTGACAAACCTAATGTCAAACTCCTACTAAGCAGAGTAACACGATGAAATGAAGTTGGCAGGCCAGCTTAGATGCAGTGCTGTGATGGAAATGGCTGTTGTTTGTTTTTCTGATTCATTTTAGATGGAGAAGGAAAAGATGAGTGAAGCCTTCCACTCCACTTTTCAGTGTCCTGATGTAACTGATTCACATGCTGGTAACACTCTATAATAACTGTTTACTGTAACTGTTATTGTAACTGTTAACCATTAACAGACAAGCTGTCAACAAACACCTATAAATAAATGCAGTTTATATATAAATGACAATTCATGTAGCATATTTTAATGCCCTGTATTGTGTTTTGCTTTATAATCACAACAAACCCTCTTTATTAATAAAAATAACCACTTTGCCAACACATGGTACCAGCTTAAGCTGATTCTACTCGCCTTTGTTTGTTTTTCCAATAGACAGACCTGGCACTATTTTTGGTATCACCTCCATTGAGACTTGATACCAAAGCATTACATAAACGTGCTGCAGGCTACTGATTGGTCAGAGAGAACTGCCACTACACAGATCTGAAAATAAATAAGAGACCACTCCAGTTTCTTTTTAAATCAGTATCTTCACATGTACAGCAGGTTTTTAGTGAGGAACAGAGGGTTGGGTTCTAGCTTTACTGGCAGATACAGTGAGCGTCTGGTTCATAAGAGCAAGGTCAAGCAGCAAACACACAGGACAACACAGCTACGGACAAAACCGCTCTCTACTGACCATGATGAGCGCCACTTAACCACCGTAAGATGACCTCAAGTGACCTACAGAAAGACTGGCGAGGAGTGGCTGGGGTGAAATGCACAGCGAGCATGGTTTAAAAAACAGGCTTCTGAAGGTCATTAGTGATTTTCTAAATAAACAGATCTAAAATACAATATCTGATCTGGAATTTGGGAGACATGTTTCCAGTAGTGTATAGAATAAAACTGAACTGCTTATTTTGGTCAAACACAAACCCAGAAACTGTAAAACTAGAAAAAGTGATTCTTTTGAGGTGGTCTCTTAAATTTTTTTTTGCCGCAATTATTGACTATGAATCAGAATCAGATTTATCAGCAAGGTATTTGGTTTTGGTTGTTTGTGTCCCTCCAGTAAACAATTTACAGACAATGTACACATAATTTACAGACAACATGTTACATCTTTGTCTTTCTATCTGTCTGCCTGTCCCTGTTCATGTCTCACAAGTCCCCCTCTGGTTGTTTCATAGCATTACATTGTTTTTCCTGCTCCGCCCTGACTCCACCCACGCCCACACCTGATGCTAATTTGGACTTCCATTTAGACCCCTTTGTTTTCTCTGTTGGTTGTGAAGTCTCTGTTGTTTTTCCCTGTGTTAGTTCTGAGCCTGTTACTCCCCTCGTGTGTTTCGCCGTGTTTCCTTTCTGTACTTGTTCTTTTTGTTTTGTAGTGTTTGTCTTCGTCTGTAGTTCTTGACCCTGGTTTTGTTTCTGATTTCAGTTTATGGACATGTCTTTAACGATACCCCCTGTTTTGTTTTGACCCCTGTTACCCAGACTAATGCCAATAAAACCACTACGCACTTGCATCCCGCCTCAACCACACTGTTACACAACACACAATCTACAAAATTTATCTGTGTGTGCGTTATACTATATACACAGTAAACAATAGGTAAACTACATGAAACCAAGTAATAATACAGATGATGTAAATAATACCTACAGACAAACTATGAAGGCAACATGATACATAGGTGTGGGCTTATGCAAACAACCGTAATGAACGCTTGCCAGGAAGACTCCAATGCCAATCACTTATTCATTTAATACTCTGGCCAATTGCAGTCTGCTTCCTGTCTTTAAAAAGTTTCAACTGACATTCTTGTTCTGCTGATTTCAGGTGCCAACTGTTTGGATGTTCTCCTTCTTCCTTCCCCCACCACCAGTTTGGTCCCAGTCTTGTTGTCCAGGGAGTAGGATGGAGACTACATGTGTTATCCTTCAACTGTACACCTTATTGATGAGTAAAACAATATTTTCCATCACTTTTGCCTTTTGAGGCTCTCTGGGCGAAATGTACACCGCGTATGGGAATAATGGTATGGTGTATAATATGGTGCTGTAGTAAAACAGGTGTAAATATGGCTTAGCAGATAATAGTGAGGTCAGCTATTTATGAGGGCTATAGCATGAGGAAACAAACTGTTCCTGTGTCTGGTAGTCTTAGTAGACAGGGTTCTGTTTGCAAGGAATCTGTCATGAGTTTTCCTGCCTGTTTCCTGGTTCCTGAAGAGTATAGAAGTCCTAGAGGGTGGGCAGGGGAATGCCAATGATTTTTCGAGCTGTCTTTACTGTTTGTTGTGGTCTGTTCTCATCCTGTTTTGTGGTTGCTTTAAACCAGACAGCGATAGATTTTGCACAGGATGGATTCAATACCTGTGGTGTAAAACTGACTCAGACCCAGCTTTCTCGGTTTTTTAAGGATGGAGTTGATGTTGGTCTCCCACCTCAGGTCTTGGGAAATGGTAGTTGACACAGGTCTGAGTTGTGAGGGGAATTAGCAGAGGTGTCTACTGAAATTCACACCCATCACCCGTCTAGTAAGTATTCAGCTCCAGGTTTTCCCAACTGCACCTTATCAATGATGAAAAATGTAGACTGATATGGACAATATTTACTGAGGTAATGTCTCTCAGGATGAAACACTGAATATTAAATATTCTCACACAGTTTCTGCAAATTTTAGGGCAGGGGGTGGAGGTGGAATGACACCAGGCCTTCGGGACATTAATCTATCTGCCGTCCACAGTGCCTCCACACACAGATTCATGGGTCATCTCCACAAAGATAAAAGCGGAACTTTCACAAGATGACCTGCTGCCATTATGAGTCACTCCATTACAGTCTGGAACGACACCTTAGCAGTCTGCCTGCATGTAGTCCTGTGACCCGCAGCAGGTGATGTCACTAACAGGATGACTTTTTGAGAGCATCACTGCTTACTGATTGTCTACAATCCTGGCGGTTCTGTCAGTCAGGTACATAAATCCTTGCTTGTATAAAACTACAAGAAACATTGTGAGCTTTAGGATCAAACTTTATCCCTTTATCTACAGAAGTGGTGGTGACCTTCAGCATGTTTGACCGTAGGTGAGAATATGCTACAGTACGGACAGTATGGACCACGACTGGCTGGTTAGCATGCTAATTGTTGAAACACATCACATAACTGTCTTGGACATAACATCAAAACTGCTACGATTTTGGTTCGTTTTGGAACGTTTAAAGTTTTAAACTAAAATCTCTGCATATGCCTTTCCAGTTTTAAACCTGTTATATGTACACTACATTATACATAGTTGCATAAAGAGATACAGGATGGGAGAGGTTAATGCAAAGGGAAGGAATCTAATTCTGGATACAAAAAGTAAGACAGTCACCATGTGTGAGGGCATTCATTCAGAAAGGTTCAATCACATTCAAGAAAATAATACTCATGTTTAGTTTTCACTCTCGTGTGGGGGGTCATGGGAGGTTTGGGACCCCCTCACTGTCCCTGACCATCATGTAAGATAGGAGGCTTTCATGTAAGGCTTAGTCTCTACCACCAATCTCTTATGTAATGACACTTATAGAATAAGGAAGGAATGAGAAGGTTCTCAACAATAATGGGAGGCAGTTCATTTTGTCTAGGCTTAAATCAAATAATGACTTGGTCAGAAATAAATGTGAATTTATTTTGATTTCATTTTGATCTTATAGCTGACACATGCAATGCTAAAAACAGCCTCATAATTCATAGAACAAAAACAAAACCGATTAAACAGATTTCCATCATGCCAGTTCTGAGAACACCATGTAGTACTGCATGAACTGAACAGCATTGTTGATATCCATGGCAAAAATATGGCTTCCCCACCTCCAAAATCCCAATTTAACCCCTGTTCGCAATATGGAACTCAAACAAGCACTGGACTTGACCGCTCCTGTCTCTACTCCATCTGAATTCTAGCACACCTGTTCCCTACATACCGTATAAATAGCACATTTCACCCAGAAGGTCTTGCAATGGCTCATGGTAACATCTGTTATCACAACCCAGGGCATTGTTCTGCATATGTCTCTGCCGGTCTCCTTGGGCTCTCGTGTCTAGTTTCTTGGATTGTGTACTGAACGCCTTGTTATTGTCACTAAAGCTTCGTGAGCCTGCATGTGCAAACTGTCTCTCTGTCCTGAACTATTCCACCAGCTGTCTGAGCGAGGTTTTGTTCCTGACTTTGTGGAGGAATGTGGTTGACAGAGCAGTCTCATTACGAAAGAAGTGGGTGCAGAGAGAGAGTGTGTGTGTGTAGGGAGGAGGGTTGCGGGTTGCATTGAAAATTGTTCTACTTATTTGTCCCATTTAGAACATCCTTATTTGAAACGAGGGAATGTTGGACAACAAAGGGTGTTCAAAAAATCATGCCCGCAACCTGAATTTTCTCTCAAAGCAGTAAAGTGCAGGGAGGCGCTTTGGGCGGAGGCGCTTTGAGTTGTCAGCGTCAGGATTAATAAAGAATGAACTTCTTTAATGTTTTGCTTGAGTGATCTCATAAAAGCTGTCCTGTAGCAGAGTGAAAGACAGAATACAAATACTCCAGACTAATAAACGGTGCCGCTTTCTATCATTGGCAGAGAGAGGCATGCAAAACAGGAAGACATGAGTTAGGACTTACTCTTTGAAAAATGCAGCAGGCAAAGCAAACCTGACCTTCTACTCTGGGCCATGACTTTCTGGATTGTACCTCTAATGATATGAATCCTGGACAAAATGGCTTAGCATGATGTGAGCTTTTAGGACACCCTGTCAGGTAAGAAGGCTAATGTCTAGGTCATTTTTAACATTAGATAATGACCTCAAACAACAAATGGATGTCACAAATCAGGAAATTAATGTTTTCTGCAGTTTGGGCTGTGTATTATCCAATCGTGTATACACTGCAGTGCAGCACAACCCGTGGCAGAACTCCACAGTATATACCTTTAAGACTTGTTTAAGGCACACATTTTGAGAAAATGAGTGTTTATGGTATTAGTTGTATTTGTATATTAGTTTAAGTTATGTGTATCTGTTCGGCTATGTTGGTTTGTGTCTGGGATGTGGGCTATTGCAGTGTTTTGTTTACAAGGGGGGGTGGTATAACCGATGCTGTTGTCTGGTCCATATATCACATTTTATAAAAGACTAACAGTCACAAACTGATGTCCAAAGTTGGGCAACACTTAAAAATATATATATATTTTATTTTTAAAAATTTATTATTAATAATATATTATATTTTATATATAATAATATATTATTATATATTATTATATTATATATAATATATAATAATAATAATAATTATTATTATTATTAGTAGTAGTAGTAGTAGTAGTAGTAGTAGTAGTATTAGTATTATTATTATATTAATATACAATTGTTATTGTTGTTGTTGTTGTTTTGTTGTTGTTGTTGTTGTTGTTGTTGTTATTGTTATTATTATTAGTAGTAGTAGTAGTAGTAGTAGTAGTAGTAGTAGTAGTAGTAGTAGTAGTAGTATTACATTTCTGGGTGGCATTCAAAATCCAAACCCTGAAGGCAGTTTCTAGTCATTTATTTTGTAATCACTGGTAATGAAGTAAACTGTTCATGTAACTGATTGGCCATTTATTGTTATACTTACCATTATACACCAAATCCAGGACTGGAAAATTTATTTAAAGGCTAAAATGAAGGCCTAGAGTGAAGACTTTGCTTACTGATGTACTCTCATAACTATTCGTTGCAGTCTGCTCTGTATATTACTGTATATGTAGTTTTTAAGACATTCAGGTAAGAATTAAGTACACATGTTGTTTAATTGCACACACAGCTTCTATAATCTCTATAGAAAACCACTGATAATAGAATGGGAGACTATGGAGCAGCTGCACACAAGCCTCGGGTCACCATGACCAATGCGGAATGCTGGCTTGAGGGCTATAAAGCACCCCGAGCATTGGACTGTGAAGCGGTTGAGCTGTGTTCTCTGAAGTGATGGAGTTGGAGTGGCACTTGTGACCCAGAACTAATCATCCAGCATCAGTACCTGACCTCACTAATACTCCTGTGGCTGAATGCAATCAAATCCTTACAGCAGTTTAGTGTGAAGCCTTCTCAGGAGAGTGGAGGCTGTTACTACAGCAAAGAGAGGATTCCTTATTAATAGCCATGACCTCCGAAGAAACATGGTGTCTACCAACCTTCAAACATATAGTAAATGTCCCTTGAGTTCCTTCTCCCCTACAGTTCATGAAGAAAATCTACAAGTTTCAGCTTTTTTTATCCCAATGTGCTTGTTTCATCTGACAATGAAAGGAAAGACAGGGTTCTGAATCCTAAGAACAGAACAGTCAGAGGTAACGAAGAAACACCAGTCCTAAAAGTCTTGTTCCAAAGCTTCAGTGCCCAAACCTGATCTAACCTCCTTCCTCCTACACAACTTGCTTACCAAATAGCATAGTTCATTTTCCCATCAGACTGCTGAGCAAACGGAATTCATTTTGAAGGTATCCATGATGACTTTAAATCCATAAGGCTATATTCCCCACTCTGAGGTATAAAGCAACCACATGCTATATACTGACTGAAGTCATCGTTTCAGGTAGAACAGATCAAGGGCACCCAGGCTGCCTTTTTAATTCAAGGCACTTCATCATTCTCAAAGTGCAGGGAAATTTACAAAAGGGCACCCTCGGCATGAGCAGAGTGTGGGATTTTTGATTTGTATATATTTGATTTGTCCTCCAACTCTAGGAGAAATGGATCAAGATGAAACACAACAGCACTGTTCTTCTCATCTTGTCGTTAAGGTCTTGTTAGAGCAAGGTTGTTTTTCATAGCAAAGTACCGATTTTTTTTACAGTATGTCACAAAAAATGTACAGTTGTGATCAAATTTATTCAACCCCCACTGAAATAAAGTGTTTTGGCCAGTTTGACATTGATTTTGATCATTTCAGTCATCTTATTTACAATTACATCAAAGAGGCACTTATAAATTAGACAAATATAACATAATATTTATGATGGAATAACCACAAATGTCTTTACTGTGCTCACATCATTATCAGTTTTATTCAACCCCCTAGTGACATTATTTTTTAGTACTTAGTACAACATCCTTTTCCAGTTATGACAGCTTTCAAGCGTGAAGCATAGCTTGACACAAGTGTCTTGCAGCGACCTATGGGTATCTTAGCCCATTCTTCATGGGCAAAAGCCTCCAGTTCAGTCACATTCTTAGGCTTGCGCACTGCAACTGCCTTCTTTAGGTCCCACCAGAGGTTCTCAATTGGATTTAAGTCTGGTGATTGCAATGGCCACTCTAGAATGTTCCAGCCTTTCATGTTCAACCATGCTCTAGTGGACTTGGATGTGTGCTTCGGATCATTGTCCTGTTGGAAGGTCCAACGTCTCCCAAGCCGCAGGTTTGTGACTGACTCCATCACATTTTCCTCCAAGATCTCCTGGTACTGAAGGGAAATTCATGGTACCCTGCACACGTTGAAGCTTTCCTGTACCATTAGAAGCAAAACAGCCCCAAAGCATAATTGACCCCCCGCCATGCTTCACAGTAGGCAAGGTGTTTCTTTTGTTCATAAGCCTGGTTCTTTCCTCCTCCAAAGCATAGCGCTGGTCCATTGTCCCAAACAGTTCTAATTTAGTTTCAGTCTGACCACAGTACACTGTCCCAAAACCTTTTGTGGCTTGTCCACATGACTTTTGGCATACTGCAGTCGACTTTCTTGTTCTTTGGAGTCAGCAAGGGGGGTGCGCCTGGGAGTTCTGGCATGGAGGTCTTCGTTATGCAGTGCGCGCCTTATTGTCTGAGCTGAAACTTCAGTGCCCCACATCTGACAGGTCTTTTTTCAGTTCCTTAGCAGTCACGCGGGGATTTTTCTCCACATTACGCTTCAGGTAGCGCACAGCAGTCGCGGTCAGGATCTTCTTTCTGCCACGACCAGGTAACGTTTCCACTGTGCCCTTTAACTTGAACTTGCGAATGATACTTCCGATAGTGTCTCTTGGAATATTTAACAACTTCGCAATCTTTTTATATCCATTGCCATTCTTGTGAAGAGCAATAACCTCTTCTCTTGTCTTCTGGGACCATTCTCTTGCCTTCACCATGCTTGTAAACACACCAGTAGATGTCTAGAAGGAGCTGAGTATCACAGTCCTTTTAAATCTGCCTAATTGGTGCTTATCATGCTTGATTGCTGCTCGTTGACATCCACAGGTGTTTTCAATACCTGATTGAAAACACTGGAATGAACCTCTGTTCTTAGGAGTGGTAGTCGTAAAGGGGTTGAATAATTGTGTCAATGAAGAAATCACAAAAAGGCCATTTAATACTTTATGACAAAAACAATTGATGCTATCTTAGTTGCATTTAGTTCTTTAACAAGTCCTTGTAAGATTTCATTATGAACACAATTACAAATGTGCACTGAATTCCATAAAACCCTTTGCAGCATTGGGGGTTGAATAAATTTGATCACAACTGTAGAATCTATTTACTTACACACAGACATCTTAGTCTATCTAATGCATAACCTTCTTTAACAAACAGTAAGCAATGCTTTGTGTATTTTATTAATTGTTTTTTTTTTTTAAATATGTATTAAATCCAAACCTGATTCCTGGCACAACATTTTCACTGTGAACTTTATTCATATGTAAACAGTATAAAGGAAAGATTCATATTTGAATTTATGGAACAGAATATCATTAGAAGATTCAGAAAAGCCAGAGAAATCTATGCATGTAAAGGGCAAGACAGACCTGCATTTAAAGCCAATGTGTTTCTATAATGAATATAACCATCTGGTCTCTGGAATGCTTCAGAAACCCACTGTCAATAAATACTGTCAGTTGCTGCATCCACAAATATACAAATTACATAAAAGTTTAGACATTCCTATGCAAACTCATAGACAGAAAAAATAATGGAACTTTATATCTGTGAATGTAATAATGAGTTAAGTAATTACAATATTGGAGTGAAAGGATACATTTACTGAAGACCTAGAGTGTACAAATTAACTGTACAAATTAATGTAGCCTCTAGTATCCTGTTGGGCCGCCTCTAGCTTTAATATAAGATATTACGATAATTAATAAGATTGTTTTAAAAACGTATGGTTGGCCATGGGGGCTTACAGGTTCCTTATGGCAATCTACGGCACATTTGCTCAAAGATGTTGGAGCTGGGCTTGTAGGTCCTGTAAATTTTTAGGTTGCTGAAGCTAGTGTCCCAGTGGGTCCCATAAATGCTAGATTGGTGGGGACCGGGCAGGCCAGGAAAGTGTTGCAGTCTGGTGGAGACATTCCTGGGAAAGCCTTGCTGTGTGTGAGCGAGCATTATCCTATTGAAAAATGCCAGTTGGAAGCACTACCAAGAGAGGCAACACATGTGGCAGGAGGGTGTCCTGCACATATTGCTCAGCTGTTAGTGTTCCTTGTATAATACAAAGGGCAGCTGACTGTCATATGTGATGGCTCCTTAGATCATCACACCAGCAATTGGGGCTGTGTGTTGCTCCACAGCAATTGAGGCATTTAAGCGATTACCACAAATCTTCATACTTGAACCTAACCATCATCAGATCACAAACAGAAACTGGAATCGACGCTGAAGACGATACAATTCCAGAACACAGTAGTTTCGGATTCTTGTTCATGATACCACTGCAAACAAGGGCGATGGTGGCTGGCTGCCAATGGCAGAACCCATAATAGGCATCATGACACCAGATGTCTCCCTGCTAAGTGCATGAATCCCAGGCAGAGACTGGGTTGTGTAAAGAAGGTGCCACCTGTGCCTGGATGGTGGTCAAGGAAACTGCGGTAGCTTTTCGAGGTGGTGTGTCTGGGACGTCCAGAGCCTATTCACCATGTAACTATCTACAAATTTTACATAACTGCATGTCAAGGTTTTTGCAGCAGCCTGACCTTTCTATCTGGATGCATTATAATTATTAGGTATATCTTTTAATAATTATTAAACACACATGTTATCAAAAGGTTTCGAATGGTTAGTTTTAGCAGGACTCCTTGATTCAATGAGGTATGAGTAAAATAGAATTAATAGTAAATTACAACAAGCTTTTTACTGTGATGACTGTGACCTCTAAGAGTTAAATGCTTTTTAATATTACATTATTTTTTACAATATTACAATGCTGTTTTTTTTTAAATAGCAGTAATAATTAAAGGTAGACCATAGAGAAAATGATACAGCAACACATCACACATTGCAGAACTCTGATGAGACCTCAATTTGGGAGAGAAGGTGAAGAGAAGGCCTGAGGACATCGACCAGCATCTACTGCAAAATTGGCTGAAAGATGCTGACTTAGCATGAAGCAGCAGTCAACTTTGGCTAATTCATTAATCTATCAGTCAGGCTTGTCCGCATCTATCCTAGCCTCTCTCCCTTTGGGACAGATCTTTGCCCCTGCCTCCCTCCCTAATCCCTCCCTGCAGCTTAGTCCGAGAGAGAAGAAATGACGCCCGGTGGCCTGAGCCCAAAGCCAGGATGCAACCTGAATCCATTCGCTTTTATTAGGTGGCCATGCTGCACACTGCGTCATTATAATTCCATTCATGCGGCAATGGATTTTCAGGGGCTCTAACTGCGGCCAAGCGTTGGGTTGTAATTGCGCGAAAGATAAGATGACTTTAGAGCTAGAGGCTGGGGGCCGTCCTCAGGAAATTCCTCCATGCTTGCTTGTTTAATGCCATATTATTTGCTGGCTAAAGGTAGGCGATCTTAGCCTGAGACTAAAAGAATTGTATATATTCCTTGAAATGAAAACTACCACCACTTAAAGAGCCCATAGCAGGGAAAACGGTTTCCTCAATAAAAGATTCAGCATGTACATACTGTACACTATATATATATATATATATATATATATATATATATATATATATATATATATATATATATATATATATATATATATATATATATATATATACAGGGGTTGGACAATAAAACTGAAACACCTGTCATTTTAGTGTGGGAGGTCTCATGGCTAAATTGGACCAGCCTGGTGACCAATATTCATTAATTGCACATTGCACCAGTAAGAGCAGAGTGTGAAGGTTCAGTTAGCAGGTAAGAGCACAGTTCTGCTCAAAATACTGCAATGCACACAACATTATGGGTGACATACCAGAGTTCAAAAGAGGACAAACTGTTGGTGCACGTCTTGCTGGAGCATCTGTGACCAAGACAGCAAGTCTTTGTGATGTATCAAGAGCCACGGTATCCAGGGTAATGTCAGCATACCACCAAGAAGGATGAACCACATCCAACAGGATTAGCTGTGGACGCAAGAGGAAGCTGTCTGAAAGGGATGTTCGGGTGCTAACCCGGATTGTATCCAAAAAACATAAAACCACGGCTGCCCAAATGACGCTGTATTGGCCACAAAAGGAGGCCCTACACCATACTAATAAATGATTGTGGTCTAAAACCAGGTGTTTCAGTTTTATTGTCCAACCCCTGTATATATATATATATATACATATATGATGAAGTATAAAGTACATAATGCTCATTGTAAAAATGTCTATGTCTAAAAAATAGTTTACAATGTCTATTTAGAATGGATAAAAAATAAATAATAAAACTATATGCAGTACATATATAATACAAATACATATATAAAGATTATATATATGTATTTCAAAGTGATGCCAAAAAAAAAAGATTATATCCCTGTGTAGTTATATGTATATGATTATATGTATGATCTGCTGTGTATACATATATTTTATGTTCTTTATTTCAGAAAAGCAAGAAGCCACTTCAGTCTTTTTGCTTTAATGACTGTTTTCTGTGCACAAACATCATTTTAGCATCATCAGCACTACATGGAAAAATGCACTACAAGTTAGGGATTCTGGCACATGAGAAGGGAATCTCTCAGTAATTACATGCAGCCTGCCCCAGCCGCAAGAGTCGTCAAAACCAGTTCGCCTGTCAGTCTGTGGTTAGCCCGTGTGCACTAAATGGTCTTTCAAAGACCATAGATTTAAAAGCCCACCAGGGTTTTTGTGGGCCCCCTGTCATTCACTTAACACTTACTGTTTTTCAGGGCTGTGTAAAGGTCACTGCTAATGTGCCTTTCATCAATATTACATAAGAGAGCTTATAGATGGATGTTAACTTGAAAGAGCTGTAATCTGAAACCAATTAAACTGTAATTCTAGCATTTACCTGATCTGTCAGGGCAGTATCCTCAAGCTGTCATTTATGCAAGGTTTCCAAGAAAACTGTCATTCTAAAATAGTTACATAGACTCATAGAGTACAAAATATAACCACAAACTTTTTGGTTTATCACTGTTTCCCCTTATCAACCTTACATCTAAACAGTCAGAAGATATGTAAGGGGCTCACGGTTTATTCTGGATAATGAATAAAATGGCTGTACTTGTGTTGTAGACACCATGACGTCTGGTTCCTACCAACATCACTGTAACCAAAACCAAAAGTTGTTGGCTTCATTGGCGTGATGTTAATAGCGGTCGTTGTAACAGCCTGTGTGTATGTAATCCTGCATTGTGCAGTGTCTGCCATTTTGAAGGTACACTGACTAGGAGAATGCCATCTTTGTTATTGTCACCCAGATCACCTGCTATAACGCTATGTAACATTTAAGGAGTGGGCACAAGACGTATTGCCAGAACTGTGAATCAATTTACGGTACCAGATCACACAGCAACTACTATAGCGGCTAGAAAAATAACATGGGCATCATGGCAGACGCCTCGAAGAGAGCAAAGAGTATAGTGTTTTGGGTTAAAGAAAGGAAGAGAAAAAGAGAACATGCCTGACAGAAGATTCAACAAAGAGTAAATTTCTGACTGGCTTTGACTCATTGGTAAAACAGTTTTTACTAATGCCAAAGTTCATCTGATCTCAGTCCTGTTTCAGTTTCTCATGGAAATAGACAGATTAATCTCACAGAGTTTGTACAGTTTTTGTCAACTTCACTCCAAATAAGTCATGAAAGTTTTGACCTCCTGTAATAAAGCCCTGCAATATTGCTCTGTGGGTTACTATTACACTTTGGGTACTGGCCACCAGTACTTTTACACTCCTGCCCCTCTCACCTGCATCCAATTTCCTCTGCCATTACCTTAACTTTAAAGAGCTCTTCCTTCCCCTTTAGTATTGTGGAGCATTAACAAATGGTATTTTATGGTGTTTTGTTTTATTTATTTATTTATTTGTTTATTTATTTATTTATTATCTGGGGCACAACTCGCTCAAATACTTGAACCTTATTGACCTTTTTATGTTTGCTTATCTTTTTTCAGTTTTTCAATGTCTCCTGACTCCTGAGTCCTTTTTGCTTTATGTTTTTTATTTCTGCTGTGGACTTTGTCATTTTTATTTTTATGGACGATCTCCCCAGAGCTTTTGTGTTTTTCCCCCCATTAAAACCTGCTTAATAGATCCTATTCCTATGTCTGAGCTCCCCTCTTAACACAGCCATACACCTGCATGACACACATCCTTCTGTTTTTCTTCTTAAGTTCTTAAGATCATCAACAAATGGACATATACAGCTGTTCATGAGTGGGTCCCAAACCAATGTGTACATACTACAATGGGGCAAAAGTGAAATTCACTCTGCAACTCCAGGGGGGACCCGTGAGCAAGAAATACTAAAACATGCATTCTGCTTCTTATGCCTTAACGCATTTAAACGGATTAAAGTGACTAGATTGCTAAGATATCTGTATACAGCAAACCATTCCCTGCTAATAAATAAAGCACATGCAAATACACAGTAAGATGAAAAAGAAAAATAGACCATGTGTAACACAAAGACACAGGTGCTAAACAATACAGTATACAGAGTCAGATAATACAGTGCAGTTAGTACAAAGGACTTACAAAGAGTACAGACCCAGGGACACAGTATACAGGGGGGGAGGATATGTAGAGATATGTAGAGTTGTGCAAAGAAAAACATTATATATTATATTAGTTATAGCGACATATTAGTGATAGCCTAGCATATATGAACACAAGACAACAGAATACAGTATTTGGTTGATACAGTATTCTAGCATCCAATATTGTTAATGAAATGGTGATGCAAATAAGTTGGTGAAGTATTTTAGTGTGAAGTTCAAAATGATATAAAACAGTAGCTGGGATGGATATATGTGGGCTTATATGAATGGTCTCTTAATGCAGCCTCTGGGGAATTAAGGAATCTGACGGCTTTTGAGAAGAAGCTGCTGCACAGTCTGGTTGTGAGGGCACGAAATTCAAGGTAGCTTCTTCCAGACGGCAAGAGGAATTAATTGGAAGAATTGGTGCCACTAAAATTATATAGCTTCCAAACCTCTTTTATCTCCCTGCACACCTTCCCAGTCATTTTACCCTTTCTAGGGAATTATACAGCAAAGGTCACAGTATGAAAAGTTCACACCTTTGCAAACCTTAGCAACAAGGAGGGTTGTCTCTCCCAGCCATACTTCCAACCATACTTCTGGGCCTTCTAATATCAGAATTCTCTCATTGTGGTTGAATAATTCAAGTGATTCTGGGAAATTGTTGAACCTAGAACAAAAAGAATGCTATCCTTTTGACATTTTGTAATTTTATCTCCTGTTAATCTTAAAAATTTAAGCTGTACAGATAGCTTAATTATTTATAGCACCTTTCATATCTGGAAACAGATAACATCATACTTCACCTGTAAAAATGTTTTCCTTTCTGCTTCCTGTATCAGTTTTCTTACCACCACCCAGAGGTTTCTTATGGTTGAGGGACTTACGGTAGATACATTTTAAGTGACCTGTATTTAGTTGTGACCTTTGCCACCTAGTAAGAACAACTTAAGATCAAAAATGAACTCCATAAGATTTGTTTTTTTAGGCCTCTGAAGGTCAGAAGCTGTATCCAAGTCCACTGTCCTGGATTTCTCACCGCTAAGCCATTTTTAGACACTCTCCTCAAACAGCATGCTGGCAAAGATAAAATCATATCTTACCTCAGTATTGCACTGCAAACTATCAACCCTACAACAACGATTTCAATTAGAGCAAACTGGGAGAAGGGGTCATGAGGTGAGATACCTGATACAGTCTGGGAAAACAGCATGACAGGAATGAACTGAGGCTCTGTTAACTCCAGGTACTGCTTTATTCAATTCAAAATTATCCATGGACTCCAGCACTCCAGACTAGCCCTCACCAAATACTCTCAGATGTCTCACGTACCTGTGATAAATGTGATGCAGTGGAGGCTACATTAGTCCATAATTGCCATAAACTACAAGGTTAGTGGCTTGACATTTCCAAGTGTTGTCAGAGGCTCTGTGTGGGGGTCTATTAGCAGGATTCGAATAGAGCATCTAATTACCTAAAAGTAAAATCATGGTGTTTTTGTTAGCGTAGTGTGACTCCTTCTACTAAATGTACATAGGCGTGGGTCATCTTCCAACAGATGCAGCCATGCAGAGCCGCAGTGTTTTCACAGTAGCCCAAAAAAGAATTTGGTGGCATTATAGAACTAAGTTGTGCAGAGTTACATTCTGGTACTGATGTTACATTCCACCTCAACAGTTTCTTCAACAGTCCAAGGACATGCAATCAGGTGAAGTGGACATGGTAAACTGTCCCCTAGGGGTGTGTGTCTGTGTTTTAGCCCTGCAATGGATCAGTGGCCTGTCCAGGGTGTTTCAAGCCTATTCCAGTATTCCGCCACCTGAATACTGGGATAGGCTCCAGCATCACATATGACCCAGAAGGATAATGCAGTTTAGAAGATGAGTGTGTAAGAACATTCAGCTACTACACTGTTAAGTAGGTAGGACAGCTTAATAGGTAAAACAAGGTGGTGGGGGAGCATTTAGTGTTGTGAAGTTTGAGAACCCAGATTTTGACAAATCGTACAAGTAATTGTACTTATTACTTAGCACAGAAAAGGATTAGAGGGTTAATCCTTACCTTAAACAAAAAGAAAAAACGGAAAAATGAAGCAGCAAAAGGAAATCAAGGGCACAAGTATTGAAGCAACAGCAGAAAACCCAACGGCTACTCTATGTTCTATTGAAAGGGGGCTGGGTGCGGAGGCTTGCTGCTAGAGGTTAGACACTGCTCCTTTATATGTCAGATTGAACCAGACACATGACTAACAGTGCTTTGTTAAGTTTAGAGCACTTAACTATGCTACACACTGCTACAGAGTAATTTCATCCATATGTATGATGACAGTAAAAAAGCTTATTCTAAGCTTTTGGATGAGGAACCCCACACTCAGGATATGACTCAATGAGCTAACAAATACCCTAAATGTGGAGTGAATGGTATTTCTATTAAGAAGCAGAGGACAATTTGGTATGCGTTCATCCGATAATTTGAAGGTGTATGAAGTTAGTTTTGTAGAAGTGGTGGGAAAGCCTATTTGGAGTTTGCTCTCCTGTTAACTCCCAATAGATTTTTATTTTTTACTGAGGCAGGGGCAGGAGATTGCAATAGGTTTTTGTTTCTTATGCTTTGTTCTTGCTGCTGCATGTTTTGGAGATAACAAAATCTGAAGACAGTAGAACGTATGTCAATACTCCTGTGTACCAGAAATCTCCAATAAAACTTGGTAGAGACCATTTTCTGCACACCTCTGTCAAAACTAAATGAAAAGGGCATTTCAATAAGATAACATTAGTGTCATAGTGTCAGTGTTATTGATTGTCTTCCAGATTTTTGGGGGCGGGGCATATTTTACAGATGTGTACCCCTGTTTTTGCAGTGGATTTAGCCACAACCTAGCACCAAAACTTTAACAGGTTGTTCCAAAGACATGTATTCTCATTGCAAGACTACACTATATAGGGTGTGATGTGAAAAGTTTGGTTCATTAGAAACTTTCAGAGTTCTAATTGTTCTTAGCAATGGCAACAGGAACTAGACATGTGAAGTTGATTTTTCTAAATGCCTCATATAAAGTTATTACATGAAATATATGGTTTTTTTTTTGTTCTTGGGATAATTTATGTTATTTTATTTACCAAACATGGCAATAACTGATTTTACATGGCTTTTTTTTTGTTACTTGTTACTGTACCTTTAAGAGCGATCTGTTCTGGCTGCCTTGTATTTACTACTCTACTTTAAACTTCAACATGAGTGAGCAGAGCTAACCTGCAATAAGCTGAATAGGTGGACATATGTAAATAATTTGGTTGACAATGAGTTAAAAACATTTTTCTGCATATGGGCTGAGGAGTAATGGCTAGCTGTTGAAACAGACAGACAATAAATGATTCAACTCCCATTGCAAATTAAGTTCATTAGCAGCATTGCAAACTGTCAGCTGCTTGCTATACACCAATGAAACAAGAAATTTAAATAGCTCCACACAACTAATATAAGAAGTGGGTTCTCTAAATTCACCACAAAATGTTGTTTTCAATCCCTACTACAGTCTCAACCCTCCCCTGAATAGAATCTCTCATAAGAGCACACTTTGGACATCAAGTGCTGTCTGAAACACACCTTATGCAACAAATCAAGGGCTTCATTAGTCTCATCAGGTGCGTTTGAGATTAAACACATCAAATACCTGGACTGGCTAAAGGGGTTTGTTGACTGTGATGTTTGATTGCGTTTTAGAAGTATGGCTAAATCATGAGTTCAAGTCCCAAAAGTCAGAGGAAATTACTGCCTTGGATAAACAAGAAAAGGGATACTAAATATTGCAAAGGCACTAAACATTTCTGGTGTAGTAAGTGGAACCAGATTCAAAGTTAAAGGAATACTGGCCACACCGCCTGGATGTAGCAGAAAGAGCTATAAAACTATAAATACTTGTTGAAGAAGTTTTGGGATTCCGTTCTGTGGAGCTATGAAACAAAACTGGAACGTTTTTGGGCCTATGGATCATTGGTATGCCTGGAGCAGAAATAATGAAGTGTACACTGAAAAGAGCACCCTGCCTATAAAGCATGGCACTTACACAGCAGGCATTATTTGGGTGGTGGACGGCGGCGACACTCACATTGTGATGGTGTGTTAGTATGTGTTGTGCTGGTGTGAGTGGACCTCAGTGTCACTGTTGGACTGAGAATAGTCCACCAACCAAAACTATTCAACCACCAGCATCCTGTGTGCAGCGACCTGTGACCACTGATTAAGGACTAGAGGATGACCAACACAAACTGTGCTGCAATAGATGAGCTATTGTGAGCTACTGTGGTCCTATGGGAAGTCTTATTATTAATTAATGGTATAAACGTGGCTAGCAAGTTTCTGTTTTAAGTAGCTATCCTAGTGCTTGAACTAGTTATACAAACATTAGCGATAACATTAGGCTGAGCCTGTGCACCACTTGGTTCTGAATAAAATACCAAAATTAGCTTTGTGAGTGAAGTGACATTTCTTTCCTAGTTCTGCATATCCCTGCTTCACTTTGATGACTGTGTTTGATTTTCTCTCTCAACGCACCTGAAAATTGTACAGACAAAACTCAGACAGATTATTGTTAATTGCTTAATTGCCTTTATTCATACCAGTCTGTCTTTACACAGTTGTGTCATCACATGACATACAATAGCCCATTATATTTATGACTGGAGGCTGACTCTGCTATGCGTTTGTTAGAAATAATTGCTATAATCATGAATAACAGTTTTTAGCAGTATTGTTTAAATGTGTGGAGATTTTTCAGAATAGCCCACTTATGATGTACAGCATACGGTACTATGAAAAAGTACCTGCCTTCATCTGATGTCTTCTATTTCTGCTGATATGTTAGATTTTAATGTTTCAGTTCATCCAACTAAGTTTAATATGTGATAAAGACAACAGGAGTAAAGATAAAATGCAGCTTTTAAATAATCATTCTATTTATTAAAGACAAAAATTTATTTAAAACTCCCATATTAATCAGCCATATCAAAAAAGAATTGGCTCTCTAAACCCAATAATGGCTGTTGCCACCTTTGACAGTAAGGACTGCAACCAAATATTTGTGATAACTTGACGTTAGTGTTGTAGTCAAGACTGCTGGATCCAAATTGGACTTAAGACCAGGACAGGACACATTTAATCAGAGTCGAGTTTATTGTACATGATCAGTAGTTTTACATTATAATGTGTATACTAATACATAATATCATATTTTATTCAGAAAATACACTAATCATCAAAAAAATAGCTGCACCCAGAATAAGGGACCAGACAGGAAAAAACCTTGGTGGGTTGGTTTGAAATTGTGAGACATGCGAAAGTCTTATCAGTGCATATCGGGCGTGTGGATTCTCTTACAGGGCACTGTTGGCAGCACTCAGTCTTGATTACAGGCACTTTTACAGCCCAACATTATGTTAATGAGGTCCTGCAACCCATGGACCTACCTTCTGAACGTACACTCTGGTGTCCTATTCCAACAGGGCATCGCTCGTCCGCATACTGCTGCAGTCTCAGGAGCTTGACTTAAACACACAGACACTCAGCCGCATCACCAGACCTATCCCTGCCCCACATCAGCCTAAATCCTGGTAACCTTTATCTTCCCTCCCAATAGCACTGCAACATATGTGTATAATGTTAGATAATACATAGCCTGAAACATAATTAACTATTATTATATGATAGTCTCAGTTAAACTTTGCATTGTAATTGGAAGCAGTGTTAAGAGGTTACATGAATAACTACAGCTCTTTGCTGCTGAGGTTTACTTTGTCAGTCAGAGACTATACACAGACAAAATGCATCTACTCCTGTGGAACTGAGTCAGAACTCCTATGTGCATTACAGCAGCAGCAGTAGTTATCTTCAGTCCATGTCTACATCTTGGTGGTTGGTTTACCAATTTGAATTGAAGCAGACAGGTCCCTGCCTCCATGTGTCAAAATTAAATGCTTTATTGCTAGTCCTCCGTTATTAACAGCAGCTCGAGCTGCAGGAGCAATATGAGCATCTGTAAAGAGCAAAGTGATAAACAGGCAGATTGTGCCGACAGTATAGGTCTAATCTGCACCAAGGAAAACCTGCTCTGGTGGGGACCAGAATATGGAATTAGTGTTCACACGATAAAACACACCTACTGAAGTGTTAGACAGCTTCGCACCAACCATGGCGTACTGGCAATCATAGTTCAGTGGTAGCAGTAAGAAATATTTAAGCTCATTGTTTCACCTGCCAGCTCAAATGGAGACTCTGATTGGTGCTGTTGTGAAATATCATCCAGCACCACAGTAATTGTAGGCAATTATTTTTATTTCATGACTTTTATTATGAAGTTGCCTTTGCTATTACTTGGTTTCAACAAAGACTGAAATTTCCGTTTCATTTGACTTCCAGATCAGGCTGCTTTTGTCTGCAGCCTAGCAGTGCAAATCAGTGTGGCATGAGGGGCTGTGCAGCGTTTAGTACATAGAGAAGGAAATGATTAAGTTTTCTGGGTTTGTTAATATTAAATAGAAATTCAGCTTCCAGTTACATTAGATGGAGGCAACACACTCATCTGGTCTCAACTATTTCTAAATCCACCTCACTCTGATGCTAGGCCAGGTTTAAATGAGGAAGTCCAGTTTTGAGTAATAAGGCACTATTGGTGAAGGAAATTCATCCCACTCTTTTATGAAGAATTGTTTTAGTTTTGCTACATTAGAGGCTGTCTTAACATAACTCCTGATTAAGGTCTTGAAAGAGAGTCTCAGACGGATTCAGGTCAGGTCAGGTCAGGACTCATCCAAGATGACCTTAATTTTGTTTCTTTTGAGCCTTTCAGAAGTGGACTTGCTTGTGCACTTCGGATCCTTCTCCTGCTGCATAACCCAGCTATGCTTGAGCTTTACATCATGCACTAATGGGTGGACGTTCTCCTGCAGGGTTTTCTCTTAGAGAGCAGAATTCATGTTTTCCTTCGTGTTTGAAAATTCTTTCAAGTTTGGAAACACAAGCAGCCTCAGACCAACACACTACCAACACTGTGTCTAACTGCTGGTATTATGTTTTTTGGGGGGGGTTATGGTGGAATGTGGTATTAGCTTTACACTAAATCTAACAAGACCAATGTCTGCCTAAAAGTTCCACCTTTGATTCATCTGTCCACAGAATATAGTACCAAGAGTCTTAAGGGTCTTCTAGATGTTTGCAAATGTTCTCCTTGGTCAGCAGTTTTAGCCCAGTGTCTTTTATAATGTGGAATCATGTACACTGACCTTAACTGAAGCAGGAGAGGCCTGTAGCTCTTTATATGCTCATCTATGGCTCCTGGATGAGCCACTGGTGCGCTCTTAGTGTAGACTGACCACACTTGGGAAGGGTTATCACTGTTCCATGTTTTCTTCACTTGTGGACAATGTGGTTTGCTGGAGGCACAGAGCCATAGCAATGGCTTTGTAACCCCTTCTGGGGACTGGTAGATTTCACATCTGCAGCCGAATCTTTTTAGAATGTGGCATCATTTGCTGCTTTTGAGACTCTTTTGTCTGTTTCACAATGCCAGAGAGGTTCTATATAAGTGATGCTTAGGTTTAACAGGCCTGGCAGTAATGATGTCTGGGTATGGCTAAATTGAATTCAATAGTCAATTGAATTTAGTAAACTATTTTAATTGGTAGTTAAAGGGAAAAATAGCTTTTCACTTGAAACCATCATTTAAATACAACATTGTGTGTTTATTTATGTTGTATTTGTCCAGTATTATGAGCAGTTTGAAGACCTCAAACACTTGAGTGTGGCAAATATGCAAAAATAAAAGCTGTGAGAGGGCAAATACTTTTTCACAGCACTGTGTCCAGTTTGTATTTAATGGGGCCCTTAGCTCATGGGGGTCCTTGGCCACATTCTACCTTTGCAGAGTGCAAAGACCATCCTTGGTAGTGTTGCCCCAACACTCACTGTAGACAGGGCCATACTTTTCTAGAGAGTCCCCCAGTCCACCTTATCCCCATGTAAACTTTGCTATTATGCTATTGAGATTGACTTCTGGTCACAGCGCTGCATCATTGATGTGTCGCTACAGTGGGGCTCATGAAATATTCCTGACGGCAGCGGTTAGGTGGCGTTGCGTTTTTGTGACAGCTGCAGACAGGTCTTAGAGCACAGAGCTTTCTCCTTGCCGTCTCTTCCCGCCTTTACAGAGACAGAAGAGGCTCAGAGGAAGTGACAGCCCAGGCAAATGGACTGGAGGGAGTCGTCCGAAGGTCATCCTTTAGCCCGGGCAACTCTTCCGCAGACCGAGCGAAGCCCCGTCATGGCGTGTGCCCAGACGCCCTGAGCAGCTCAGAAGAGGAAGCAGTGTCAACAGCACGGTCCACTGGAATGAAGCACCATCGTCTCATTGTGTATTTCTCTTGTGGGAAGGGCATTTCAGAAGGCTTAAGTGCTTCAAGGGCATCTGTAGACCTGCTAAGCTTTAATGGACTTTGTCATATTACAGGTATTTTGTTTCTTAATTCAGAATTCATTTAAACATAAAGAAGTGTAAATTTAGTTTTCTGAGAATTTCTCCTTTTGGACTATGAGATGCATTCATTTTCATCCCGTGTTTAAAGTTTAAGTAGATTTTCAGTGTGCACATAGTAGTTCAAAGACATGACTTGAAAAAATCTCATTTCACAATTTTCTCTTTTTCATAGGGTCTGAAATTTGTTCTTTTTTGTTTTGCACTGACAAAATTGTTCAAATACAATGGAAGTTTATACCCCACAAGTAAGCCCCAACCTGCATCAAGGCCACTAACAGACTTTCATATATGGTTTTTGATCCAGTATAACATCCTGTTATCTGTAAAAGGTGACAGAAGTATATTTTAGAGATGACACAGTAGTGCTAGCTAGTATTGGACTATTTAAGACCTGTCTTAATCTCGACTAGTGATCTCAAGCCTATCTCTACCTGAATGTCATTTGGACTTGGTCTTGCCTTGGGCTGGGGATGAGGTGAAATTGTTGTTGAGATCAGTTGAGTTCCATCTGAGGTAACTGGAAGCTGAAATGTAACATACACACACACAAATACCATTTGACATTTAAGCCTTACACACACACTTTAAGCCTCACACACACTGCCTCCTAACTGTATATATAAAAACTCTATATAGCTGTATATATACAGTATAAATACAGAATAAACACTTTCTATGTTGCCTTAACAGGCAATAAACGAATATTAATGTTACTGAGTGTTTAATGTTACTGCCCAAATTACACTGTTTACAAATCTGTTGATAGAATTCTGTAAAATTTCTGCTAATTTTAATATTTTATGTGGCTGTGTAATATTATGTATTTAATATTAATATTTATTTAATATTTATTTAATGTCATTTATTAACACTTCCTGAGCAAACAGGAAACTAACTGTGGTTACTTGTTTACAGATCTTACACACTTGAAGCACATACAGTTGTGATCAAATTTATTCAACCCCCACTGAAATAAAGTGTTTTGGCCAGTTTGACATTGATTTTGATAATTTCAGTCATCTTATTTACAATTATATCAAAGAGGCACTTATAAATTAGACAAATATAACATAATATTTATGATGGAATAACCACAAATGTCTTTACTGTGCTCACATCATTATCAGTTTTATTCAACCCCCTAGTGACATTATTTTTTAGTACTTAGTACAACATCCTTTTCCAGTTATGACAGCTTTCAAGCGTGAAGCATAGCTTGACACAAGTGTCTTGCAGCGACCTATGGGTATCTTAGCCCATTCTTCATGGGCAAAAGCCTCCAGTTCAGTCACATTCTTAGGCTTGCGCACTGCAACTGCCTTCTTTAGGTCCCACCAGAGGTTCTCAATTGGATTTAAGTCTGGTGATTGCGATGGCCACTCTAGAATGTTCCAGCCTTTCATGTTCAACCATGCTCTAGTGGACTTGGATGTGTGCTTCGGATCATTGTCCTGTTGGAAGGTCCAACGTCTCCCAAGCCGCAGGTTTGTGACTGACTCCATCACATTTTCCTCCAAGATCTCCTGGTACTGAAGGGAATTCATGGTACCCTGCACACGTTGAAGCTTTCCTGTACCATTAGAAGCAAAACAGCCCCAAAGCATAATTGACCCCCCGCCATGCTTCACAGTAGGCAAGGTGTTCTTTTGTTCATAAGCCTGGTTCTTCCTCCTCCAAACATAGCGCTGGTCCATTTGCCATAACAGTTCTAATTTAGATTCAACTGACCACAGTCCACAGTCCCAAAACCATTGTGGCGTGTCCACATGACTTTTGGCATACTGGCAGTCGACTTTTCTTTCTTGTTCTTTGGAGTCAGCAAGGGGGTGCGCCTGGGAGTTCTGGCATGGAGTTCTTCGTTATGCAGTGCGCGCCTTATTGTCTGAGCTGAAACTTCAGTGCCCACATCTGACAGGTCTTTTTTCAGTTCCTTAGCAGTCACGCGGGGATTTTTCTCCACATTACGCTTCAGGTAGCGCACAGCAGTCGCGGTCAGGATCTTCTTTCTGCCACGACCAGGTAACGTTTCCACTGTGCCCTTTAACTTGAACTTGCGAATGATACTTCCGATAGTGTCTCTTGGAATATTTAACAACTTCGCAATCTTTTTATATCCATTGTCATTCTTGTGAAGAGCAATAACCTCTTCTCTTGTCTTCTGGGACCATTCTCTTGCCTTCACCATGCTTGTAAACACACCAGTAGATGTCTAGAAGGAGCTGAGTATCACAGTCCTTTTAAATCTGCCTAATTGGTGCTTATCATGCTTGATTGCTGCTCGTTGACATCCACAGGTGTTTTCAATACCTGATTGAAAACACTGGAATGAACCTCTGTTCTTAGGAGTGGTAGTCGTAAAGGGGTTGAATAATTGTGTCAATGAAGAAATCACAAAAAGGCCATTTAATACTTTATGACAAAAACAATTGATGCTATCTTAGTTGCATTTAGTTCTTTAACAAGTCCTTGTAAGATTTCATTATGAACACAATTACAAATGTGCACTGAATTCCATAAAACCCTTCGCAGCATTGGGGGTTGAATAAATTTGATCACAACTGTAGCTCTCAGCACAGCAAGGTTTTACTAAGACTATAATATAATATCAGTATTGTGATATCAATAATGTATACACCATTTAATGTTATATTTTACAATATGTAATATTATGTAGTAATACATGTGATGTAAACTTATTAATAAAGAATCCACAATTAATTACAGTCCAGCTTTTTTTCATTCTGAATCTTGATCTGGTCTTAGCCTCATCTTGGTCTCAGAAACTCCTGGTCTTACTCTTGACTCAGAAATGTGCCCCAGTCTCGGCCTCGACTTGATCTGTTTGGATCTAGTTGTTTTGACTACAACACTATTGATAGCCATCATGAAGTCTATGTTTTGGCCATTTTCACGTCATGCACAGTAGGAAACCACATAAGCAATTGTATTTGATGGTAACAAGGGGATACATATATTCTTCACATCTTCAGCACAGCTCGCAAGAAGCCAATTACTCATAAATGGCAGAAGGTAGACCCTCTGCCTGTTGAGCAATGGGAAAACACTGTTTGTGATATATATTATATAGAATGCCTCATCTTTGCATTTGAAAAAGGGTACTAAAAAAACAATCAGCAAAAATGGATAATTCTTACTCTACTCAGCTTCAGAGATCAAGGGTGCTACTATAAATAATAGTTTGAAATCATTATATATTATTGTTTGACCTTTCTTTCTTTTGGGGGATTGCCCTGTGTTCATCCTGTTACTTATGCTTTCCATTCCACTCCATGCTGTTGTGCTGGTAGCATCATTTGCAAGTGAAGCATGCTTCAGAGAAGCAGAGGCAACTTCAAGCAGTTAGAGAAGTTGTACGGGGGTCTCTTTGTAGGGCTCTGGGAAGAGGGATGGTCTCATCGGCATATTGCACGCTATACCAGTCATGTAGCTAAGACCTACATAAACCATGAAGAGCTAAATTGTCATGGAGTGACTCAGAATGGCAGCAGCTCATCTTCTTGTCTTGCTGGAGATGACCAATGAATTTGTGTGTGGAGGCACCATGGTGGTCAGGGCTAAGATGAACAATTTGCTGTTAAGGCATAGTGTCACTCGACCCCTATCATAAAATCATCAGGAACTGTGTGAAAATATTCATTCTGCATGGGTGGGATTATCACAGGACACCATTAGGAACTTCTGCAACTTCATGTTGAGAGGTCTGGCTTGATGCATAAGCAAACATGGTGACCCAACATCATACTGAGAGACACTACTTGTGTTTGTGTAGATTATACAGGTTATACCATCTCTTTTAATTTGTGAAGCACCTGGTAATAGTACACAGCATACTCATGCCGCAGCGCTTCCTTCGTTATTAATTACAGATATTGCTTTTGCTATTTAGTGTAAGTCGCGTATGGAATATTAGAGCCCTGCCATATGTGTCTGTGTGGGGAAATGTATTAACCTTGAGTTACCCTGCCTTGATGGCATAGGGCTTAAATTCGCTCTCCTGCATATGAATCATGGATCAGCCTGCCTGAGTAAAGTACATCCTGTCTTCCATTTGTTTGGCCTGCACCCCAAACACTACTTAGACAAATGTATGCAATCAGTCGGAGCGTCTTTTGTTGCAGTGGCCCTCCTCTACATTCTGAGGGTTCTCCTAGGTGCACTCAAGTTTTTCCCCGGCTAATAAAATCATCTGTCAGTTCACCAGCCACTCTCGGTGTGTGTGACCCATTTTCTAATGCGGCTTCAGGAAAAAGCAGTGAGTCTGCAGAAGAGCACAGATCTAGGACCCTGAGCAAATTTAATCTAAGCCCAGGTGGTCCACAAGGAGAGACAGTAGACAGTCAGGGCAGACCAGGTGTCACTTTTCCTGGAGACACAATAGCCATAGAAAGTGTACATTGGGGTGGGCAATTTAACAATATATTATCCAGACACACTCCCTGAGTATATCATGGTCAGCTTGGAGAGCCTAGAATTCCAGCTAAACATGGTGAGGCAGCAAGTTCCTACCTACCGTTATATGCAAAAGGCACCCATGATCACATGACATGTTGATTTTCTAAGTGAAAATAAGTTAACATATTATGTGCAGAGAGCACACTTTTACACACCTTAAAGCAGGGGTCCTCAACCTTTTCTGCCTCGAGGCCCACCTGATAACAACTAAAAAAGAATAGCATCACACCACAATAAACTGCATAAAAACAAATATCATGGTGTCCCCATATTACTTAAGAAAATGACCTGAACTAATATGCGCAACATAATGTTGAAGTTTTTTTCCAGTACAGCTTGGGGCACAATATGGAACAGCCACTCAGTAAAGAGCTCATTGTCATTAGAATATATACAGTATTGTACTCTTTGATGTTCCAAAATGGTTCTTATACTGTACATATGTATTCACCCTCTGTCTGAAATGCTCTGTTAGAGTTCCTGTGTCTTGAAGCCCCACCTCTTGATGCACCCAGTATGCTCCGGTTTGTCAGCATCCTGGTACAGATTCCATCCCGCCAACCCTGTGGCTATTCTTATAATGGTGTTGGTTCTCAGTTATATCAGTTTAAGCTAGAATCTGATCCAGAAAGTGAGGTAGAACAAGCTGATTAACCTGATCCACCTTTGCAAGCTAGACTGGAGCAGGTACATTTACATGTAAGGGCATACCATGTTGGCTGGTATGCGGGTAATAAGGATTGTGTTACTAGGTGATGTCACCTTGTAACAGAGAAAAGGGCTGAAAATCCAAAGAGACGTCTCAGGCAGCTGAGAAAAGTGGTTTCTCCCACTGGTGTGTTCTTTGGGCTTAATAACTTTGCAGACATTTCCTATGTACAGAAAGCTTCATAACACACCACAGGAAATATGAAAAAAAAACAAAAAAGCATAAGTGGTCCCCTGTACTGGAAGTGAATGGGACAAGGTTGTTTTCCGGGTAATTTTGGACCATCTGTTGGTTCATTCATTCTCACACAATGCAAACTTTCAAATTATGCAAAAAATGTACAAACAATTAACCTAGAGCTTTTTGCATGACTGTGAGGACAAGTCCTCACTGCACATAAACAAAAACAGCCTGTTTAGTTCTAATGGACAAAATAAAAGGTTGGAAACAGTCAAGTGAAAATGCATTATGGCTGTTTTGGGGCACTAGGCCCCAGAAACATTCTAAGTAGACCTCAGGGGGAAAAATAAGATGTGAAAATGTAGGCCCCTTTACCTTTACTTTTATCTAATTGCATCCACATAGGTTTCCCATTACTCACTATCTCTCCGCCATAAGAATCCCATTGATTCTCAATTCCCATCCATCAACCCCATGCGCTGCTCAATTTATGCATTTTTCTTGCAGCACACCTAACTCGGCGTCTGAGAGGCTTCATAATTACCTGCTGAGTGGAATTAGGTGTGCAGGACGGGAAAAACACAGAAGAAAGCCCCAGGCCATAAACTGAAAACCACTAAGCTCTGCTGTGCGCGACCGCATCACAAATTCTATATACTTCCAACTACAAATCGCAAGTAAATAGAGAAATCGTTAATATTGCAAATTGAATAACTGGTTGAATTTGCTTTCGCCTTCTCTGAAATAGACTGAGTTGCCATGGTTCCATTTACGTAACGGGTTGGGGTAATCAGTGTGTGGCTTCAGGCGCCAGTGGGGGTGCAGTCAGTGCTACAGCACTCGTTGGAAAATAATTTTAAAAAAAACGCTCTATCAATATGCCTGTCAGCTGATAGTGTGACACTATTGTCCAATAGATTGATATAATTTGCTGCAATTGCTCTTACAAAATCCAGCCGCTGAATAGGCCACAGTTCGTCTCCGCTGCATTGATTGCCTATTGTTCTTGTGTTGTACCTCTTTTACTTTTCTTTCTTCTCCCACATAGTGCCTCTGTGCTGCCTCTCTATTTTGGGTCCGGACCTCTTGCTGGATTCTTTTTGAGGTGGAGATTTGTATGGTACACTGAGTCGTTGCTGCAAAAGCTACGTTCTGTCAAAGTTTCCAATGTGTGGCGAAATGTGAGCTGTTCAGCAGAGAACAGTAAGAACGAATGCAGATTTGCACAAGCTGTCTTTACATTGTTTAAACAAGTAGCTAAGCAGAAAACTGCTGAAATCCCTTAAACTACATGGGCCTGTTTATGGGCCTACATTTATACTTTCTAGTTTCTTAGCAGCTACTAAATAATTCATAACAGTCCTTTTATAATAGCTATAGTGTACATCTATTATAGAAGCGAATAAGCATGTAAACCAGCACCTGCACATTGACTTGTATAAGATGTACAGCCACTAAGCACTTCATTACGAACACCTACCCTGTATTTGCAATCATTGGTCACAGAGCAGGTATTATTTGGGTGGTGGATCATTCTCAACACTGCAGTGACACTAAAATGGTGGTGCTGTGTTAGTGTGTGTTGAAGTGGTATGTGTCCACCACTCACTGTCCACTCTGTTAGACACTCCTACCTTGTTGGTCTAACTGCTAGATGCAAAAGCAAAGGCACAAGTTGTGTTGGTCATCCTCTAGTCCAGGGGTGACTAATACACCTGCTCACACTCACTGATCGATTGGTTTAGTGGGTGTGTTTGAGTAAGGGAACTATCAAACTATGGTGGGCAATCAGGCCTTCAGGACCAGAGTTGTGCACTCTTATTGCAGTCTCTTAAGTGGTCACAGGACACTGCCCAAGGGATGATATTGGCTGGATAGTTTTGGTTGGTGTACTTTTCCCAGTCCACCAGTGACACTGAGCTGCAACAGCACTACTCTACCTGATTCACAGATCACCACACAAAATCAGTGCCACTGCAGAGGTCAAAACGATCCACCACCCAAATAATAAGTGTTCCATGGGGGTCCTGACCATTGAAAGGGCTTAGAAAGTATTCAGAACAACAGATGACCTACAGAGTAATGGTAGAACTGGAAAGTGCTTTTATACGGTAAGTGGAGCTGGTATGATGGAGAATGACTGTATCATCTAAGCCCAGAGCCTTTTGGTTAGCACGTCATCTAGACCAGTGAATGGGTCAGCGGTCAAAACAATGTTTAGATCAATGTAGGTGTACCTAATAAAGTGCTACTGAATTATTTTTGTGGTACTCATATCACGGATAACTTTTCTTCTCTCTTTTAAGAGTGTTTAAAATGAAGATTTCAGTTCTAAACATGGGTAAAGTTTAAAACAACGCATTTACTATTCGGTCCAAACAGTTCATTGCAAACTAAGTTGCAAAAACACAGAATCTTTAATTGTTTCATTTAAGTAATTTAAGAAAATTGCCCAAATTTCTTTTGAATTGGGCACAATAAAGAACAGTCAAACAGACGTGAGCCCATTTACAGTACTGTGCAAAAGTGAGAAACCACACAGACAAGTACAAAAAAGTGTTTCCAAAACTTCAGATTCCTCCATGATTTAAAGTTACAGAGACAAGGGAGACCCTAAACAGTCATGCAAGACCTGGATTTGGACCTGGATTTGAAGCAATCCGCAAGTGTTTCTGTCCATTCTTTCACCATGAGGAGAACAACTCAACGCCATGGGTCTGAATGGATGTGTAGCTCTCAAAATACAGTTGCTGAAAAAAGAAACAGACAACGAAGAAGAAAATTTGCAAACAGAATAAAGAAGCAGCTTCTGTTCTCCGAACAATGGAGTCCAGACCTCAACATCACTGAATGTATATGGGATTATGTGGATTGTAAGAGGCAGAATGCAACCAAATTCTAGGACTAAATATGTGTGCAAAAATCTCAAAAAAAAAAAATTTTGGAACCTGAAAGCAAGTCCCTTAGGGAAAAACAGGAAGTAATAAAATGACTTTTTAACTGGAAATTAAATAAATGCAGGGTACTATAAATAAGCTCTGGTCTTGATTGGCTGCCAATCTTACAGGCGCAATAACTAAACCTGGTCACAAAATACTCAGTGGTTGTGCAATGCATAACACTATTGTTATGTGATATACATTACCCTTCTTTTATATTGTCTTGGTTGAGTGATTTTTTTGTCCTCTAACTAGTCTCTGTGTCAGGGCAGACCCCCAAGCACACGTTTAACATTGGTCTAACCCACACTCATCTGTTACCATTCATTTTCAACCCCATTTAAACTTTGTTGTTTCTTTTAACCAAGCTGCATGTACTCACTCAGGGTACATTCCCAAACTCTAATCCACAGACATACTGACCTAAACTCCTCTACGTGTCATTTATTCATCCTCCATTTCTCCCATAGACTTACATTCATTTCTAACAAGCATCAGCCGCTCAGTCACTCTGCATTTTCTTGAGGAAGTGTACTTTTCTAGTTTTGGCTGTTTTTGGTACATGAACCCACTCAGTGATTGCAAGTGGAGGAAAATGAATGAACTTACAGGAGAAAATGTAAGATGAACACTAGGACTAATAAACCTAGCTGTGTGCTTACTGAGTTAAGTGACAGAAGAGACAAATGGAATAGTTGGTCATTTCTGCCCTCTAAGAGTGAAGTGATACAGTGAGAGGATGGTTGCGTTACTGGATGTGATTGGTCAACTTGTATTCACACTTGGGAGATTTCAATAGGAAAAGTCTTGTTTCTCTGTTAAATGAACACAGTATATCTACAAGGCAAATTGGTGACAAACTAATACGATCTTGCATCTCAACTTCATTTATTTTCTGGCAGTACATTAAAAAGACTATTTTATGCTTCATCACATACAGTACCCCAACGTTTTCGCAGTAAACAACATTATCATAGGGTTCGTGCATATACTGAGATCAAGCGCAAGGTTGAGAGATCGCATCAAATGCTTTCTGCCTCCACAAGACGAACCGTCATGCATATCAAGCATAATTTTTATTTTTTTCATATTAGGGTTTCCGACTTTGAGTCATATCAGGGCTTATTGAAATGACATATCAGCACACACCATCAAAGCAACTTTCCATTATTTATTCAATATCTTTTAAACACAGGCCTATCTGTGCTGCATTTCCAACTTACTTTGGCTCCGATAGAGCTCCAATTAGACTGTTTAATAATGTTAGGCCTATATAATCTGATGGGGCCGCTTGTGTATTCACCTGGAAGCATAGCCCGCAGGAGAAGCATTCAAATGTTCTGTCACGATTCGTTGAAGCCCATTGGCTGAAAAGATCAAGCTTGCCACTCAAGGTGGTCCAAAAGATGTTTCCCTGCCTCCTTTAAAATCCTCGGTTCGGATTTAATTAACGCCTGGTAGACCTTAACTCAGATGTCAGGCTCAACTTGATGCCTCATAAAGTGCTGAAGGGCAAACGGTCTCTCATCCACATCTTACGGACATTATCTCCCTCTACCTTTCTCCCCCCCCCTGCACCTTCTTTTTTTGTGAAGAATGGAAGAAATGGAGCGGTGGGATCTGAGGAGAAAACGAAGGAGACTGACAGTCATGATGCATCTGAGAGGTGGGTGTTTGAAGGCACACACCGCCTGTCATGCTTGGTTATGCATTGTTGTTTTGGCACACTTGTCTGAAACCATTGCGTGATTTCTGCGTTTAAGTGTCACGCCGCATCAGCTGGGGCGGCTGAGAGGAGATAAGCAGAATGATTCGAGCCTGGCTGGGCTGTGGGCTTTACTGAAGGATGAGTTGATCTGGACTTGGCTTTATTTTTCAGTCGGCCACAGCAAGCTGCAACTGAGCAATGCTGCTCCCTACAGGACAGAAGGTCAAAAACAGGCAACTTGTCAAGACCTAAGCCGGGAGAAGTGAAATCCAAGTGACGTCCAAAGAGGGCCAGTGTTGAGTATAATCAGCCTATTAGTTATTACTGTGTACTCCAGCTTTGTCACAGTGTTCAACAGAAAGGCTCGTCAGAGAGATGGCATAGAAGATTTTGTTCCACTCTTTGTTCCCTTAAGAAACTTTCATTTGAGCTTTTTGAGGCCGGTATCACCGTTTCATTCATATTATTCATAGTGAATATTTCCTTGGCATTTTTAGAACTTAACATGCCATCTTTGTTAAGATTTATAGACAGTCATCTGTGAATGTTTTAAACACCTCTATTTTTCTGATTTTTTGTGGAAATCAGTTAACACCTCCTCTACATGAAACACACTTACTGTACATGTGGCATCTTTCTGCAAACTTAAGTGCAAAATTTCTATGTATTAGCTGAGCTTAATCCACTGACACTTTCCACATGACCTGTGTATTTCAAGTGTAGCTGGCCCATGGCATAGGCGGTTTAGGTGAATCCATATATACAGGGGGAATTTTTTTTTACTACTATTTATCCTCTCATTTTAAATCCTACAAAAAGGCCCACAAAAAGTGAGTGAGTGAGTGAGTGAGTGAGTGACTGACTGACTGACTGACTGACTGACTGACTGAGTGGGTGGAAGTGTGATCAAAAGTAAATGCAAAGATTAGCTAACAACACAACAGCTTTTAGCCAATATTCTGCCAATCTGGAGAAGCCCTCTGGAGCCCAGGGAAAGAAAAAAAGAAAAGAAGAAAATGAAAGACAGCAAAAAGACAGAGGTAATATAATGTGATTAATTAATATTTTATCTGTTGCATAGTAATACAGTAGTTACCGTCCAATGTTGCTCAAAGTAAAGTTAGCTAGCTCGGTCATGTTTTGATAATTTAATAAACAGCTAGCTAGCAAGAGTTAGCATCAGTTTCTACTTACACAACCTAAATTTGTTATGAAAAGTGGTGCTTGGAAGTGTGCTGCCTGCACGAACCATCCACTGTCTGCCTGGAGAAAACATTTACTACCATTTTAGTTTAGTTAGCTACAGCCAGTGTTAGCCCTTATTATAACAGTGGATTAACATGTGTTTCCTCTTGTCATTAGCTGCTTGTTCATTGCATTTGTACAGCAAACAGCATGTCTTGTGAGAGAAGTTCTAACTGAATACATGTTATGTATGAATACTGAGTTTGAATGCTGGGTGTAATATACTCGTTTGTGTATAGACTGTTATAGGCTATAATGTGGCCTGGGTGCTATTATTAGCTGGGTTTTACCCTCCAACGGGCACCAGCCAAAATCTTGCCTAGGGCATCACATTGGTCAGGGCCGGGTTTGATTAGATAGATAGATAGATAGATAGATAGATAGATAGATAGATAGATAGATAGATAGATAGATAGATAGATAGATAGATAGATAGATAGATAGATAGATAGATAGATAGATAGATAGATAGATTGTTAAGATGCGTTTATAGATAGATAAGAATAGATAGATGTCACACATAGCTAAATAGATATTTTGATCATTATTTGAAATATATATTTACCAGTTTATAACGTAAGCCCAGTCCGTTTATTTCATGCCACCTACTATTAACGTACGCCAGTGTATCCAACAGCTCTGTCTGCTTTTTATAAAACAGCAGCGGCATGGCCTTATGATCTCCCGAGTCCCATGATGCATAAGCATCCACCTGTCTCCGCAGTGGCCACATTATCATGATGGCGAGGCTCGAGCTCATTGTCTACTTTAAGTACACATATTGCATAGCATCTTCCCTAGAAGCCCTTCGACCTTACTGCTATGAATATGTGGTTCGCCTTCCAGCTGTTCAGTTTATTTAGAGCTTCTTTGCCACTTACTAATGTTTCAAGAAAACACATAACATACTTTCATAAGTCACTTGTGGCCACCTCTTTATATCCTCCTCCCGTGGTAGAAGGGATAAAACAGTATCACTTGGCTTTAACATTGTGTTGGTATGCCGGCACATTTTTTGTTGTTAGTGAGCCTTACATTTACTGAATCTATTTACAGCTTGCCAAAGGTTCTGCACATATTTCACGCAAGGCAGGACGTGGCATAGGAATATCCTGGATATACTGGGAAAAAAACATGAAATATTAAATGTGCCATAACTTTTCCAAAGGTCACATTTTATGTTTTATTTTTTCCAGCATTTGTAGTGGAAAACAAAAGTGCCAGTACTCTCCTCATTCACATGTTGGTGTGTGTATAGGCTGGTTTTAGCAAAATCATTCAGAATTACATTTCTGAATCTCTGCAGTGAATAAATGATGCTGGGATACATTGCTGAGGTTCACATACATACTTTTAATTAATCAAAGGGGGAATTATTTGTAAAACTAATATCATTTAATATAATCTGTAATCATTTAATAATGTATTATCTGTATGATACTATAAATGTGGTTGGTGTAGCTCAGCGGATAACACCACTACCAACCAGGGAGCCACCACCACTTGTGGAGACTGGGGTTCGAATCCTGGTCTGGGTGACTACGCTGTGCTACACAAATAATTGGGCAAGACTCCTAACACTACATTGGCCTACCTGTAATATGATTAACCTTGTAAGTCGCTCTGGGTAAGAGCGTCAGCTAAATGCCGTAAATGTAATGTAAATTAGATATGTCTGTACTGTGTGTATGTTGGCTTTCTATTTACAGTCTCTTTTCGGCTGTCTACAACAGTCAGGTGTAAAAAAACTTTTATATTATGAGAATTGTATTGTGTAGTCACTTCATATACAATATGTTGTTTTGTGTTATTCAATACAGCAATGTTTAATATTATTATTTATTTTTTGTTATTTATTTATACCTTCATTCATATGCTGATAAATATTTCTCGTACTGTTTGGTGCTGACATATTGAACACTCTCAGTCTTTTTTTTATTTTGTGAGAGGTACATGAATATGAATGTAAGAGGTATCTGAATTGTATATTAGAACTGCTGGTGTGAAAGAAATAGTCACAGTATGCCAACAAGTAAAAATATAGAAACCCAAAAAAACATGTTTGTGTGTATGTGAGGCATCACAAAAACAATTGGATTGAAGCAGGCAGTTTGGAGAGCTTCATTTCCATATAATGTATGAACTATATGAATTGTGGCAATAACTGTAAATTTTAACAAAGTTTTACACTTTCAAACTATAAAAATAATGAAAATTAGTTTTTACAATAAAAGGTACACTTCGAGAGGAAAGAAACCACCACATTGTTCAGTGCTCTGGCCCAGCTGGGAAATGTGAATGTGAAATGTGCATTTTATTAGTCAGAATTTTAGACACCCGTGAAAAAGACAAATAGAAATAGCCAAAAATAACACAATAAAGAAACGAGATTTTTACTTCAGTATGCATGTTATTAGTCCAACCAGTGAACGCAACTTAGATCCATGTTGTATCACGATGAAAGGAAAAGAGTACTTATTCGTCCTGGTAATGTCCTCATTGTATCCATCTGCATGTTGTTTTTGTCCAATAATGATAGCCAGATTTAGGCTTGTGTACCATGCACATCAGCTGGCACATTTAACTCCAGTAATCAGGTGCCATTGTCAGAATCTTGGGGTGCCAATTGCTACTTAGCTGCATTCATTAGCACAGAATAACACGCAACATGCCAGCAGATGCTTTGGTTGATCAGGTGAGACACAAGCTCTTACAGACTGTTTTCCTGCAGTCAAGATGTTTGACGAAGCTACTTATACTTTTTTTTTTTTTAGTATTTTATTTGCCCTGTTTGAGATGAACCATGTTTCACCTAATTTGGCATATGGTGATATCAATGGGTTCCAGACTTCAGGCAGTCATTGATTGCAAAGGATTTGCGTCCAAAAACGGCTGCAAATCCTTAACAGATAAAACAGAATGAGTTACTTTCCAAATACTTATGTAGTTGACTGTTTGTATTATGCATTATGTTCAAGAATCATGCTAACTGAATAGCCAAGTGCAAATGATAAGAGCAACATAATTTTAGTTAGCTGTTACCTGACAACCCCTTCAGAAATTCAACCTTTTCTGCAACTACAAAAACCTTAATGAATATGTAATCCAAAATGAGACTGCATAATATACATACTGGTATGTGTGTTTGGAGGACTACCACATATTAGCAATGGTGAAGTTCAGCTCCAGATAAATTATGTTTGTAAGGGTCATGCATGTGCTTAAGCAATATGCTAATCTGCCTCTACAAATCTGCAATCAAATGAAAGTGCGTACCCATGTATCTGTGTGTGTTTTGAGGAGGTGTTTCACAGCTATGTGTGGACTCATAACTCTATAATCCATGGCCTTGAGCTAGAGAGCCCCCCCACCCTGCTTCATCACTCTCCTCCTCCCTAACCTTGAGAGACAGCAGATAAAGCTGTCACTATCTGTGCTGGCTGAGGGGCGGGGCCCCTGATGAAGAGGTTCAGCTTACTGTCTGGAAAGAAAACCAAGAAGTTGGTGTGAACACCCACCTCAAGGCCATGGACTCTTTGCATTGTGATCTTTTGTAGAACAGCTTTTGCTAGACTCCTCAAACTCTTCCTGCTTATTATAATGATAATTAACCTTGCATAAAGTTCCTATCTGTTTTAGAACCACGCACTGGAAGGTACTGCAGTGGTTCAAAGCTGCTGGAGTTAACTGATTTTAGAAGGCATGTGCACATTTAATGGAGTGTTTTAATTTTCTTTAGAACCATTGTTAATTAATGGCCTGTGATGAACTGGTGATCTGTCCTGTGTGTTTCATGCATTCTGCCCAAGGGAATAAACTTTATCACCCCCGTGACTCAGGAGGATAAGTGGTTTAGATGATGAACAAATAAATGAATGAATGAATAAGTGAATGAATGTTACTAATGCATGGTAAATATGAGTGGTAATTTAGGCCATTGACTTTACATTCATTTTTCCATGGCTCATCTAGAGTTCTTTCACAGTGACTGTTGTGAGATTGGACAGGCTTTTCAGGACATTTGTAACCTGTAATGTTCAAAATGTTAATAAAACCAGAAAACAAAGATCAACACCTGAAAACCATACATTTCATTTATTATAGTACAATAAAATCTGATAAAATGATAAATAAAATGATACAATCCTCAGCCCATGCAGTGATTTCCACTACTAAATTGAGCCTGCTTTTAATGCAATGCTGCGTGAGGGCCCACAAATCCTGACCATCCTATATTGGCTTTCAGCCATCGTCACTTGTTCTACTGTATATCTTCTAATAATATTTTGTACCACACATTATTAATTCCCCAGGTTCTGTGTTTATTTAAAGCACTATTCTTAAATAGTGGCACTATTTCCCCACTTGTCTTTACTTCTGAAAGGCTCATTTATACACCCAGTCATGTCACTGACCTGTTGCCAATTAACCTAGTTAGTTCCTAAATGTTCCACCAGGTGTTTTTATAGCATTACACAACTTTGTTGCTGGCGCTGAATTCAAAATGGGCTAATATTTTTCAAAAAACAAGTAAAATTCTGTTTCAAGATTGAAGTTGTTGTATTTGTACTATTTCCAACTAAAAGTCATTTGCACATCATTATATATTAGAAACTGGTCGTATACATTTAAAATACTCACTTTTAAACTCAGATAACAAGGAGCGTGCCCTTGTACAACAGTCGGTTCTGAAGAGAAGCACAATTTTTATGATAACATGTTGCTTTTCTTCTAGTTTATCACATACAAATTAGAAAATGGACTTCTCACTTCTATAAGACTTCTACAGCCCCTTTTGTTTCAATTCTAAAGAAGACTGTAGCAGAAGGACTGCATCAAATTGAGAACCTGAGTTGCCTCTAAGCTTTGTTTTTTGGTTGTATAGAACAACTGAACAAACTGGAAACAACCAAAAAACGAATTCAGCAAACAAGATGGGCTCTGACATCCTTTAGAGAAATGGCTGTACTAAATAGCTGAGCTGAAGCGTATTTTGGAGAGCTGTTATATAAAAGCAATATGACATGAGAAGGAATGTGTAATAACCCAAACAATAACATGATGACTGTGGTGATCTACATGACTCACGATAAAATACCTCCTCTTAGTAGTCGTCTTAGAAATCTGCTTCCAAACGACCCATACACATCTAGACTGCACATTTTTGGATGCCAGAATATTGCGTTTTGTCCTCCCCGTTGTTGCTGCTACCCTAGATCACAGCCATATGTTTCTTCTTTATGAAGGCTCCTTTCTTCATAAGCCTACATTAGGCTTCTTTGTTGTATTCCTCAGCAAACTCTATTCTCCTCAAGCTAAAGTGAATGATGACAGAAAGCTTCTGCCAATAGCAGAACAATGTGTTGAGGTTTGCCAGAAAGTTTGTCGGTACAGGTTGACAGGTTATGGCACGGTGAGAGGAAGCTGCGCCTGAGCCCTTCATTTCCCTAATCAGCCAAATGACAGCACAGGCAGGTGGCGGCTGCCCAGGTCATGACCCCCCGCGGTGATGGATGTGCCGTCAGTGAGGAGGGTAAGCAGCTACTACAGCTACCTGTCACACTCACACATACACACACAGTCGCCTGCAGTGCGCTGCCCTGCAATGAGCTATGGGCAGATGTTCATTTGTCCTTTTAGAAGCATTTCATAGATCTTCTGCTGAAGAGGAAAAGAGCAAGACGCAACGTAAACCTTCAAAGTGTAAACCTTCAAAGAGTATTACTGGCTTATTGACACTTTGCACTTAAATCATACAACACAAATATCTTAGCAAGTGAAAACATCTTAAATCTAGTCAATATACCAATATACAGTGTGTATGTATATATATATATATATATATATTAATTCCAGAGAGGTGCCTGCAGGGTGTTAAGGAAAACCTGTTACCAAAAAAACCCTTAATTTTTTACTTCATACCACTATTTTTTCATCATCTACATCCATTCATCTATCTCCCAAACAGCTTATCCTTCTGGGCTTGCTGGAGTCAATCTTAGCGCTCATTAAGTGGAAGGCAGGAAACACCTTGGACAGGCTACCAGTCCATCACATGGCCAAAAAACATTCAAAAACACGGACAAAAACATTACCATTCACACCTAGAGGCAACTTAGCATCTCCAAATCACCTGACCACATATCTTTGGACCCAGAGACAACCCAAGCAAACGTGGGGAAAATGTGCAAACGAGCAGACCAGGAACACCCCAACCAGGGATCAAGTCCATCTTGGTGTGAGGTGACTACCCACTGTGTAGGTTTACTGGGGATTCTACATAGTAAATAAAATTGTTCTGTTTGTGCATATCAAAATCCTGTTTGGAACTCATGGCCTAAATAGAAGAGAGATCATCCAGCTTGTTATCAGTACACAATTCAAAAGTCAGAACCCATGTGGGGGCTCATTAGTTTAGACTTGCACATCAGTGAAGGCAGCATTACTGCTGAATGATATATACAGGCTTTGGAGCAACATTTGCTGCCACCCAGATGATGTCTTTTTCAGAAATACATCATTTTACAACAATAGAGCTCTGTACTAAAAAAACGGGCCACAAGAAATTATGTGACCCTGAACTGTTGAGCAGCTAAAATCCACCACTATAAGAAACTACAATGAAGCTAATACACCGTTACAATCCGACACTTCCTTTCTGGGTGCAACTATGAGTGAATATGAGTATATACATTAGTATATACATTCTTCAAGTTGTGAGAGTGAGCTTCAGTTAGCATTATATTAGTCACAACTCATAGCATATATTCTAGCTACATCCTTTCACTAGGTTCTACAGCCAGCGTGAAAGATTAAAAACACTGAATTTTACAGCCGGAATGTGCTTTTATGAGGTTCCGAGAAATTTAGCCCACATATAATCTTCTGAGCGGATCAGTGAACTGCGCTCATATGCATCAAATCGAGTGGGGAAACACTTTTTCATCTGTGAAATCTGTGATAACTCTCCAATCTAATTGGAGGATTCGGAGAGCTGCACTCCTTGACATAAAAGAAATGAAACACATCAATTTTTAATCCTCTTCTCCATCTTAGTGTGAGAGATATATTGAACATGAGCTGGATATAGCCTAAGTTCCCAATTCATTTCAGGACCTGCTATAATAAATTCTTCATAGGGCACCTAAAATTACCCAAAAACAGAACAACGGAGAAAGTCACTGTTTTAAAATATGAACCTGCATCCTGGAATCATATTTGTAGATGTAACCTGGTTTGTAGAGTTTCTTTAAAACCCATAAAGGATTTTTCCTGCTTCTCAGTTTCTGCTGTTTAATGGTGATTCTCTTTCTGTAAGTCTGATACATATTCTTAAAAACTGAGCTGAAGTGCTATAGAAAAAACACCTTTCAGTGGGTGAGACATGCAAGTGTGAAGAGCCTTTTAAAGCACCATCACATAATGTAAAGCTTCTGTACCTGTTAAAGGGATTTTCTTAAATCAATATGTGGTGCTATATATAAGTTCTTTAAACTTTGTGAAGATTATTCATATTTCATACTTGCACGTCTTATTTACAAAAATCTTTATTTAGCCATTTGCAGACAGCAGAACCACTTTTTGTTCCCAAAAGAACTTTTCAATGTTAAGTTTAAGGAACATTGGCAGCAGTTTAAAATAATTAATATATTAATTATTATATAATATTAATAATTAATAAGATGTTTTCTAAGAACCTTAACATAAGCATTAACATTATATTAAACCTAAGATGGTGTTCGTTAAATTTCCAAAAAGCTTCTACACCCTCAAACGTTGTTAGCCAATTTAATGGAACTTTTGGTTCCCTGAAGTATATTTTAACGTAGGTTTGAAGAACCAATGTAAACTTTAAAGAAGCATGACCTAGGGTTAAGGTTCTAGAACCTTTGCATTATTCAAGTGTTCTTTAAGCATAAAGGTTCTACTAAAAAAAAAGGGTTCTTTAACCACTAATATAGTAGAGTGACTTTTGGTTCCCTTTCAAGTATGAACTAAGTTCTTTTAAGAACCATCCACTGAAAGTTCCTTTACTTTATTAAATGCTGCCAAACGAATTCTAACAACTGACAACCCTATGGATTATTCTTTAGGAAACCAAAAGCAGTTCTTCTGTAAGGCTGCTCCAAATAACTATTTTGGCACCTTCATTTTTAGGAGTTAGCTATGCATGCTATTTAATAATATCTGAGTGGTTTCCTTATATTTGTCTGCTCGAGTTGTTTGAGGACTTGGCGTTTACTGGCCTAATCTCATTTGCCTTGATTGTGAGTTACCCAAAGATAAATTAAACATTGGCCAGCCCAAGTCTTTATAGTGCTCCACTCCTCAATTATTCAGGGTGCTGTAAATTTGACTCAGCAGACCATTTTCAATGACTACAGAGTGGGCCAAGTGCAGCAGCTGGTACAGTAAATATGCTTAACTGTTTTATTACAGCTGACAAAAGCTCCACTTGAAGTTTATTTTATCTATGTAAAAGGATCATTTTGGCCTAAGACTATAAGTTATTATGTTATTTTTTGTGCTATCCAATTAAGCAGTGTTGTATCCCTCGCTCTCAGAATTCAGTTTTATGTTGTTTTTATCCATGTGTTCTCTCACTTTAGTATCCAGCTTGCGTTATATGAATGCACTATACGAGCACTGGGAATCTCTGTAGTGCCAGCCTATCCTGATTGCTAGTAGAGCCACAAAAGTACAGGCTAACAAATATGACAAAACTAGCACAATGCACCTGCTACCTCAGCTGGTAAACACAAATATTAGGAAAACAGTGACACTGTCTGTATTTAACACCAGGGGTGTATAGTAACAAAGTACTTCCACTGCAGTCTCAAAGTTGCGTGGGGTAAACATATAACTTTTACTCCACCACATTTGAAAGACAAACACTGCACTTTTGAGATTTCTGTGGAGGTTACTGTTTCCTGTTACTCTGAAGCAGCACCACCTCAATTTTTAAGACTGAAAACTCATTTTTATCAGTTAGCTCTGTTTAATTTTGTGGATGTGTGTGATTACTGTGGATTGATGTATATGATGTGTGTTTATTACAATTTATGTAATTGTTTATTGGATTTTATGCTTACAGCATGGTTTTAAATGTGTTCTATGAATAAATTAATTTCTAACTTACTAATTATCTCTTCCTATATAAGTGTAACAAGGGACACGACAAGGAGACAGGATGTAACTGTTTAATGGCAAATTAACAACAGAAAAACAAAAACCAAAGACATTAGGAAAACTAAGAAACAAAACACCACATAGGAACAAGGTCCCAGAAACAACTAAGGCACAAAACACCAAGCAAGAACAAAGGGAACCACAGGGAGTATGAAACAGCAAGGACTAATGAGAAACACCTGGGAGGGGCCTACAAACTAGGGACAGGTGAGGGGCCTGACAAGGTGGCGGAGACAGGAGGAGCAATAACCAAAACAAACAGAAGCACATGGCACAGAACAACAAAACGCACATGGAAATGACAAGACAGAAACGGAAAACCAGAGAAAACGTAAATGAGACAGACTAGACAGGACGTGACAACATGATAGGCCATATTGTGTTTGTCACAGGAGAAAAGCTAAAACTTCTTATTCAAAGTTCAATAAACTCAACATTTAGTTAACCTGGTTAAAATTTAAAATGTGTATAACATTTTTATGGCGAGTTCCAGACGAGGGGCAGATACCTGTATCAAAACTACTTTCTTAACAGGGAGACCTTTTTTATACTTTGTTCTCATACTGAATACACTCCCAGTCTAATTACATGAACTCAACAGCTGAGTATAACATAAACAACGAAAAAGGCACTGTAAACGGCAGGTTTTGCACTGTAGCATTAGCTTGCACATACCAATATTCATATTTGCAATAGCATTAGCTTACATGCAGTAAAACATATTGCACCTCTTTAACAACAGGGTATTTCAGAGGAACCTGTGATATTCAAGAGAAAAAAAATGATTAGCTTGGAACATGAATACCAAAAAATGTGAATAAGATCATTTTCAAAAACTCCTTTTATCCCTCTTGTACAATAAATCATCTTAGACCAGGAGTAAATTATATGGGAATAAGAGCATGGTGCTGACTACAGAATGCTGAATACAGCAGAATACAGTGGTCTACAGACATTAGGAGAAACTTTACTTTTGAATACTTAAGCATGCAGTACTTTAATTCAAGTACAAATTTGACTGAACAGTTTTCATTGGTACTGGAGCAGCATTTGAACAGGAGTATCTGCACCTTTACTTAAGTAAAAGAGTTGTGTACTTGGTCATCCTCTATTTAGCACCAGAGACATTTTTATACCCTTTCTGCCAGAGAAAATAAGCCAAATGGATTTACAAGTATCTAGTTAGACAGCTACCTTATTACCTAAAATGTTTAACTTGTTCCCCTTTTGCATCTAACGAGTCATTCCTGTAATCAAGTACCCTATTCTCTCCATTAGAAAGATGACTTGAACACAGTTACTATTGCTAAAATGAGATACTGGGCATCGGAGCTGTAACATTAACGAGCAGCTTCCTTCTGCATTTCCCCCAGCTTCAACCTTCAAGATACATCACCTAAAAAGGGGTTTTCCTTCTCTTTAAAGTGGAAAGTCTCGCTCCAGAGACTACTCTGAGAGGCCTGTTTACAACAGATGCGGTAAGACAATTTTCTTGTGTAATTTCGAATGCATTTTCCCTCTTTTTGTGGATTACGTGCAAGTGAGGTTTATTTTGCGCTACAGTATATCCCGATAGCTCGGGGAGAAATATGGTCTTCCTCCATCTTCATAATGGGACTGAAAATAAGCTTTGCATGCAGAAAAAAAAAACCTTGGCCACCGTATGCTCCCTTCTCGATTCTGCCCATTCATCAGCACGGCACTCAGAGCTGCGTAAGGCAGAGCCTGGCACTTTTACAACTACAGAACCGTGCAATGCCCTGGATTTAATTCTAAACCCATTGACCTGACACGTATGGGCCAGTGCACCTGAACTGCTGATTTTATCATCAAACCTGGAAGCACTGTAAATGGGTCATTTTGCACCACTTTCTGGTGCCAGTGGGTTGTAAATTGGGGCTTGATGGTGACATTGTGCTCCACGCTTCCAAGAAAATCTCTCCCCTCTCATTTTCTTTCCCATCTCTAACTGAAAGCTGACTTTTACCATTCATATCCTCCTGGCATTTCATAGCTCAAGTACTATCAAATCACGTGGATAAAGTGTGTTGTTTTGGTCAAAAGAGTAGCTAGCTCAAACGTGCTCCTAAAAAAGCTGCAGTCTGACTCATAGTAAGTTCTTTGAACTTTGAAATCAAATAAGTGATAAGTGCTTAGACGGGCCATCAAACACAAAGAGAAACCATCTGAGCAACATGGTGGTAGTACACCAGTTCTGAAGTTTTTGCCATTAGGTGAGGTATCACACAAAGAATCCATAGACGTAATCCTTGATGTCATCCAAATGTGACCTAGATGAACTTCACTGGTTTAACTTCAAGTGTCTAGCTAAAAGAGAACATACCAGCTCCAGAAGCATCTAAAGGGAATATGGGTCTTGTTTGCCATCTGGAGAGGAAAGGCCATCATCTGCTTTTGGTGTTGCTGCTCTACCTAGGATGGTACCATCCGCATCACAACTCACCACACATCACTACCATTACCAGGTTTGATAGGTGCCCAACAATACAACAGCTAACAACAACAACAATGTGTATCCACCAGTGCAAATCAAGTCTTCACAACATAGAACATTTGCATTTAGCAGAAATAAAGGGAGGGAAGGTGTTTTCTGTGTTGTTGAATCTTCCTTTAAGTTGACACTGACAAAGATTTTTACTAAACTAAGAAACTAGCACAGTAGTGTTTACTATATTGCACTAACAATTATAATATCTATGTGTAATAATTATGCACAATATTTAAACTGACATACAGTAAAAACACCATCACCGTCATGTACTTCTCAGGAGACTCCACTTGGACTCTCCTTGGCTCTGCCCACTCTCCTCTATTACTCACACCTGCAGCTGATTTTAAACTGTTCAGTAGTGGGTTACCTGAGTACTCAGCTGCATTTTGTTCATGAATATGTTGCCTTGCTGTATTTATGGATATATTGCCTGTCTGTCTGGACTGTGATTATTGGACTGCAACTGCATTTGCCACCTGCTTTAGTGCCAAATCAAAGGCAACATTATTAACAGTAAAAAGCATAATAATAATAATAATAATAATAATATTGTTGTTGTTGGTACATGCATGGATTTACAGATACCACTAGATATTAAACTAAAAAGACACATGTAATAGAGTTACACGACACATTTACTAGTATGTTTGTAATGTAATCGTAATAGCTATATCTGCAATATAGGCATCATGAGTCGTGGTTCCTATCACCACACTGTATGTCTGTATATCTTTACAGTCGGCAAGTTCCTCTACAGTGAAACATTTGATATCAAACCACACTAAACAGCTTTCTTAAAAGGTGCCATATAAACTGCATATACACTGTAGCTGCATATACACTGTGGCATAGTGGAATACGAAAAGTTTACAGCTGTCTCCTACTTTAAATAAAAATCCTGAAACAGGCCAATTCCAAAATCCTAGACTGTCTTTATTCATTAATCTTTACATCCCCAAAAATGTACGTCAGACAACGAAGCAACAGACATGATAATGCAGGACTGTTTGGAGAAATCTGCCATTTCAGGCTGTAAAGAAGATGTTTCATACACTTCCCAAGAAAGTGAACTGTCAGGGGGCATGATTGACGTTTAACCTTAAACCAGTTCTATACTGCAACTTGTACAGGTGCCAGAAAGTCACTGCGGTATCAATTAAGGTGAAACAAAATATTCAAAACAAGCTGTCAAATAGGAAAGCAACTTCAGTTCAGGTATCTTTAACAAGGGGGCTTGTAACAAAAGAGTTGTTAGACTGCTCTACACATTTCACTTCGGACAGTTTTTCCAACCTAAGGCTATTGAGCAACTTCACTCAGGGTTTAATGCTGAAGAGAAGGACAGTTCCATCTCAAGACATTACGTTCAAAAGCTTTGTTGTGGGAGTAAAAAGAAAAATGGTGGACGGAGGGTTCATTAACTGCAGGGTAGTCAATTTGCTATGGATAGTTTTTTTAAAAGCACATAGATTACAGATTACAATAATGTGCACAAACAACCATTACCAACAGTCCCACTCATAAAAAATAAATAAATAAATAAAAATAAAGAATTACCTACCATCCGGTACTGATCCTGTGCCCCACCACTAAATAGCATGCAGATGTGGGCCACTTTTTGTTGGCACTGGCAATCTGCATACAGCCAGTGGTGGCCCACATATCTAAAACATGCATTTGGCCCACCTGTCTTACTTACATTCATTTTACTGGGTTATGGAGGCACCCAGGCCTGCACATTTTAGTAGATTCCCTGTTTTAACACACCCCCTGTAACTCTGAATGGGTTTGTTAATGAGCTGATAAGTTGACTCAGAGTGTTAGGAAGGGCACTAAAATGTGCAGGGCAGGGTTCCTCCAGGATCAGGGTTAAGAAACACTGTCATACTGTGTAAATAGGCTTGTAAAAACGCATCTGGGCATTTTTGACCCTGACCAAAGTCACATACCTTCACATAATGTAGACATCAAAGCACAATTTAAAATACGGAATGAATACATTTTAAGACATCTTTAACATCTCAAACATCTCAAACCCTGAATATATGAACCAATGTTGCGGCGGAATTCCTCTTTAAGTTTCCTCTCTTTTTATGCAAAGTCTTTACCTCAGTCATTATTTCACCGAAATACTGATGTTTTACCTGAACACGGGATACTGTTTCACTTCTAATTGTAGTTTCCATTCCTGTCAGATTCCATCCTTCTGACGACGGTCGATACGTGACATTGTCATAAAACTTCATTTCCCACAAGCCCTCGCGGCTGAGTTACATTACCCATGTTGCTGTTCTCCTTCCTCTCCATTCCAACAAGGTCGCTCTCTCACTGAAAGCCGCCAAGCTGTCTGTAGTGCGTTAGACCAGTAACCATGCTCGGACAAGCAGTTCGCCGATTTGCAACCTCTGCTGTGCGCTCTTCTCACTATGCTGAGGGACCAGGAAAGGTAATTCATTTACGCTAAACCAATATAAACCTACTTTTTGTAGTTAGTGCTGTGGCTGCCTAGCATTAGCCGGGTTAGCTGCTAGGCCTTGCACCTTGCTGAAGACTCCGTGGAGGTCATATTGTTTGAAATCTTAAGATTAATGTTAACATTAGCTGCTAAAATGAAATTAACATGTTAGAAAACTCACAGCGTAATATATATTTAATAGAGCCGTCATTGAGCAAAGGACACGGTGACACTTGTGTGTATTAGCTAGCTAGCTAGTTAAACGTTGGTCGTAAAGGAAGTACATGGCTAGCTAACAGGCTAACTCCTGTAGCTAACCGCTTGTGCTGACTCTGGTACTGACTGACTCCGGAAACCCCCAGATTGGTTGACACAGCTAGTTAAACATCACCTAAGACAAATGCTCAACTTGTAAATTAGCCTTTTTGACCAATGTGAACCACATACACTCATTGAAGTACCATCTAGCTGGTTAGCTTGTGAGTTAGCTGCTTGGTTAGCTACCTTAGAACTTCATGCAAGGCAGCTGACTGACGTTTATCATGAAGAGGAAATGCAAAATAGTGAAACATGGTCGTTTTAAAACGTTGTTTTAGTGAACTAAAGACAAAGGAGACAGGAATTTAAAAACTGAAAATGAAGTTGCTGCTGCTTGTATTACCGTGCATGGAGCTGTCAAGGTTATGAGGGTAGGCTGTCATTTCAGACACGGTCGATTCGTGGCATTTCATTTTAGTACTGCTGTGCTGTTAATGCAGTCTCACTCCAATTACAAAGTCAGAGGTTCTGCATCTATCGGTGTTTCTCGTACTCTGACAGGCACATCAGGAGCTCATGAAAACGCTAAATGAGATCTAGATCAGGGGGAAAAACAGATGTGTGTAGTTGAGTGTAGGGTACCGGGACTGACTTTTAGAATCTCTGTATTAAATGGGCAATTTTTAATAATTTGCACAGGTTTTATATGGGCTTGAAGCAAAGTTGTGGAGCAGCAGCATCACAGTTTTTTTTTTTTTACACGTTCTAAGTTACACTTGTGATTCTTTTTATGCAGAACCTGCCGTTCTCTGTAGAGAACAAGTGGAGGCTGCTGGGTATGATGGTGCTGTTCTTCGGCAGCGGCTTTACCTTCCCTTTCCTTGTCGTCAGGCACCAGATTCTGAAGAAGTGAAGCCTTCACCTGTCTCGCATGGTAAATTTGCTCATGCACATGTTTTGTCACTGCTGTGTTAGGTCAAAGTGGACCTGTTACTCTTCCGTTTTTCTTTCCTTTAATGTGTTGTGTAGCTTTTTGTTCATGATGCCTGGGTGAGCTCACCCATAGGAGTACACTGGGCTCTGAATTTAAGACACAGGAGCGCTAACAGTGTTTCAGACGGAGAGTGTTTGCAATAATATAATATGAGGAAAATGTGTTTTTGGAAAATGTAAGCATGTCTCTTTTAGGAGACCCCAAAAATAAAATTATGGTCAACATAGTAGGTTTGCTTTAACTATGACAGTCTTTTGTAATCACACTCAGCGCCTCTTAAATTGGGGATTAACTTGACCGAGTGCTTGAAAGTCAGGTGCACAGACCATCCTCAGAAGTACTAAACATAACTTGTAGTGACTTTTTTTTTTTGTAGACTTGTTAAAAATATACTTAAATACAGAATATACTGACTGTAATGCCTAGTTTGATGCCATTAGAGCCATCGCATATAACGGATATATACCATTGTTTCATACATGCTTCGTGTTTTGTGTTGCAGGTCATTGTGAATCCTTGCTAAGAACGGCTGTCTTCGTTTCTTCAGATGTGGTTCCCTTAACGTTATTTGTAAATAAAATGACACATTACATATATTGTATGTGTTATCATTTCTCACACCAGAATGCCTCACATTAACCACAGCCGGTGTAACTGTTGGAACATAAAATGTGAACATAAAAAATTACTGTTCAAAATGCATAGATTCACTTGTCTCATTAAAGTTCGCCTTCGTAAAATATGGCTTTTATGAGAGTAGGCATTTAACATGCAAGCCTATAAAGTAGGAGTAGTTTAAATAATTTGTAGAGCCTCATAATGTCCTTCTTCCAAAAATTCTGTTTTTGAATTAGCTTATGACTTGAATAATAGGTTTGTATTTTTAAGGACCATTTTCCCCAAATCCTTCCACATCATAACTATGTTTGCAGTTGGAGGTGTTTAACACATTCATGCCACTGTCATCTCCAGCTGAGCTTGTGTGTAATGGAAATGAAACAAGACGTTCCATAACAAGATAACATTGCTACACAGGGTGTTTAAATGGGCCTGTCAATTTGAATTCAGATCGTGCTTCAAGAGAAGTCCAGTTGTTGCAAGCCTGAAAGCCTTTGAGATGGGTATTGTTCCCCTCTGCACACGCTTTGGCTTCGCTGTCGAATTTCAGTGAACAACCCATTTCAGTTCAATTAACCTTCTGCTGCCACAAGCTATAAATATCCAAGAACTAAACAGCAGGGAGGGAGCCGATGAAAGTGGCAGGGTAATATTTGGAAAGTAAAGGCCTGTCATGTTGGGTATAGCTCTGTGCCTGTTTATGTTCAGGCTATCCATATTATGTTCATCTGTTTTGGACTAGTTGCTAAAGGACATGAGCGTACTGGTCATAAGGATAAGAAATGAGTTGAGGGAATATCCAGGCCTTGGTGTGGAGGGGACTGTAAAACCAGCTGTAGATCAGGCTCTTGTGCTTTCTGTACTAAAGCCTTAGGCTGCTATGGGCCGAAAAACATTGGGGTCCAGCAGGTAAACTACTATATCTTTCAACGTGTCAACTGAAAAAGAATAAGAGGCCATCTAAAAGTTATGGGCTGTTCCCATATCTATTATAGTGTGATGTTTCTATCTGCATTCAGTATGTGCACTATATTGGCAATAGAATACGCTCATCTGCATTTACACGCATATGAACTTTCTGTGACATCCTGTTTTTAATTCATAAGGTTTGATATGATGTTGGCCCACCCTTTGCAGCTACAACAGCTTCAACTCTTCTGGGATGGCTTTCCACAAGGTTTAGGAATGTGTTTATGGGAATTTGTGACCATTCTTCCAGAACTGCATTTGTGCAGTCAGACACTGATGTTGGATGAGAAGGCCTGGCTAGCAGTCTCTGCTCTAATTCATCCCAAAGATGTTTCCTTCGGGTTGAGGTCAAGACTCGGTGCAGGCCAGTCAAGTTCTTCCATGCCAAAGTCGCTCATTCATGTCTTTAGGGACCTTGCTTTGTGCACTGGTGGGCAGTCATGTTGGAACAGAAAAGGGTCGTTCTTTGTCCAAAATCACTGTTGAAGCAATAAGAGTACCCTTCACTGGAACTAAGCAGCTCGGAGTCCAACGCCTGAACAACCAAAGGTATTATTTAAAAATGTAATTAGCTCTTTAAGAGCTTGTCATAGCATCCATCCTTGTGATATGGTTCATGGACATAGCCTTATTTCATCTTCTGACAATGTAATTTAAATCAGACAGTCAAAGACCAAACCACTGAATACACTAAATACCTGGTGCAGGTGTACTGGGAGTTTGATTAGAGCTAAAATGCCCGAAGGGCCCTGGAGACTAGTTTAAGAAACACAGCTTTAGGGCAGTGGTTGTTAACTCCAATCCTGGGAACCCTCTTCAACTATTCCTTTCATTATCACACCTGGTAGAGCTCAGGAAAGGTTTGATACTTACCTGACAGGTTGGATCAGGTGTGATGGGGCAAGAAATCCTTTAAACTGTGCAGGGTTGGGGTTCCCCATGACTGGTGTTGAGAACTACTGCTTAAGGGGGTTCTTCTGTGCCATCACTCCAAAGAAGCCTTTTTGGCACCTTTGTTTTTAGGAGCTTAGGGGGCTGGCACTTTGAATCAGGGAACTTGAAGAGAATATATGTGACAGCTACAAAGAGAAGCTGTTGGTATTCACTTCAGGGCACGACGGCTGGCACATTTTCCAACTGAGGCATGCCATCGTGAGCCATCACTTAATTGAAATGTCACTGGGCCAAGTTGCTTTTGGTGCTGAGGTCCGGTATTTGTCCGAGGTGTGAAGTATTCTGACCAAGCCATTCCTCCTGAGAATAGACAGCCAACCTGCTCCCCTTCTCTAATGTTCTTCTGTGTCTTTTATTGTTGTTTCTGCATAGTTCCTTTAATTACTGTGGATTATACACTCATAGTGTGAAGGACGTCTGCAGGTGTATGGAAGCATACAGTCATACAGGTATACCAGCAGTGGCAAATATCCCAGTCTACAGGAAATTCTCCTCATAGTTGTGCCAGGGATGGCATCCAAAAAATCTGGCCCAGCTGCGTAATTCTTTGAAGCAAGAGTGGCTAAACATGGCCTACACCCAGAAATCTGTCCAGTTCACACAAAACTAAATCACAGCTGTTATTTGTGGTCATGGAGGTATAACATGCTATTAGGCATGTTTCAGTCACAGGTGATTATATTTTTGTCAGGTAAGCTTGTATGTAATGTACATGTATAAATGGATAATTTTACAAATTGTATTTGTTTGCAGGACAAAACATTATATGGTAACTTCACCGGAGAAGGAAAAATATTCCTACCTTTGAATGAAAGTTGCTAAAAGTTTATTATCAAATAAATAAATACAAATAATGTATGTATCAATGGAAAAACAAGGTTAAAAGGTTTTGTTACTGAGCTTCACCTTAATTATCATTTTTAATTACTTTAATTACTGTTTAATTACTGTTTTAAAACACTCTCACTGAGAAAATGTTGGTTGTTATGTGTTAGGAAAAGACAAATTCGTAACAAAACACTTTTGCCATTTTTAAACTTTTCCTAATACATTATCTCTCATTGAGGAGAGCTGATGCACAGCCCAAGGTAAAAGACAACGCCGCTAAACTTTATACATGAACAGGCAAAAAGAGAAAGTCTTCAAACTTAAATATTAAAATATTCCTATCTCCAGAGGGAAGAGTACATCATACTTTTGTGTCTGAAGCACAATTAAAATCTCAATTTAAATTTTAAATATGGCTGCCTCTTTCACAGAGAGGCACTTGTCCAAGTTCTCTTGGCTTTCCTTCCTTCCCTCCCTGCAGTGAATATTGTAATCAAGTTAAACCTGATTATGTACATTTGTAGTATATCACTGTGGTTAGTTAGGGTATAGAAGTGCTGTAGGAGAACGGTTCCCTCTCAGGACATCCTCCTCCACCTGGATTATATTTGATTGAGTTACTGTCTTCCATTAAGCCTGCACTGATCTGCCTTTCATTATTGCAGCACATGTAAATTGGGCTCATATTTTCTAAGGAACTTTTCATTTGGAAATAACATCCTCCTCCTCTATGCTCCAGAAGACCCACGGAGAGAAAATGACTGGAGCATAATTTCCTGCTCACAAGCTGCGATCACACGAGTCACATCAAAGAATAGCAGTTGAGGAAGGAGCATACCAAACCAGTTATGAAGACAAAATTGGCCCAATTATGTAGTCTCCATCCTTTTCCAAAGGGACATAAACATCCCAGATTTCAACTTGTCTCCTGGTACGTGAAGACCAATTAGGCATGACATTGCTCTTTTTGGAAGGCGACCAAGCTACAACACAGCAGAGTGAACCTATGAAAAGTGCATGAGCCTCGCCTCATTTTGGGAGCTGTCTACTGAGCAAGCCTTTTGTATGGATAACCAAAACACATCATCTGTGAGTTATGGCTGACACACTAGTCTTGTGTAGCCCTGAGAGGAGTCTCAGCGGGGAAGAAAACAGGGGGGCATATCCTACATTTTTCATGTGTTTTATTTGTTTTGTTCCCCGAGGTCTACTTAAAACATTTTTGGGAACTACTTTTTATGTAGCAAAAACAGTAGAAATTAATTTTTATGTGGCCATTATACAAGCTCTTTTCATCCCTTACACTGAAGCAGGCTGTTCTTGTTACTGTGTCTTTACTGTGTTGTCATTTCTGTTCTAACTGGCTGCCATTAGTGCATCTTCCCAAAGATGTCTGGGTGAAACATTCTCTATAAACTGTGCTTCTCAAAAATCAGGTCCTGGAGGCAGCCTGCCATGCACATTTATGCTTTCTCCACTCCCAATGTACCTGATTCAACTTATCAGCTCATTAACAAGCACTTTCAGAGTTACACTTTCAGAGCAAGCACGTAATCCGCTAAAATGTGCAGGGCAGGGTGCTTCCAGGACCAGGGTTGAGAAACACTGTGCTATAACATCAGCATGAATGGGCATACTGTACACAGAGGTGGATATTCAGTACTGCATGTTACAGTACAGTATTGTATGTTTCCAGTCAAAAAAAGTTATTCCTTTTTGATGAGATTATAAAAGATCTACTAGTATAAAGAAACAGAAAAGCCAAAGGAGAACAGTGTAAAACCAGAGGTCTCCAAAACTGGAGTTCAAAAATGGTGAAAGATATTTTTAAAAATATTGAAAGATAGTTACAAAGATATCCTTCCACTGTGAGAGGAAATCTCAACACTGTGAGTCTGAAAGGATGTGTAGCTGTCAAGAAGTCTTTAATGAATTTTTTTTGATCAAAAGTTTAACAAAGAAGCAACTGGTGTTCTCAGAACAATGGACTGACCATCCCAGAGTCCAGACCTAAACACTGTTTAATGTTTAGAATCACTTACATTTACAGCATTTAGCTGACGCTCTTATCCAGAGCGACTTACAAGGTTGATGATTACAGGTAGGCCAACGTAGTGTTAGGAGTCTTGCCCAAGGACTCTTATTGGTGTAGCTCAGCATAGTCAATCAGACTGGGATTCGAACCCCAGTCTCCCACACGAGAGGTGTCACCCCGAGTAGTGGTGTTACCCACTGAGCTACCCCAAACCGCTTCAATGCTGAGAAGCAGAAAATGCAACCAACTTCTTGGACTAAACTTTTTTGTTTTTTCAAACAAATTTTGTCATTTTGATGATGGGGTGATTCAAAATACACCAAACAACAATTTCATGAAGTGCACCTATTTCTTTTTACACTCAGTGTCTATTTTATCAGCTCCACTTATCATACAGAAGCACTCTGTAGTTCTACCATGACAGACTGTAATCCATCTGATGGTTCTTTAATGGTCAGGACCCGCACAGGACCATCCCATAGAAGGTATTATGTGGTGGTGGATCATTCTCAGCACTGCAGTGACACTGATGTGGTGTGTTATTGTGTGTTGCACTGGTATGTGTGGATCAGACACAGCAGTGCTTTTCCTAGAAACGGTGTCCACTCACTGTCCACTCCATTAGACACTCCTGTCTTGTTGGTCCACCTCATAGATATAAAGTCAAAGACGATAGCTAGAGTTTGTGTTGGTAATATTCTAGTAGTTTTGGATGGTAAACAGTTTGGATCACACTGTGGGACAGACAAACGTCTGAACTGTTCTACCACCTCATATAGTTATGCATGTGATAAAGTGATGTGAACAAACAGTTGGAGTCATGTATGGCCTCAAGCAGCCACTTTTATTCATACTTACAGGAGCTACTGGAGTAAAACTGGAGTGTTTTAGTTCTTGTGGCTGGTCCCACATTGCAAGTGAAAATATATAATGATGGCTTCGGGCTTTTGCATTAATGGCACAAATGAGGCTCATTAAAATATCTTATTGTCCAAAAAAGTCCAAAGTCTGCCAGTCTACTCTGGAGCTCTACCCATGGATGTAGGCGCAAGTTAAAAATAAAGCACAGCCGTTAAAAATCGATACCACAATTATATACGAGCATTTAATGATTTTGAACTGTGATGCAGCTATAAAGTTAATGTACCACAAAATTTCCCCGAAGCAATAGAGGCAAATGCAATAATAAACTGTTTATACTCTCATTTTCAGGCAAAAACTGATACTTACAGAACTGATACTTTAAGGGGTCTATATAATGGGTTCAGAAAATCTCTTTCTCTTTCTCTTTTCAGTAAAGGAGATGAGTCTAATATATAAGCATGGTTAACCTTTCCAAACTTCTCAATACATGCTGTGTGTAGAACGAAAGCTGGAAAACACTCTATTTTAAATTCAATGGTTTTGTGATATATAGCCTTTAGTAGTTACCCAGCTAAATCGTGTTAAAGTTTATGCATTTTTCAGCTTTAAGTGCTTTTTTAAAAGGGGCACAATGCAGGGCAGCCAATTAAAACAGAGCTCTTTTGCATAGATCAGTCTCAAAGGTCTTGTTAAAGTGAATGATAAACCAATAACATACACATCCCATTTCCATACGAGAGATTTTTTTTAAAATGCAAGTGCTTTATAGACAGTTTTGATCAGTAAATGTAGAAATGTTGTAATGTTAATGTTTGTTTGAAGTTTTATAGGGTCTTTCACGCCTACTAAAAATAATACTGTGGCAAGATTCTGGGAATCCAGAATCAGGAAGGTTGAAGGTAAGACGTTTATTTAAAGTCCCATATGATAAGTAGACCTGATAAAATAAACGCTGCGTGTAGACACAAGGAGGAATACCTTAATGAAGTGGCCAGTGGGTGTGTAGATACAAGTAGGTGAGTAAAAATTAACGGCAACTGCAAAGATTATCTAACAACACATCAGTTGCCAGCCAATGTGTTGACAAGGCTAAAGCTGGTGCCCAGTGAAGGAAAAAAAAAAGAAAAGGACGAAAGACATATAATGTGGCCTAGGTGCTATTATTACCTGGGTTTCACCCTCCAAGAGGCAAAATCTCGCCATGGGCATCACATTGGTTAGGGCCAGCTCTGAATGGAAATGAGAAATAGAGGGTGGAAACCAGTGAAATAAAACCTCAGTGTGTATTTAGCACTTAGAACAACCCAGATACCATAACTGGAGTAAGAAACTAAAGAAGAAGTAAAAGCTGGATATATAGAGGATATTGGCTCTTTGTCACTAGCTATTGTTAGCCAAGCCTTCCTCAGCTTCTTCCCATTTAGTGGGACAGCTACAGTAAAGGCTGTGACGTGACTGAAAAGAGATGAACATTTGCCTAAACTAATACCAACTTCCCTTTCGTAGGATGAAAGCTGACTTGTTCAGACTTACTTCCTCACTTGAGCCTGAACTTATTCAAGGGTACCTTCAATGACTCCAGATTTTCTCTCTCTCTCTCTCTCTCTCTCTCTCTCTCTCTCTCTCCCTCTCTCTCTCTCTCTCTCTCTCTCTCTCTCTCTCTCTCTCTCTCTCTCTCCTCTCTCTCTCAGTCTCTCTCTCGCGCTCTCTCTCTCTCTCTCTCTCTCTCTCTCTCTCTCTCTCTCTCTCTCTCTCTCTCTCTCTCTCTCTCTCTCTCTCTCTCTCTCTGTCTCTCTCTCTCTCCTCTCTCTCTCTCTCTCTCTCTCTCTCTCTCTCTCTCTCTCTCTCTCTCTCTCTCTCTCTCTCTCTTTCTCATAGTGATTCTTGCAATCTGTTTATGACACAAGACCTGTAAATATGCTGACTGGAGGGAATGCATTGTCAGAGCGGAAGATGAAGTGTGAAAGCACCTCCCTCTTTAGCGGCCTCTGACTCCCGTCTTATCTCCCAGGAACTCAATTAGCATCAGCTCTCCTGGGAACCACTGTTCAGAAGAGGTGAGAGCAAGATTGTGTGCATGTGTATGAGAAGGAGAGAGAGAGAGAGAGAGAGAGAGGGAGATAGAAAGAGTCACAGCTTACATAAGATTGCTAAAGTGCCTGACTCTAATGCCTTTGCCCATTCTGTTCATTTCGTTTAGACTTTAATAACTACTGTAATGGGAACTTATATCAAAAATGAACTCCTCCATCTCTGAAGCACCCATGTCATTTTTCTTGACAAGTACCAGAGCCTGGATTTAGGAGCTGATACAAGATGATGTTTCAATAATGCAGCACCTTCCTCTGCTGTTGTTAATAGCTTAGTGGAAAAGCTTTGTAGAAGTAGCTCTTGTTTTAAAGAATCATGCCAATTTTGGTTTTCCTGTGAAAAGCTGTGTGCCCTATACCACTCTTGGGAACCGAATGTGAGTTTCTTGTCTTCATGCAATATACATTTGGGTTACATTAAGCTGCTTTATACCTCCTGAATGAAAAGCCAGGATTCCTTTTTTTGTGTGGAAGCAGCTACTCTTGAAGCACAGCTGAGGCCTTTCAACAAGTATGGCTCAGCTGAACAAAGAATCTTCATAGCTTTCTGCCGGGATAAGAACATTCAGTTATCTGCTGGTGTCTGCAGTATGCAGTTTGACTGGAAATGCTATATAGCTATAATCAAAAACTTTTTTGGATTTATGACACTACTGGGATGCCATCCTAGAGTGGACAACTGTTCAAAGTAAAAACAACTCAACAGTGAATCTAAAACCTGTCTCTTTGCCTCTACAATTGGGAAAACGTAAATAGATAGAACAGTGAAAAATAGAAAGTGGAGTTTTGTATTTTGGTAGTGTATTTTAGTATATCTAAGATAACTTATTTTTGCTAATCTATCAATGCATACACAGGAGAAAAGTTAATGCAGTCAAATTACCAAACTAGTAATGCCTGGGGACAACTATGGGAAATTTGGGCATAAATACATATCTAGATTTACACCTACTATCTACACCTAGTATCACTTTTCACTGTTTGCCTTTAATGTTGTGTATCAATTGCATGATGAACTGTCAAAAAAGCAATGGCCCAGAATGACTGGGAAAACATCTGGCTACACAGACTTGCATTAAAGTAAAGTATGTAAAGTTCTCACTCTGGAGATATGAGGCTTTGTTTGACCGCAGCGATGTATACCAATGTTTAAAATGAAGAGAATTTTTAAATACCTGAGAAACTTTGGAGTTGATTCTCCGGCCAGGGATTAAAGGAGAATCTCCATTCAGAATGTTGTGTAGTCCAAGACTAAGCATAAGCTATGTCCTTTTAACCAGTGTTTCTCAATCCTGCTCCCAGAAGCAAAATGCCCCGCAGCTTTAAGTCTTTTTCTTGTTCTCAACTAACCAGCTCATTAACAAATCATTACTGAAATAAAGTGGCAGAAAAAGCATGGAAGCATACAGGGTAGTGGGTCTCCATAACCAGGGTTCAGAAACCGGCTTTAAACCCATCCTAGTTGTTTACATTTTAGAACAGCAGCTTAATGTAATGTTGCTTGAATGCTTTATTTCTTGTATAATTGTGAGATATGAAAAGTATCCAATCACTCATTGCAGAAAAAATACAAGATGAAATTCTGAATTGTCATTGGGTAGAAACTGATAAACCAGCTCTACCTTTAGTGCTTTAGCTCTGAACACGTCAGAATGTGTTATTTGTCAAGGGGTTTGATAAAGTATGCTAACATATTCTGATTTCACCTTCAGTGGCCGCCACATATGTCCAGCATACATACAATTATAATGACAGACCCAGAGAAGGCAGAAGAGACTATTTGTTCTATAGAAATGTGAGTCTATTCATGTGTTCTTGTCTTATTGCCCCTGCCCCCCTCTCCTCCGAGCTCTAGCGCTGCTGTGCACTGCTTGTGGATCATTATTTGTTTTTCACAATGTTGCAATTCTTTTTTTCCTCCCACAGACAGAAAGACTTGACTTTTAAATCCAATGCAGAGACAACACCACCGTGTTTCCACCTATTGGTTTCTACCTGCGGTGTTTCAAATGGTGACAAACATTATATGCCAACTGGAGAAATAAAAAAAACGCCCTCGCACAAAAAGTCACCAGTGCTCAGAGACACGATTTGTAAGCCTGTGGAGAGACTGCAGATAGACAGACACTTGTCTTGTTAATGATGTCGTCCTCCATAGAGGCGCTGAGGTGAAAGCGAACTCTGGGGATGTGCAGGATTTATTGGCTAACTCTGACCTTTCAGTAGAAACTCAGCTCATGTTGCAAACATTTGCGACTTTCTTTGTCTGGAACTCACTTCTGAAAATGGGCAGAGGTGGAATTTGAAGTTTAGTCCACTCTATTATAAATACAACTGGAAAAGGTTTTGTGTCAACAAATTTTCTGTAATCAACACATTAGGATTTTATCATTAAATATCATCGCTGTCCAAAGAAAAAACTTTTACAGGAGAGTACAAAAATCTTCCTTCATTGTAATGACATTTTTCCAAACAATTTTCAGCCATTTGTCCTGCTCCATTCATTATGAAATTTACATGCAATGTAAAAGACAGCAGCTGCTGTGTTCAAATTATTTAAATGACCACAAACACAACCTGTTCATGTTGTTTTCAAGACATTTGCTGTTGCCCACACATCAGCGTTTTGCATAGTTTCAAAAACAGTACCACAATTCTGCTTATATCATTTTTATTTCAATATTTTTCACAAGGTATTTTATCAACAGCATACTTGAGATTTGAAATTATTATTTTTCCCAGTTGTCATGACTAATTCTTGTTCTCCCCCTATTAAATAATATTACCAGTCTGGATAAAGCTTGAAGTAAAGTGAGGGCTAACAGGAGCTTTCTCAGACACATCAAGTGCTACTGCACTGCATCTGCCACTAACATAATATCAATGGCCAGCTTAAGATGTTTAGAGTAGATTTCTAATAATAGGTTTAGTAGGTCCAGAGGTTTTTGGAAGAATGATACTTTAAACCGACTTTCACCTGCTCTCACTCCCACTCTCAACATAAACATTTCAGCCCACTCCCGCCCCTGACATCGCATTAATTTGCTGCTAGCTCCTGCGCATGACATTGAAATTTAGTCCCTTGGCATAAGATATTGTGGTGGGTCCTGCAGGTCTTGCCACTCAACATAATCTATTTGCCTACTGCTTTACTTTTTTTACTTTCTACAATTGTGTGTTTTGTTTCCCCTGGCCTGCATTTCATTGTGTGTGTAGCTCTTTCTTAAATTCCATAGTTTATTGCCAAGCCACATTGCTGCTGGCATATTGTAGGGTGTTAACATGCACCCTAGTGCTGAGTGTAATTCTATAGCAGCTCAGTAGCACAGTAATATCTTTACAGAATTATAGATCTAACCTAAACCTAACTTTACCAACGTTAATTAGCAGAACACAACCACATGAAGGTGAATAAGAGTAATACATAAAATGATCAGTCCAGTTATCCAACATTTCATTTTTGGCTAATACATGAAATAACCTGAGTGTAGTTAATCTGATAACAGAATTTTAGTTTAGACACTTTCCACTGGCAGGATGTGCTAAGAAAGGGCCCGCAGAAGCCCTGTTAGGTCAAGCCTACCAGTTTATAAAGGAGACAAAGTCATAGAAAACCCAGCCTCAGTGTCTTTTCAAAAAAGACAAGCAAAGTTTTCCTGTTTCCCATACAATTATTAACTTGTCACAGAATGGCAGTCAACTTTAAAAATATTCCCTTTACGTGCTACATTTGACTTTTCCTAAATTTATCTTCCCTGGAAAGTGTTTAGAGTGGTGCATTGTATTGCTCCAAAATTAGGTTTTGGTGTAAACAGTCAAAAGCAGAAAAAAATTGAAAAGAGCTGAAAAGAGCTGAAAGGTTCTTAGAACTTGTCTCAATGGTCCCACACAGAGGATCAATCATCACCACAACTACTTTTAATTTAGATGATTTTTTGCTCTGGATTTTTATGGTGTTGTGAATATTCCTCATAACCAGATGCAGGCCTAGCCTAAAGCGTTCACGGTCTGGCTGTTCTCATGCTTGAAGAAAGCACCTTATGGCTTTTTGCTGAATGGCTGTCACTAGGCACACAATGGTGAAGTTGTCCTAACTTTTCTACAGAAAATGACTTTCCAGCGAAGTCTAAAAACTGGAGCAACTATTGTAATGGAAGATGAAAGCCTCACTTCAACTCCTGTTCATCATCCCTCATGCACAAGACTCAGAGACTTACTTCACCTCTTCTGTGCTTTGTCAAATGGTTCAGAAGAGTGAAATTTACATGCAATGTAAAAGACAGCAGCTGCTGTGTTCAAATTATTTAAATGACCACAAACACAACCTGTTCATGTTGTTTTCAAGACATTTGCTGTTGCCCACACATCAGCGTTTTGCATAGTTTCAAATACAGTACCACAATTCTGCTTATATCATTTTTATTTCAATATTTTTCACAAGGTATTTTATCAACAGCATACTTGAGATTTGAAATTATTATTTTTCCCAGTTGTCATGACTAATTCTTGTTCTCCCCCTATTAAAAAATATTACCAGTCTGGATAAAGCTTGAAGTAAAGTGAGGGCTAACAGGAGCTTTCTCAGACACATCAAGTGCTACTGCACTGCAGCTGCCACTAACATAATATCAATGGCCAGCTTAAGATGTTTAGAGTAGATTTCTAATAATAGGTTTAGTAGGTCCAGAGGTTTTTGGAAGAATGATACTTTAAACCGACTTTCGCCTGCTCCCACTCCCACTCCCAACATAAACATTTCAGCCTTCAACAAACTCCCGCCCCTGATATCACATTAAATATTCATTTGCTGCTAGCTTCTGCGCATGACATTGAAATTTAGTCCCTTGGCATAAGATATTGTGGTGGGTCCTGCAGGTCTTGCCACTCAACATAATCTATTTGCCTACTGCTTTACTTTTTTTACTTTCTACAATTGTGTGTTTTGTTTCCCCTGGCCTGCATTTCATTGTGTGTGTAGCTCTTTCTTAAATTCCATAGTTAATTGCCAGGCCACATTGCTGCTGGCATATTGTAGGGTGTTAACATGCACCCTAGTGCTGAGTGTAATTCTATAGCAGCTCAGTAGCACAGTAATAACTTCACAAAATTATAGATCTAACCTAAACCTAACTTTACCAACATTAATTAGCAGAACACAACCACATGAAGGTGAATAAGAGTAATACATAAAATGATCAGTCCAGTTATCCAACATTTCATTTTTGGCTAATACATGAAATAACCTGAGTGTAGTTAATCTGATAACAGAATTTTAGTTCAGACACTTTCCACTGGCAGGATGTGCTAAGAAAGGGCCCGCAGAAGCCCTGTTAGGTCAAGCCTACCAGTTTATAAAGGAGACAAAGTCATAGAAAACCCAGCCTCAGTGTCTTTTCAAAACAAGACAAGCAATGTTTTCCTGTTTCCCTCACAATTATTAACTTGTCACAGAATGGCAGTCAACTTTAAAAATATTCCCTTTACGTGCTACATTTGACTTTTCCTAAATTTATCTTCCCTGGAAAGTGTTTAGAGTGGTGCATTGTATTGGTCCAAAATTAGGTTTTGGTGTAAACAGTCAAAAGCAGAAAAAAATTGATGATGTTGTTTTTAATCATTTCAAAAGTTTCCACATTGAAAGCTGAAAAGAGCTGAAAGGTTCTTAGAACTTGTCTCAATGGTCCCACACAGAGGATCAATCATCACCACAACTACTTTTAATTTAGATGGTTTTTTGCTCTGGATTTTTATGGTGTTGTGAATATTCCTCATAACCAGATGCAGGCCTAGCCTAAAGCATTCACGGTCTGGCTGTTCTCATGCTTGAAGAAAGCACCTTATGGCTTTTTGCTGAGTGGCAGTCACTAGGCACACAATGGTGAAGTTGTCCTAACTTTTCTACAGAAAATGACTTTCCAGCGAAGTCTAAAAACTGGAGCAACTATTGTAATGGAAGATGAAAGCCTCACTTCAACTCCTGTTCATCATCCCTCATGCACAAGACTCAGAGACTTACTTCACCTCTTCTGTGCTTTGTCAAATGGTTCAGAAGAGTGGTGCATCATTTGGGTCCCCTTGACTTCCTTGGTAATTGGAGAGGAAGTGGAGAAAGGTGTGGAGGAAAGACTGTTACCAAAAAAGCACCAGCCTTATCTAATCACCCTCTACCAGTTAGAGGGTACTTGAGGCTCATTGCGTGGGAAGGACGGAATTTTCTCTTGGCTCTGTGTGTGAATGTGCATGAGTGCAACAATGCACATTTAAAGGAATATTCCAGGTTTTCCCATCGATATGCTGCCACCATAGCATGTGGTATATTAGCACGGTCTGTAACTACCCAGGGTTTTCTTGTAGTTAGAAAAGAACAGTTTAGCCAGTAGCTGAATTCTGTCAGTATATAGACTGATATTAGATGGATATAGGAATATTTATTGAGCTACACATACAGAAGCAGTGTCTCTATTGGCATGAATTATTAGAGGTTCCCAATGGTGTCCCGTGAGAATCCATCCTATGCAGGCTGAATATTGTCACACAGTTCCTGAGTGACACCAGGCCTTCTGGACATGTGATGTGTGACAACAGACTGTTCATCATGATGCTTTCACACACAGATTCGTTGGTTGTCCCTACCAAGAACTTAACTTGTCACTGATGATGACCCGCTCCATGACAGTCCGACACGACACCATTGCAGTGTTCGGCAACGTTGCCATGGTATGAGTCATTCGCATGGTGGGCAGTCATCACAATGGTCTGTAGTCCTGTGTTGTGCAGCCGTCAGCCAAAGGTCTGTCCCTGCTTACATCACATTATATCACATTCACATGTCTCACAATGTCAAACCTACCAACCAAGTTTCATTCCTGTCAGTTAATTCCTTCTGGGTGCTATTGCCACTGTATGTATATCCAGCAATACTGACTAAAAGGCAGAAATGGCTCCTTTAGCTGGGAAATTTGGAAGTCTGTCATCCTGTGAGTGTAGCCTGAAATGAAAGCTACCCCAGAGTTCATATAGGAATATAATGTAGAGCCTGCACAATATTCCAGTACTGAATTTTGTTGTTCCAAATTGCACATGAATTATTAAATATTTGTGTTTTCAAATAGACGTACACAGAAAGCACAAGTGCAGAATACCTCGCCTATATGGTTTGCTTTAGCAGTGCAGTTTTCCAGTTTACCATAAAATTCTAAAAAAAAAAAAAAAGCAAAGAAATAATTTTAATGATACATCAGAGGCATGTATGTATGTATGTTATATGCATGTTATATGTGTATGTTGAATGTATGTAAGTTATTTGTATGTTGTATATGTGTATGTTGAATGTATGTATGTATGTTATAATTATGTTATATGTGTACGTTGTTATACGTGTATTCAAAATTACCTTTCTTCTCTATAAGTATGAGTGCTGGGCTGGGGTTGCCAGGTAGTGCGCTTTTACTTTATATATGCCCATGTATTGATCTCTCTAGGTATCGACACTGCCCCTTGTTTGGGCAGTGTCTGAGCTCATGGCAAGTTTAGACTCTAACCTTCCTGTACTAACTGGTACATATTATCCAACAGAACACTAAGCACGGTTGTGAGTCGCTCTGGATAAGAGCACCTGCTAAATGCCATAAATGTAAAATCTATGTTTGTGTTGCAGAGATATCCACTGTAGTTAGTATGCTTACCAGCTATCTGCGGTCCCTGTCTAATAATACTACTATATGCCTCAAGAGGCAGTAATGAGTCACTGTGGCGTCAAATCAGTCCAGCATGAGAGGACGAGAGTATCACTGCCCCAACAGCCTATTCTAACCTCTTGGAGGAAGAGGAGCTCTGTGTTTCCTGGTGATACACTGCCGCCTACTGTTTGGAGTATGAATTTAACAGGTTGTGTTATCCTGCAAACTTCAGCACAGACTTTAGATTAGATTAGATTAGATCATAGATTGTATTTGTAAAAGCAGGTTCATCTTTATCTGTACCCGAATATATTAACTCTTGAAATGACTGCCTGTGTTAAATCAATGATACAGCAATTGGAAAATAGGTTGAAGAACATGGGAGTATTGCTTTAACGAAGTACCTAGGATGGGCAGCTGCAGTGCAACAAGGGAAACAAAAAAGGGAATGAGGATCATGATGAAGGCTGAAGGAGGAGCGTAACCCCAGATCATTCTGTTTCACCTGGCAAATGAGCAATTGGGAAATGGAGAGCATTTACTGAATCGCTAATGGAGAAACCAGTGCAATGGTAAAGTCTCATGATTGTGCAGTGCAAGCTGCCAAGCTGGGGACTAATAGGAACGTGACCCAGCAGTTGTGAATTACTGCATTATGTACGGAAAGCCCATTGATGAATTATGAAGTGGCAGACGTAGATCGTTGCCAAAACAAAATGGGTGGGAGATTTTTACAGCACTATGAAACGGGGTGGCAGATGCTGTGAACGTGTCTGATTCTGACAGTTTTCTCTCCTCTCTGACAGTTCTGCAATAAATCACCTCAGATCTCTTATTGTTGTAAAGACAGATTACGCTGTAAGCTAATTTAATCCTAACTACATGCATTTTAAAGTGAAGGAAATCACTTTATGCCCTTATTTCAGTGGTTAAAGGGAACAGCCTAGCATTTTTCCCAAGGCTGTGTTGCTAGTCACAATTTTCTGTGCTGTTATGCGGCCAAAAGTACGCAGACAACATGTAGAACAGCTTGTTGGCCATCCCTTTCCACAACCATGGGCATTAATATGGATATATTGCCCAACCTTCCCTCTTATGGCTATAACTGCCCCTTATATGAAGGCTTACCACAAGGTTTTGGAGTGTGTCCATTTGTGTCCATTCAGTCAAAAGAGCATTTTTGAGGTCAGTCACTGATGTTGAATAAAATGGCCTGACTCATAATCGATGTTACAGTTTATCTTACAGGTGTTCTGTGGTGGATTAGGGGTGCACATGCAGGACTACACGAACAAGACCACTGTGATGACTTCCCACTACCTCGGAAAAGCATCTTCGGTGATGAGTCTCACTTTTGCCTTGGTGGAGACGAAGAACGAATGCATGGTCAGAGCCATAATGAACATTTTGTCTTCATGTGTCACATGTCCAGAAGTGCATAGTCTACTAAGGCCCTCTCAATTGTAGTATGAAGAAGAACCTAGCACTAGAATGTACCAGCACTAGCAAGATCTCGAGCAACCTTGACTTTCAGACATGACTATTGTGGAGAAGATGGATAGGAAGTTAGCAGTAGAATGGTATGTGGGTTGAACATGTGAAAAACAATGATAAGTCGTTCTGTTTTATTGGAAAACAGGACTCTGCATGCGCTTGTATTCAGGAACATGCCCCCACAGTGGCCAGCAGCTGGTGAAAGAAACCCCTCTGTAATGTAAGTGCAGCGTAAGGCAATAGAGAGTAACTGCATTAGTTTTGAGAAATATATATTACAAGGAACACCAAAATCGAACTGTGGCGCAGTGTGGGGCTATTCTTCAAGACAGGACTATTCATCTTTTACCTGCTAAAGTATTTCTGCAGGTATCTTCCTTACAAGTTTGATATTGCCATGACATAATGGTTCAAGTTTAGGATCACTCTTGAACAATTATGTCATGGCAATATCAAACTTGTTTCTGGTTTAAAAGGACGTATTTTATGTTTTGTTTTCATGTTTTATAAATGTCTTTTTTCACTTGACGCCACATTTTTCAATCATAACAGTTTAATGCATTCAACTGGGGGATCTGAAGGAATGCTGTTTTGTCTGTGATGTCTTATAAACCCTTTTTGGTTGTTATGTTCTTTGGTCTAGCACTATATGAGCAGCCATGGTTTGCAGTTAAATTGGCTTTATATTGTCACAGTCACTGTCGTCCATAAAGAAACAACCCAATCTGTTGCACAGCATGGTTTCTCCGACTCGTAAAAAAGGAACATCGGTGGTAATATTTGAAACCAGGCCAACTCACTCTCTCTCCACTCAGGCAATTCTACAAAAGGAATTGCTCATCTGACTTTTTCTGTTCAATTTCTCCAACAAAGTGAACTATACGGGACTGATAGATGTGACTGTAATAAAGCTTAGAGGAAGTGGAGATATAGAACATCCCCAGCTATTGATATCAGAACACCGACAGCTCTGTGTGGGAAGGCACTAACAAAATGATATAGATCACTCCAGGAAAATCCTTCTGCTGGCTCCAGTGTTTGTATCCATCAGGAATCAACGTTGCCATTTTTGCCACTTCCTGTGAAATTGACTTAATGCTCCGGATGTCCACAGAGCAGCAAAACGTCTTAACTTTTCTAACATCTGAAATGCCATTTGTGTGCATGCTTTGATGAGCATTCCATGCGCTTCCATGGTGAGAAAAATGTCTGCTAAAAAACTATCGTCACTAATTAGAAGTAAAGATTCTCTCCTTCACTGTGAAGTAACACATGCAAAAGTGAAAAATGCTCTAAAATGTGAAATAACGTAATAATTGCTTTGGGAAAAGCATCTGTGCATAGCATTTGTACCCTGTACTAACATTGCCTTACGAAATATAGATATGCATATTCTGAACATTTTAAATCTAGTGAATATTTAAATTATTTCTTATGGCAAATTTTTTTGGTGCTATTTTTATTTTTAGAACATAGATTAAGATGATTTCTTCTAGATGTTTATTCTTTAAAAATCAGCCTGGGTTAATGCTGAATGCAACTGAATCCAGTGAATAATGTTTGAAAAAGCTGAGGTATCCTGCAATGCAACTGAACTTTTGCATAAAGAATAACTAATCAGTACTTCATTCTGCAACACCAGTGGTCTCCAACCTTGGTCCTGAAGATCAATCTTCCGGCAAAGCTTTGTTCCAGCCACAAATTGGCACACATGCTCCAGTTAATCAGCCTTTTCCCAAGTCACTGACTAGCTGCATTGTCAGCTTTTTGGATGCAGGTTGGATGCCCAATTCTGAACCCACCATCCGAATGTCACAGCAGAAATTGAAACCTGTCAGACCAGGTAATATTTTTCCAGTCTTCTATTGCACAAATACAGTATGTTAAGTTACTGCAAACTGAAGCCTCAGTTGACTGTTCTTAGCTGACAGGAGTGGTCTTCTGCTGCTGTAGCCCATTTGCTTCAAGACTCCTCATTTTGGGCATTAAGAGATGCTCTTCTGCTTACCTGGGTTGCAACGAGTGGTCATTTGAGTTAGTGTTGCTATTCTATCAACTTGAATCATTGTGGCCATTTCACTTTTACCTGAACTGCCGCTTACAGTACTTTCTCCTTTAAGGACCATTCTCTGTAAGGCCTAAGGATGGTTGTGTATGAAAATCCCAGCAGATCAGGATTTTCTGAAGTACATCCTGGCTTGCTCCAGCAACCATGTCACATTCAAAATGACTTTCAACAGCAGGTTATCTTGACCATGTCTATACGCATTTAGTTAATGCAATGAGTCGCTACAGTGTGATTAGCTGATTAAATATTAGCATTAACGAGCAAAAACTGTATATAGGCAATATAGTTATTGAGCCTCTATTGTGTCTCTTGCTATGGCATTAGATCACCATGCTGGCTAACGTAACATGCCACACATCTCAGCATGGAGTTTTATAGGTTCCTATTGATGTCCTTGATAGTCCATCCCATGCAGCTTGAACATTCTCACACAGTTCCTGCAGATTGTGCAGTAGGGGTGAAGATAGAGTGACACCAGGCCTTCTGGATGTGTAACACATGACAACAAACCATTCATCTTGTCCATGGAGCTTCCTCACATAGGTTTGTTGGTCGCCTTCACTTAGACAAAAAGGTGGTCACTGAACATTTCTTGTCATTCGGAGTCACTCCATGACAGTCTGGCATGACAGTGATTGGTGAGGCTGATGTGGTGTTAAGGGCAGTCATTGTAATGGTCTGTGTGCATAGTAGTACAAACCGGATTCCAAAAAAGTTGGGACACTAAACAAATTGTGAATAAAAACTGAATGCAATGATGTGGAGGTGCCAACATCTAATTTATTCAGAATAGAACACAAATCACAGATCAAAAGTTTAAACTGAGAGAATGTATCACTTTAAGGGAAAAATATGTTGTTTCAAAATTTCACGGCGTCAACAAATCCCAAAAAAGTTGGGACAAGGCCATTTTTACCACTGTGTGGCATCCCCCCTTCTTCTTACAACACTCAACAGACGTCTGGGGACAGAGGAGACCAGTTTCTCAAGTTTAGAAATAGGAATGCTCTCCCATTCATGTCTAATACAGGCCTCTAACTGTTCAATCGTCTTGGGCCTTCTTTGTCGCACCTTCCTCTTTATGATGCGCCAAATGTTCTCTATAGGTGAAAGATCTGGACTGCAGGCTGGCCATTTCAGTACCCGGATCCTTCTCCTACGTAGCCATGATGTTGTGATTGCTGCAGAATGTGGTCTGGCATTATCTTGTTGAAAAATGCAGGGTCTTCCCTGAAAGAGACGACGTCTAGATGGGAGCATATGTTGTTCTAGAACCTGAACATAGTTCTCTGCATTAATGGTGCCTTTCCAGACATGCAAGCTGCCCATGCCACAAGCACTCATGCAACCCCATACCATCAGTGATGCAGGCTTCTGAACGGAGCGTTGATAACAACTTGGGTTATCCTTGTCCTCTCTGGTCCGGATGACATGGCGTCCCAGTGTTCCATAAAGAACTTCAAATCGTGACTCATCTGACCACAGAACAGTCTTCCATTTTGCCACACTCCATTTTAAAAGACCCCTGGCCCAGTGCAAACGTCTGAGCTTGTGGAGCTTGCTTAGAAATGGCTTCCTTTTTGCACTGTAGAGTTTCAGCTGGCAACGGCGGATGGCACGGTGGATTGTGTTCACTGACGATGCTTTCTGGAAGTATTCCTGAGCCCATTCTGTTATTTCCTTGACAGTGGCATTCCTGTTTGAGGTGCAGTGACGTTTAAGGACCCGGAGATCACGAGCATCCAGTAGAGTTTTACGGCCTTGACCCTTACGCACAGCGATTGTTCCAGATTCTCTGAATCTTTTGATGATGTTATGCACGGTTGATGATGATAACTTAAAAGTCTTTGCTATTTTACGCCATTCTGGTATTGCTGCACTATCTTTCTGCGCAACAATGGTGGAATTGGTGATCCTCTTACCATCTTGGCTTCAGAGAGACACTGACACTCTGAGAAGCTCTTTTTATACCCAATCATGTTGTCATTTGACCTAATTAGCTGTTCGTTATATGCTCAATTTCCTTTTTCCATCCACTTATTGCTACTTGTCCCAACTTTTTTGGGAGATGTTGACGCTATGAAATTTTGAAACATATTTTTCCCTTAAAATGATACATTCTCTCAGTTTAAACTTTTGATCTGTGACTTGTGTTCTATTCTGAATAAAATATTAGATGTTGGCACCTCCACATCATTGCATTCAGTTTTTATTCACAATTTGTTTAGTGTCCCAACTTTTTTGGAATCCGGTTTGGAAACTGATAGGATTTGCATGTCAGTAAATGTCAAACCTACCCACCAAGTTTTATTTCTTTCAGTTGATTCCTTCTGGGTGGAACTATTTGTGCAACTAGTTTTTTTGAGGATGAAGGGTATAAAAATAACTCTATTATCTTTACAAATACATGACTAGTTACTGTATGTTACTTATCATTTTTGATGAACCTTCTTTGTCTTGGTAGCAAAGAGATGCTATTATCATGTTGGTTACCTCATTCATGTCAGGCCTAGCTAGCCATTGAGAGCCAAAAGTAAACTTTGGACAATGGCCAGCTAGGCTAGCTTGTACTGAGGACACCCTAGGACAGGAGAACTTCTGGTGAACCTGTTTGTCCAGCCATACTTGACGATTTCTTCTGTCTTATCCATTATGCATATATGTCAACACACTCTTGTTTATTCATATCGTAGTTGCCTGTAACCAGTGAACTGTAACTGCTTTGATCTTCTCTGTTGGCCAATGAAGTGTACAGTGGTGTACAATGAAGTGTATTCTTAACCCTTTGGGGAACTATATAACCTTATGTAACGCTGATCTCAGCAGAGATCACTGGGGATTTCACCTGGTGGTTTTCTCTGGCTGTGATTCTTTAATAAGCATTCAACTGTAGATTTAATCTGTTTGCTGTTTTATTTTGAGATTTAATGCTGACTATAACATATTGGAGAAAAATTGAACACAACATATGAAATAAGCTATAAACAAATAAGCAGTAATTGTGCATTAGAAATGCAGACGTGTGGGGTCTGCAGAGGATGTGTAACTTATTTTGACTTTATTTTTACACTTCACTGGAAATCAACACACCATGTAATTCAACCAGAGCCAGCAAAATGTTTGCATACAACTATGTGTGTGTGGTGTTTATCACCACTCTCTGCATAAAACCATGTATACCCAAAATAGTCACTTTACAAGAGAAAAAAAAGAGAAAAAACTTTTTCCAAATATTTTTTTAGGTCTCTTTTGGTGCATTCATCATGCAATTAATTCACAATGTAAGGACCGATGGGCAGTTTTCTCATTTTAACAAAACTTACATACTTACAAAACTTACAAAATTTACATATGAGGTTTTGTTCTGACTACAGTGATACAGTCTGTGCACTGACCTCTTGATCACCGGCTCTGCCCTTCCTCCAGCTGGTTTCCTATCGCTTTCTGAAGCTCATTCTATAGAAAAATTCTTCAACAAGCTTCCCCAGGTGTGAGGTCTCTTGCAACCTAGCTGGGTTTCTTAGCTGTATGTCTATCTGCCCTTTTCTTCTCCTGACTTGCCTGGTATTTTATCATTTTTTCAAGTCTATCTGCCCCTTGTATTTGGTACTTGATGGTTTTAGTTCTGCGTGCTCTGTGTATTTTGCCTGTTGTCATTAAAGCCTTTATGCATTTGCATCCAGTCTTTGGCTGCATCTCAATTGTGAGCTACACACTGATACTATACAGTGTATCCTGTGTTCTAGTCCTACTGGTGTGAGTTCAGCAGGTCAGTATTAAAGTATTAACATTCTGCATGGCTTCTTACTAACAGAAAATGATAAGGCTTACGTCATACCAAGCTGGACTCTGTAAAAGCTGCTTCGGTGGAGGTTTTGTACAGAACACTAACAAATGACAGGCTGTTTTGACAGATCACACCATCCAACATTTTTTACAACTTTCCGTTTCCCATTGCATTGTGGGACAGTGGTGTCCATCATTACGTCTGCATCTATATCTAACATTCACAACTGCTCTATGTACTACATATGCAAATACTAGTATTAGTATTGAATGCGCTGTGGGGACATACCCTTTGTCTAATACCTGATTACATTATCATGGCTGCCCCAGAAAGTCTAATGTTGACTGACACAGACCACATTTTGTTAGAAGCTCTGGTGAAGTTTTTTCGATTCGAGCAGCACAGTTTTCATGCATTGCCAAGCGTTGGGGTCCGTCAGAACATTGTTCTCATTTGAAATCCAAGTTTTTGTGAAGGTGACCTTGACCATGACCAGTTCTGAATCCAGCTTTTATATTTTACTCTGGCTTCTTTATTATGCGCTGTTTGCGATTTCATACCGGGTTTATTAAATCTTACTATCAGCGTAATTCAACATTATTCAGAAACTCTTGCTTTAATGTCTCAATGAGAATGCAAAAGCCGTTTTCTGTTCAAAGGCAGATTGATTTCCTCTAAGATCAGTAAGGCATTGTGTGGTTTGGTAAATTGAATATCTGCAGTGAAATATGCTTTTTTAAGTGCTGCTCAATCCAGATTTCTTATCTCACACCAGCTATGTAATGAGACTGTCCTTTATGAGTTCGTTTGGGAATATGGAGCAAAAATAATCCATTAATTGCTTTCTTGTGGAAGACAAAAACTGTTTTCGGTGTGAGGAGCTATGTGGCTGCCCCATTTTGTTGTAAGCAAGGGCCAAAATTAGAGCAAAAAATGTTTTTAATTAATCTGAAAAAGTTCTCAAAGATGTTTTCACAGGGTTTCCACCCAGCACACAGTTTGAATCTGAGGCTTTGAGATATCAGCCCGATGAAAAGAAAAAAGTTCCTGTCTCTTTCATCATTCCAGACAGAGGGCTTTAGGAGAGCGCTCAAGCAGCCCTGATCATTTGCATTAGCCATTTGTTAATTTAATTTTCGGCTAGTTCTTCTCTGCTGGCCTCCTGCGAACTGGGAATATTTGACATGGAGGCAGTGCAATTAGCACTGGGTTCAAGCGCTGTGTTACCCCAACACTCCACAGCTGACCTCTGACATCCATGAGATGAATTAGTAGTCTGGAACAGCCAGATTGGAATTACAAACAGGTGCACTGAAAAAAAATGTATTAGATATCACAGCAAAGAGCCGGTTAGCATAGCTAGCGCTCCTGCTTTATCACTCTCAAACACATGGTCACCAGCACAACAGAACACATTGCTTTCTTTGTAGACTTAAAAGGATAAGACATGGCTTCTATTAACCCGTGACTGCTTTTGTGCACTCTATATCGTGCAGACGCCATGTTGACTATGACGCAACCTGTTCTCTTATGACTAGTCTAACACGCTGTGGCTTTTATTTTGTCGCTAGCTGCATGAATATGGCCTCTATCGCCTGTATGTATGTATGTGTGAGTCTTACTGTGAACGAAGAGACATCAAAAGATACATGAGCCAAGGAAAGAAAATGTACTGTACACAATTTGAAGTCCCTGAGGGCTCTCTGGAGAGAGAGAGAGCTCAGGGGATAGGGCTTGCTCGGCCTGAGCAGCAGGGAAGCCCAATCTCTCTGAAGCACTGAATCAAATCACTGCTCGCAGCTGCAAAAAAGAGATACATGGAACGGAGCGAGTGTGTATGTGTGCGAGAGTGCGCTCGTCTTGATAAAGGCCTCTGATGAAACGTGAGGTCCCACTGGAGTTTCTATCTGTGCTGCTTACAACCCTAGACGCTGCGTGTAAAAAGAGTGAGGGAGATAGAGAGACATATAGAAATTGAAGGAGAGTGAGAGTAGACCACTGAGACGTGGGCAGATAAACAGAGGACTTGAGGCACACGAGATGAGAGGGCACTTGACATTCGGGACTGGTATTACACAAGCCAGTGAGATAATAAAACCAAGTGATTCCAAATACTCTGAGAAAGAATCTAAATGCTGTCTAGAATAGCATCATTCAGAAAAGCAGCAGCAGAAAAGAGCTGATGGCGACTGGTGGTTACAGTGCACTCGACTTAGCCGGGCTCATTAGGGTACTTCTGAGGGATGAATAAACTTTCAGGCTGCAGTGGAGGGCTACATTCAGCCTGCACTTCTGTACAGAGAGCTATTTTTGTAGGCAGTAACTTCGTGTTCTTTCTGCTTGGACTTTGGGCATCTCGCTAGTGCTGCAGTCGGATCTGTCTGTTACTTGCCTGTTCACTCGTTCGTTCTGTCATTTGGAGCCCTTAAACTGCAGATATATTATATCTACGCCTTGAGACTTATTGTGACTTATTTGCCTCAAGACTTATTGTGGCTTCTTGGCAAAGAGGGAGACAAGGGACTCATTAAGCAGATGCTCTTTATTGGACACGGCAGCAGGCAGAACTTGCCACTGGGCACTATCCAGATGTTCAAGATGGTGCCACAAATGGCTGCCATAGTGTGAAGCTTGTATGTCCTGTGTTTGTTTGTGGCTGTTATTTTAGTTTATTGAGAGCAGCGCGTGGAACAGTGGGTAGTGCTGTCACTTCACAGCAAGAAGGGCCTGGGTTTGTTTCTCGGCTCGGCCGTCTAGAATCCTTTCTGTGTGGAGTTTTCATGCGCATTCTCCATGGGTTTTCTCAGAGTGCGCCGGTTTCCTTCCAATGTCCAACAACTTGGGGTGAGTAGAAACACTAAAGCCACCCCCTAGGTGTAAGTGTATGTGTGAGTGTGAATGTCTGTCTGCTCTGTGATGGACTGATGGCCTGTCTAGGGTCTTTCCGGCCTTCCAGCACCCCCTGTAACCTAGAAGTATAAGTTCTGACCTTATACCTATTATGTTAACTCATATGTCACAATAACATAATGTGTATTTGCACAACTTTACAGATGTTAAACTGCAAATGTTCATCATTCTTTAATATTCTACATGTTTTCATATGTCACCGCTATTCACACATCTCTTTAGCACCTGTCCATGGCTCTGTATAATTACTGTTTTTTATTGTTTTTATTTTATTTAATTTTTATTATTCATTATCTGCTATAAGTTATTTGGTAACTAGTCTTACAAACTAGACTAATAACAGCAGAAAGTCTGGCAGGTTCTATTGCTTGATGGCCAATATCTGCCTACTGTAACAGGAAGGAGCCATGTGATTGACATGCAAAGCAACCAGGCCATTCATTTTGCTTGACCTACAGACCCAGAGGTGACTACAACAAAAACAGACCAGTAAGATTTCTATTTTGTATTTCAATAATACACAGCAATATTTCATTAACTTATTAAGAGTGCTTATTTAGCAACTAATATGTATGTACCTACTATGTACTCTGCTGTCCTAGCTAGCAGGGAACATTCCCAGAACTTTGGTGTTACCTACAAGTTCTAATAAAGTTTTAAATCCAATCTAAACTAATAATTTAATCCACAAATCTCTAGCTGTGGTGTAAAGTTTGTGGTCCGTTAGTAATGTTTAACGCATTTTGTATTGGCAATAAGAATGTTTACTTATAAAAAATTTATATATCTTTAAAACAAGTGCAAATAAACCTAAACATAGTAACAAATAAACGCGTCTTATTTTCAAATATATAATTAGATGTAGTTGGAACTGCAAACAATGCTAAACTGCTATGAGGAGAGGTTCTGGTATAAAGAAAAAGGTTAACATACTTTAACATATTAATGATATTTGTATTTATTATCTTCTTTATTGTTTTTCTCTGAACAAATAAACTCTACTTTGTGCCTACAAGTTTTGCACAGTGCTGTAAGTTATTGTCACCGATAGAAAGAGAACTTTGCTCCTCTGTTTTTCTAGAACATTTGGAAATGGCAGCTGATCTCGAAGGCCCAATTATACTTCTGCATCTGCGAATCTGTGAATATGTATATGAATATTGCGCAGACATTTGCATAGATTAGATTTAACATTAGCCCATGCACTGGAAAATTGGACAAAATACAACAAGAAGAAATATAAAACTGACAGTTCATTTTCAATCGGAAAAATAAGTCTTGCTATGCTTAGTACAGTTTGGATAGAATTTGTTACCTCAGTGAGGTGGAGCCTTGGGTGATTTGCAAAGTATCAGGAATTTTAATGCATATAATAAAAAAACTCCCTACCCCTAATAAGCTATAACCAATTCCAGACAGTAAAACAGAAATACTTGCATTGTCAGGTTTGGTCATTTATTAACAAACTATAGTAAAAATACAAGTGACATAAAACTCTGTAATGCTAGCAAGCAAACTTCCAGTGAACAACTGAAGTTTGAAAGAAAATGAAGGTTGTTTTGAGGGTGGCTTCTGATATAGGGGCCAGAGATAACTACAACAAAAACAGACCCATGAAAATTTGATGTGTATGCCAACAATACAGAGCAATATTTCATTAACGTACTAAGAGTGCTTATTTAGTAACTAATATTTATATGACTACTATGTACTGTACTGATCTGGCTAGCAGAGAACATTCCCAGGCATTACCTATAAGTTCTAATAAAGTATTTAAAAATGTTTTAATAAATGTTCAAGAAACGTTTTGAACAAGAAGAAGTTAACATCTCTATTTTTTTTACTATCAGGTTAAAAGTTAACCGAGATATAACATTTCAACAGCAACGTTGTTTTGGTGTTTTTTTGTTTTGTTTGTGTTTTTAGGAGCACAGTAATACCAGCATGGAAGCGTGTGGTCATATGGGTCTACCAACAGTGGCAAACATCCCAATCTATAGGAATTCCTCCTCAGAGTTGTGCCAGGGAAGGCGTCCACCAAATCTGTCCCAACTGCACAATTCATTTGATGCAAAAGTGGCTAAATATTTATGTGGCGTACATCCACAAACTCTTCCAGTCCATAGGAAATTAAATGTGGAGGTACTACACGCTACTAGGTTTGTTTCAGTCACACGTCACTATTTTTTTTGTCCTGGTGAGCGCTGTGACATCACTGTAAAGTAAGGTATGGGAAACATTTGTTAAACACAGCAGCAGGGGACAGCACTGCTTAGCATTGACCCCAACATGATGCACAGACCAGGGGTAGCATGAGATGGCATAACACCAATAGATAGATAGATAGATAGATAGATAGATAGATAGATAGATAGATAGATAGATAGATAGATAGATAGATAGATAGATAGATTCCTAGAGTAAGGAATTGAAGTGTGGGCCTTTAGGGTTTAAGGGATTAATGTTACTCCAAAAAACAGTTACTGTATGATATTTGCCCTCTCACCAGAACTCTGTACCTCAAATCAGGACTCTCCCGACACACACACACACTCAGACTCACACAGTGATCACTGCTTAGACCAGCACCTTATTTTACACCTGATAATAGGCCAAGAGAGCAATGAAGGTGAGGGTGGGCAATGCTAAGGAGGAGCGAGAGATGGAATTTGCGTCTTTGTGTGTGTGTGTGTGTGCGCGTGCGTGTGTGTGTGTGTGCGGTGTTGTTGTTGCAGTAAGCAGCAGGATTCTGCAGCTCCTGAACTGCTGACTGCTCATACCTGGATTTCTGCTCTGGGACTATGCAGTGCTGTTCAGCAAAAACATCAAAGTCTATTTATCACAGCCCCACAAAAAGGAAAGATGGGATCTCAGGAAATGTTTTCCATTGTTTTCCTCTCTCTCTGTCAGTGCACAATGCCTTATGCCTGCTTTCACTGATATTCGGTTTTGCTGGGTGTCAGCTCCGTTCTTGCTGAAAGTCACAAAGTCACAGTATTCTGGAGTGCCTGCTCTTTGAGAAGAACTGGATTTCTGTTCTATTACTGCACAAAACGAGGAGTATCTCTGGCTGCCTAGACAGTAAAACAGAAAGTTTTAAGTAAGAGCGATAGTTTTCCTGTACACTCGCTGTGTTAGAAACAGCTACCTGCACTTCCTCTCACTCAGTGGACTCTTTAAGAGGTCCACCTAGTTTATAGGTCTACTATGCAATTACAGACTGGAGTCCATCTGTTGTCATTCATAATTTAGAAGTGGTCCAGTAGTGTTGCAGGGACTTTTATATGTGTCGGTGCTAGGTCAAAGGTGGGGCCCTAACAAATTTCCATCCAAGAGTACTTTTCTGGTCACAAACTGACCTGTAAGAGCTAGAGTAGTGGTTTTTAAGCTGTGGGGACGACCAGGGGCCAGAAAGACCATGTGCACATCACCCTTGTGGAAACAATTAATCTCCATATGTCCATTTTGTCAGTTGGTCTTTATACTGTGGCAAAATTTCATAATAATCAGACCCCAGGAACAGTCCAAAATGACTTCTGAAGAACATTAGCTTACATTGACTTACAAATGTTTGTCTTTCTCCTGGAAAGGCACTTTTTGTCTATATTAAATGAGCCTGCTCAGCAAATCTTTCTTGCCATTCATTGATTTTGAGTGAAGCACCGCACATGTGGTAAGCAGCCAGTCCCAACATTTCAGAGAATCAGAGCAAGCAGTATGCAGGATCCAACAGGCCAGCAAGCATGGTTGGAAGGGCTAAGACTCAGGATCAGAGTGGCCAAAATGTGAAAATTAAAAGGGGCCAGCATGCCGGAGCAGAAAGGACAGCATGAGGGTTCGAAGGGACCGGCACACATGATCAGAGGGGTCAGCATAAAGGATTGGAGGGGCTAGGACATGGGATCGAAGATGGCCAGAGCATGTGATCAAAAGTTCTAGCATGCAGGGTCAGAGGGGCCAGCATGTGGGAATGGAAGGGCCAGCACAGAATCAAAGGTCCAAGCATGCAAGAGCAGAGGGGCCAGTGTATGGGATTGGAAGGTCCAGCATGTTGGATTTGAGGGTCCAGTGTATGGGATTGGAGGGGCCAGCATGTGGGATTGGAGGGTCCAGTGTATGGGATAGGAGGGGCCAGCATGTGGGATTGGAGGGTCCAGTGGGCAGGGTGATTTTTTTAGCATACGCTTCTCTGCACCACTTACAATGTCTCAAGAATAATACTGGCTTCATACGATCATTTGGCCTCAGCTGTGGACAGTGTTCTAGAGAAAGGACAATACACCACAATAAGCCAACTAAAGGCAAGTCTGACACACAGTGGGGTGCGGATAAGTCTTTTTCAGAACGTTGATCAATTTTTCCTGATTATTACCTTTATTAAAGCAAATTGATTGTTTTGGATGTGATCATACTACTGGTTGTACAAAAATACAGTGATATCTTAGAAAGTGAAATGAAAGTTTATATGAATTACAGTGCCCTGGAAAAGTGTGCCAATAATTGCTAAAACAAAATTAGGCAGGTGTAGATTTTGTGGGCACCAAAAAAAAAACCCTTATTTAGTAGATCCTGCTTTCACAGAAATAGCAGCCTCTAAACCTTCCTATAGCTTCTAATGAGAGTCTGGATTTGGGCTGAAGGTAGTTTTAGGACCATTCTTCGTTTACAAAACAAAGTGGACACACCAAGATGTTTTATAATATTCAGGTCTGGGGATTGTGTGATGGCCATTCCAGAATTGTGGGTACTTGTTTATTTGTGCATGAATGCATTAGTAGACACGCTTTTGAGCAATGTGGTTAGGGATCGTGGTCGTTGTTGGACCAGATCCAGCCCATGCGCAGCTCTCAGCTTTGTCACTGATTCCGGGGACAATGGTGCTCCATAATCTGCATATGATTGGAATCCTATACGTCCCTCAACTTTAACAAGAAATCCCAGTCCACCTGTACTGGCCACACAGCCCCACAGCATGATTGCACCCCCCACCATTTTGATTTCTGTAGGTTAGGGCAGAGGATGCTGTTGTCTTTTCCTCCATGCCATAAACGACACTTATTATGCCCCAAATAATTCTATGTTAGTGTCAATCAGTCCACATCACCCTATTCCAAATGAAGCTGGCTTGTCCAAATGTGCTTTAGCATACCTCAAGCCAGTCTTCTGTTTTGTACATGTGAATCGGAGAAATGTGCTTAACTCTGCATCACTCCTCCCATACAGCATCTCCTTGTGGTAAAGTGCGCCGAATACTGAACGATGCACAAGTGACTCCCATCAGCAGCAAGATCATGTTGTAGGTCTTCGGCCAGCCTGGTCTGTAGCGCAGGTTGACTCTGACTGTTCTCAACATCCTTTTTTCGCTTCTGTTTTATTCCAGATTTTTCTTTCGGTCTGCCACTTCGAGCCTTGACTTTTGAACATGGGATGATCTGCCTCTTTCCATTTTCTCAACAATGTGTTCTCACAGTGGAAAGAGACTGAAAGCTGAAATCCCTGAGATAGCTTTTCTGTATCCTTGGAGAAACCATGAGTGCGGTGCACAATCTTTGTTTTCAGAGTCATTTATGAAAGTTGTTTTTGAGAACTCCCCATGCTGGTACCGGCTCTTCATGAGAAGATGCAAAGAGTCCAGGAGAAAAACTTACACATTGCCCCCTTAAATACCCTTCGTTCATAATTGGGAGTCACCTGTGTATGGAGGATCAACGGTCACAATGAACTTACCAACCAAATTTGAGTTCCAATAATTAGTTCTAAAGGTTTTCCTGAAATCAATAAAATGACAACAGTGCCCCAATTTTATGCACCTGCCTACTTTTTGTTAACCAATTTATTGCACATGTACACTTCTCGTCATATAAACTTTATTTCACTTCTCAAATATCACTGTGTTTGTCCCCTATATGATATATTTAACACAAATTTTTTATCCAAACAATCAATACTTTATAAAGGTAAATCAGGAAAATTAACAACGCTGCCCAAACATTCACACCCCACTGTATGTCTTTTTCAGTTATGATTATTTCAAAAGAAAATAATTCATGTGAATGTCACATACTGGATACAATTTAACCTGGGCTGCGGGCAGGAACAAGCCAAAACACCTACACTGTAGATAAAAACACAGAACAAAAATTTGTCACCTGGATGCTGAATGTGGGGAACCACATCTTTAGGGCAGTATTTTGTGAGTGTTGTGCAATGACAATAAGAGGGATGTGTGGCTACAGTGTGGTCATGTGCTTTGACATATCATAGTGGGGACAGGCACCCCAACAATGAAGTGAAAAAATCTGGCATCAGTGTAGTTATTCTTTTTCTACTCATCATCTTAAAAAGCATGTGAAGGCTCCTTAACATGAACAACAGAATGTTGAAAAGCGGACTGAAAGCTTAGGAACTTAACCAGTTAAGTCTTATTCTCTGGACAAACATTACCTGTATAACTGTCCATGGGCTAAAGGATGGCTAACACAAATTTCATGGAGAAATGAATGTGCTACAGCTTCTACTTGTATACCGGGATTATATTGTCTATCTAAAAAAGTGGAAGATTAGCGTGGCCAAATAGTTCCTGTAAACTAAGCAACTTTGTCATTTCAGCACCCTACTTAATAATCTGTCTCTATGTAGGTTACTGTAAGTAGCACTTCGTTTTGCATTAGCAAGCCATGCGGCCTCTGCACCATATGGGCTTTCTGCAGCATATGGACTTTCTCTGGCCGGATGCGAAGATGTGCAGTGAATACGTCTTTAAGAGCTTTTGGGATGGCGTGACGGGCTGAGTTCTTGTCCTGTCACCCCCAGTGCTCACCAGCTGCTGACAGGGTCTATTCCTGGCTCATGCTACACTGCTGCGCTCTGAGCAATCACGGGCTTTAACCGTTCTGGAAGTAAGCTGCTCGTCATGTACATTTTTTTTCAGGCCTGTGGTTTCCTGTGCTGAATAATTAACACCCCAGGAGTTAAAAAGCAGGCCGAAGTTTTCTGTCTCGCCGAACATGCCATTGCGTGAAGCTACTCTTGGACATGTGAAATTGCTGGTAATTTTGCAGCTAACTTGAGAGACTCATCCATGTTAAAGCACTTATATGTCATAGTGTCAAAGAGTTGGGCGTGATGATGATCCTCACATTTGGGAATGGTGACATGACATGTTGAGTCATCATCGGCACCAATTTGTGCACATAGCTAGACATCTCACCGCAAAATTTATGATTCTAGTTTAAACTTGCATTGAAGCAGCATCCTAGTTCTTAGATTTCCTAGTTTGGCAAAATATCTGATGATAAACGTGCATTATAAACAGAGCTGTAAGTGATTTCCTAATACTAGAAATCTACACAGGATCAAGAAGGAACTTGTCATTCACTGACATCCACAATGCCTCATATGTTAAAACCGATTACCAAATATTGCGAATTAAACAGTTATGTAGTTTTATGACAACAAATTCTATTACATAAAAGAGTGTTATTTAATAACACCTCCACATTTTCTAACTTTGTTGCTCCCAAAATACTGTAATCTGTGAATAAAATGTTGGTGTGGGTTTTGGTGTCTATTTTATAGTGTTAAACTCTATGAGTTATTAACATCAATTAATAGTATGACATGTAACCCCAAACCTTCAAGCGGTAGTAGAGATATCTAGATAGATAGATAGATAGATAGATAGATAGATAGATAGATAGATAGATAGATAGATAGATAGATAAACTGGGTCACAAAGCAGATGTTAATGAGAGACTGCATTTGGGCATGCCAAAGACCATAGTATGAAGGTAGTAGCTGAATTTGCAGGTGTATAGAAGCGTGCAGTCATACGGATCTACCAGCAGTGGTAAAAATCCCAGTCTATGGGAAATTCCCCTCAGAATTGTGGCAGGAAAGGCATGCACCAAATCTAGCTGAACTGCACAATTCTTTGATGCAGAAGGGGATGAACACTGATGCGGCCTACATCCAGAAACTTGTCTAGTCCATGCCAAATTAAACCCCAGCTGTTTTTCATGCTCATGGAGGTATTACACACTATTAGGTACGTTTCAGTTACAGGTAACTCATTTTTGTCCAGTTTATTATGAGCCTGCTGTGATGCTGGAGAAGGCAGAGAAGATGGACACAGATACAGAGTTTGTCTATACTGACATAACCAGGAGTAAGAGTGCAAGCTGAGATGGGCCACAGAAAAGTCCAAAGTAGAAACCAAACAGGACACAATAAAGAGACCAGAATAACATACTCACAAAACTCACAATACCAGACAAGGAGTGAGAGTAAACAGAGTAAAAATGGCAGGCAAGGAACACCTGGAAACAGGTAAGGGCTGTGACATGAGGGAGGAGACAAGGAGAAGCTAGAAACCAAAATAAACAAAAGCACATGGAAAATGACAGGAACATGAGACAAGCTAAACAAAGGCAGAAACAGGCAGGGTGGGAAACAGGGCAAGGCATGACAGCTGCAGTCATACAAATAGTTCAAATGAGCTTCCCCTCACATAATCGATTAGTCAAGTTGTGTGTCATCATTAAAATACATTACAGCCACATATGAAACTTATTCCAAGGTTATGGTTAGGATCATGGGATCATCATGTGGGGCAGTGAGTGACTATTTAACAGCAATGCACTTAGCTAGCTAAGAAAACTGCAATGCCAAAACATGCTAGTTATCCCCAATGTCATTGCACCAGACTATAGGCTATTTCTAACAACACCACAGTCATTACTCTACATATTCAAGCACTTCCGCCCTCATACAAAACAATAACAGAGACCGCCCAGAGACTGATCAGTGAACCAGAGAACCCAGATGTGATCTGCATGTGGTGTTCCACACTGTGTCTCTAGTGTCTTTAGTTTAGTTTCACTGCTTTCTCGTATATACAGTATCTCTGACATCCAGAGATATATCCTGAGCTACTGAGTGTGCATGCCTAGTTCCCGTTGGTATAAGAGGGGGTGGGTAAGAGGCAGCCTGAGCACTGACTCTTAACCAATCACAGAAAAAAATATGCTGTACTCTGTGCTCAAGTTCCTTGTAGGTGACTGAATAATTCGGTACATTTGGCTACTCATATTGGAGTGCCACTGTAAATGCCTAGTTGACCTTTACAGTCAGGTCAGCCCTGCTCGGATGTAGCATTTATAGTTTTACTGAGTTCTTGTGTTTATATACTCATTTTGGGTGCAAGTATTCTTTACATGAAAGTTTATTCATTAGCTTTCAGTGCGCAGCCAAAAATGATACTGGTCCACCAGGAATACTCCTAACTCTCCCAATTACCCAATTCACCATTGGATCTCTATATATATTTTATTATTATTATTTTATTGTATGTATTTTCAACAATTTATTTTGGGGATATAGAAATGCGTATATAGTGTCAAAGTACTGTAGAATTTAATGGTCAATATCATAAATACTAAAAAATGTTATTTTTTAAACCATACATGTACTATATTTTAAATTGGACCTGTCATTTACAGTGTTCATAATTTTTATATTTAGGGTCTACTAGAAAAGTTTATTAATTTAATTTTTAAAATATTTTTTCATACTGTGCATGTGTATACACCCGTTGTTTGAAACCTCCTGTTTCTTTACGCCCTGCCTCTCAGTGAGCCCATGTGCTTTTAAGTAGTCAGCTTGCCCAGTGTGTTTTGACTGGCCACCGGAGTAGCATCACACTATTGTGGCTGCTCCTACAATGGTGTCAGTTCTGCTGTATCAGTTTGACCCAGAGTCTGATCATGAAAGTCAGGTAGAACATGTTAGTAGACCCAATTGAGTTCGCAAGCTAGACAGGAGCAGGATGTTTCAGAGTGGTTTACTGTTTTAGCACTGTGTGTTTTGTGAGGGTGTGCCAAATTTGCCTGTAGGCGGGGTACAAGAATGACATCTTGTAACAGGGAAAGAGACTGGAATTCCAAAAAGGTGTTTAAGGTAGATGAGAAAAGTGGTTTCTGTGGGATAGAGTTTTTCCCTCCTGTGCTTTATAACTTCCACATGTCACACTAAAGGAAGGGGAAAAACCGGAAAAGCACTATTGCAGCTAATTTACAGTGATTTAAATGCAAATTCGTGAAAACACCTCAATTTCACATTTACACTCATTCGAAAGGTTATTATGCTATAGTACTGAATGTCAGGATAAATAGTGGAACAAGCTGAACTAGTGAAACTCTGATTACTGTAAAGGCAGTAGAAATCAAATGACGGTAATTTTACAGATTTTTTCCATCACTACTCTCACTGGTAATTAAAGGCATTTGTCTGGCACCCCTGCTGGCAATTTATTACAGTTTTTTCTCGCAGGTATAGTCATGGAGCTGACAGAGAATGAACGCATAACAGCTAACAGCTAGGATCCAGCTAAAATCCTCTGGTGTAAAGAACCGGGAAATCCCCTCCGAGTGGGGAGACAGAGACATCTTAAAGGGCTGAACACATCAGCAGCATACAACAGTAATGGAAGATGACAGTCACATTTGTTTCAGCCACACTTCATAAAAGTGTGATGAAAAATGACTTAGGAGGCTCAGAGAAAAACATCAATCCCTACATCCTAATCAATTGCGGTGGCACACAAAAGCACAAAACCATTTAGTTATAAAGATAATAAATGAACATTAGGTTGTTGGTAATACCCTCGATTTGTCTTTCTGAACGCCACTAATGGCACGAAGCACGGCACCCAAGTCTCTTTCATATTTTGGCGACTTCTGTTCAAGGAAAAAATTGAAACGCAGTCACAGATGTAATCTCGGAGAAGGGCTGGGGTGGGTTTTGTTATAGCAGCATGCACAATTTATTATCAATCAGTCAAACGGCTGTTTAGTAACTGCACTCTGTAGTAGACGAAGGGCAAGAGGAGTAGAGGATATCTGATTCTCTCTATCACTGCAAAGGCAAGAGAATGGTAGAGTGAGAGAGAAATAGAGGTGGGGTGGGGGGAGAAGCTTGGACATGAATCTGCCATGGGGCTCTGCGGATATGATTTTTACATTATTTTCTATTTGCTCATAATGGCTCATCAATCTTTGTTTTTGCACTGTGCTGTACATTATTAATCACATTAGGGGAGCCTAATGATGCGGAAATATCTCCAGACAAAATATCAGCTGACCCTCCATGAGGCTGCTGGTGGAATAAAATGGCTCTGTGTTTGTGTAACCCGTTTCTTGGACTACATGAGGTCAAGAGAGTATTTCGTTTCATGACCAGCTCCCTGCTTAAGCAAGGACAGGCTTATCACTGTACCTGACTGACCACACAGCCACAGTTGCAGATATTCAGCGAGCAGTGTTCCCCTCCATAGGTCATCACTGGCTGCAATTCATCTTCACTGAGAAGTACCGAATCCTTTTGTGGAGCCACCGTGGTCAGCACCAAGATGAACAGTTTATTGGTAAACATCACACGTCCAGAAGGCCAGGTGTCACTCCGTCCCCATCCCTGCTGCAAAATATTCAAGCTGTAAGGGATGGGTTATCACAGGACACCATTAGGAACCTTTAGAGCTCCATGCCAAGATGTTGCATTAGCAATCATAGCGGTCTGAAGCCATACTGAGAGACATTACTTCTTTATGTGTAGCTCAATAAATATTTTCCATATCAGTCTAAATTTACATCATTTATTTTCCCTAGTTACCTTTATCTTCCTTACCAATATATATATTTATATATATATATATATATATATATATATATATATATATATATATATATATATATATATATATATATATATATAGTCAACTTGAAGTCTGAATGGTGCTGACTATTTAGTTGCTCCAGTGCAAACCTGAAGAAGAAAACTTAATGTCTCATCTGACCCAATATTTATATTTAAAACAGTTTAAATTTGTTTTTTTCTCTTTTTGTCACTTTGTCATTTTATTCCCCAGCGGTATAACAGGTATAAGATCAACATCCTCTAATATCCAAGCAGACTCAGAGCCACGTCGGTCACCTTAGCCATATCAGCAAAGTGAGATCAGTACACCATTGCTCATGTTTCCCAGATACAAAGCTCAGCACAATGCGAGGTTTTAGAGACAGAGCGAGAGAGAGAGAGAGAGAGAGAGAGGGAAAGGGAGGTGAACCCAGGTGGGAGGGGGTCTGAGGAGTTTGTGCATTACCCTTCTTTTTTCCGCCTGCAGCCGAAAATGCTTCTGGTGCCCGGCGATTGTAAACAGGATTTATGTAATTTAATTAAGCATTTGTAGAATTAGGGTTATTTATGACTGCGGTGGGCAGCCTGGCCCCAGCATCTGGGGGCTCGTAATTCTCCTCCTATTGCTCTCATTGTCCGAGAACACAACCCTTATGAGCGTACATGCCACGCACGGTTGGGCCCTTTGCATTCCCATCCCGAAAGCCATTGATCTGCTTTGGCGATTTCTGTTGTAATCAGTTCTATGGATCAGGTAATTAAAGAGAGAGAGAGAGAAAGAGAGAGGGTGGGGAGGACTACATCAGCATAAATCACATGAAGCATAAATCTGCTTTCCACTCTCTGAAGTCTGTATTTCAGTGATTCTCCACTGGGCCGCAAGTATGGTGACATTTCCAGGCACTGAAATGTGTTCACTAGTGATACAGCATTCTGAGTCATGGCTACATCGCCACCATTAAAGAAATAGTTCTGCAGATCTAACTTACACAGTTTTACCTTTTAGCCATGAAGAGTTGTTAGGATGTTCTGCTGCTATGTCTGATCCACACCAGCACAACACACACTAACACACCAACACCACACCAGTGTCACTGCAGTGCTGAGAATGATCCACCACCCACATAATACCTGCGGTCCTGTGGGAGTCCTGACCATTGAGGAACAGGGAAAGGGAACAAATCAGACGGGCTACAGTCTGTAATGGTAGAGCTACAAACTGGACCTATATGGTAAGAGGAGCTGATGAAATGGAGATAAAGTGTAGATAAATGGAGGTGGCCTTCATCGAGTGCCTGTTCAGCACCAACTCAAGATATCAATAGAAAGTCAGTTTGTTGGGGGACTGATCTTCCAGTCCTGTTCATGCATTGCCTGTGAAAGTGCATCCGATTTCTTAAGTCAGCCCTGTGAACTCTTTCCAACACTGATCAGGATGGAAGCTTTTAGGCAGCTGTCTACCTGTGACAGAGCAATGAGAGCAAAGTTTGATATAGAGAAGCGACTGAAACATTTTCTTGGTATCCAAGGGTTCTCCTTCGCTGGCTCAGCTCTTCAGCCTCTTTGCCCTCACAATGTTGGACACTCGGGACACTATAAAAGCTTATACCAATTAGATTTTTGTTGCTGATGTTACTACAGCCATGAGCCATGTACCACGTCATGGCTATATCTGTCAGGATGCCTTACTGAATAACATTGTTCGAATAATGGCTCTGCGAGCACCGCTGTCAGCACTGTCATAGCCTTGTGGACCAGTGGTATGCCAACCCTGGTGGCAGGGATAAGTGTGATGTCAGCTATTAATTATCCATAGTAAGATTACTTACCATAACTCGCCTAAAAGACCTGAACTTCATTAGTGCTTGACAGGTGATACTGATAGATAACAATAAGTTATACAGCATTGGAACTCACATTAGGTTTGTCTGTTTGAAATTCTTGGCATCGTGGCTTGACACCGATGTGTCATGATGTGGTTTGTGCTATGCTAATTGGTAAAAGTGGTGTTAAAAAGCTTCCTTTGCATGTTAGCCACTTTAGCACCACAGTGTCAGTGCTAATCTAAGAAAGCAGGTGTGCCTATATTTGGGATAAGGAGGGTAAGTTGTAGTGAGCAGTGAGGTATAATCATGCTATGCTTAAGTGCTGTTAATTCAGTCCTGAGCAGTCATGATAGTTTTCTCGACCAGTTCCAATGCTGCTTAACAAATTAGGAGGTGGACAGCTATCCCGAGGTTGCTGCTGGTTTATTTGTTTGCTCATTAACGGCAAAGCTACTCTGGCCGACTTTGAACCTTATGACTCTGTTTTCAATGGGCTTCTCACCATGGATTAGAACAGACAACCTTATTGTCCTTCATAATAAACTAGTCATAAAATAATTGTGCCATCATATTGAGGAGTCTCATCATCACGCTGAGTATCTATGGTTTCACTGGGAATATAGTTCTCCTCACATAAATGAATAGCTGCTCCCTTTACAGTGAGACAGATGGTGGTTATAAATATAGCGGTGAGACTGCAGTAGCCTGGATGATGTAGTTGGAGCGACCCCTGCTGGAGCACTCAGAGGATTCAGTATGACTGAGGGTGAGGGTGTGAGCAATATGTCCTCGGGATGATGGAGAACCTTTTTCACATTGGCTGGTCTCCAAGAAAAACCTAAAGCCAGTTCTCTTCATATGCTGAGCTTTTATTTGATTGTCAGAGAGCAAAAATATTAGCTTTTGGGTCTTAAGGTTAAGGTTAGGGGTAGTTTAGGTGCAGCACACAAGCGTTTAACAACAGTAATAAAGAAATCAATGGAAAATTTTCCATTGAAACAAACAGGGATAAGAACAAACAGGGTTTGGATGATCCATTCTTAACTACAGTGCACAGACTGGCATGAAACAATAGCCTGTTTTAAACAATCATTTTAGTTGTACCTGATAAGCTTTCATAAATATAAGCTCATTGCTTCTGTACAAGTTCAGTGATCATGGATGTCAAATAAAATGGCTATATTTGAGGTTTGAAGAGCTGGTGTTGCTGTGTAATAGTACTTGTTTGAGTAGATGGGGTTGGTATTTAATGGTGTTGATTTGAGCTGGTCTTAGTATGTTATGGTGTTGGTTTGAGTAACCAGTGTTGGTATGTAATGCTGTTTTATCACTACTTTATCATTATTAACATTACATATATAAACTCTGTACAGGTTCAGTGATTATGAATATCAAATACAATAGCTATATTTGTGTTGTATACATGGCAACCCACAATGTACATCACTCTGGATAACTTTAAATCTATAACTATTAGACAATGCAGAATGAAAACCGGTGGGATTCCCCATTAATACTGAGGCATCTACTGCGGGATGACCATTCAATTGAGTTTGATTCAGTTCGCTTCAGACTGATTCTCATGATCTCTCCTGACGTTAACTCTATTAACATCCTCCTTTCTGCACTGCCGCGTTTAGCCAGAAGGGGGAAACACAAACACACTGCTTTGATGTAACACCACTTTTATCTGTGTGACTGTATTGTGATAAAGCAGAGGGGAGCGCCCAGTGGCCCAGTGAGTTTACAGACTTCTGAAGCTGTGTTGTCTTTCTGTAACTGGCTTTCACATTAGGAACCCCCATAAGCTGTTAATCTCTATGAGAAATATGATGGCTGTTTTTGAAAAACATTGAAATTCTTGATGACCAAAAAATGCCTAATAGTCACTTTGCCTTGCTGTACACATATATTTTATATTTTCTTCCCATTGTTACTGAGTCCTCAAGATCGTTTAGGAGCCAAAATATGAATATTGCTTCATGCTTGCTAACATTGTGGACTGAAGTCATATGACTAGCACAAAAAAGAAAAAGAAAAAGAAAAAGAGTAATCTATGTCAAATAAGGTAGGTACATTGCTGGTGTTAATATTTAAGGGTGTTTGTTGGTTGGAGTAGCCTTTTGCTGGTTGTTTTATATTTTAAATATAGATAGTGTTATCAAAGTTTTAAATTGCTTTTAACACTCATCTAGACACCTGTTTTGATGAATTTCATACTTCAGATCTGAGATAGAAAACTGGATTTTAAACCGGGATTTAAGATTTTCCAACATTTGTGCTACTGGCATTGACATTGCACCATGAATGTTAACTGGGTCTTTTTATGATACCCCGTATGCAATACCCCATCCCCTCTTCTGTGAAACTATGTTAAAATAAAAGTGCTTTGTCTTTAGATGTGCTGCCTGATATTTGAGAAAGTCAGAACTTGCAGACAAAAATGTTATTCAGTGTGTTGAGTACTTTTAAAGTCACCTTTTTTTGCAAAGTGGTTTTTATTTTAATGATTTAAATGCAAATTCATGCCATAGTGCTTTATTTCTATTATTATATAACTAAATTGCCTTTTAAAATTTTGACTCATAGGCCAAGTCATAGAACATTTGTGATCATTTTTTTCTCACAACACAGCTTACAAGAGAAAGACTGCAATTTAAAGTGATTAAAATGTATTTTGAGTGCTTTGATGTCCTCTAATTACCTCCAATGTTACACAAATTTAGATTCATTCACACATTACAAACAACGGAAAAAAGTGATGCATTGAATGTACTCGATTCAAAAGCACACATTTCATGAATTAAATATTTTATCCAATATTAAATTTTATACAATAATTGTGTTGATGTAATATTAATGTATTCATGCGGAAATCATTCACATGTTTAAATCTAATAAACTCACTGCATCGGTTTTCTTTTTCAGTGCAAGAATTGCTGCCCATTAAATAACTTGTTTATGTGGCCTTTCTCGATGCACTGAATATGTCAGTACTCAGAAACCAGCAGATGCAGGAGTTTGCCAGGAGCTTCTGGGTACATGAGTGCGTTATTATTATTATTTTTTTTTTATCTTCATTATGGTCTCTCATAAAGGAGCGTTTGGACAGGACTGGCCTGAGGCTGGCCAGAGAGAAAGCTAATGAAAGATGGTGGGCCAGAAAGCTAAATGACAGTGATTCAGTCCAGAGAACATGTATTACAGGCTGAGCAGAGAGAGAGAGAGAGAGAGCTGAGCTGATATTTGAAACAGACAGAGAGACACGGGCCACATGGGAGTTTGTCCAGCACAGTATGAGGTTTTCAGTGATACTTAAGCAACTGGACTCGACGAATAATTCCAGATATGTGTTGAAAAACAACTGCTGTATGTCACTGAGCTCTGTCGTCTGAGAGCGTCTGTATGTGTGGTTGGGGGTGGAGTTTGAGTATGGCTGTGCCTGTCCATCTGTCCACTTGTGTGTGGGTGTGTGACTATGCATGTGTCCATTCGTCCGTCCAAATGTGTGCACGAAAGAGAGGGAGGGTAAGGGTGTGTGTGTCTGTGTGTGTCTATGCACATTTCTAATAGGAAGCATCCTGAAGGAAAGCTTGACAATATCACAACCATAACACATGGGGTACATTACTATTACATACAAGCACTTACACTCAATGACCTCTTTTTTAGGTCTTAGGTACCTTATTTCTATCTTTGTAGGACATTTTAGAATTAGAAGGAGGTTTACCAATTGTATTTTCTCACAGAGGAATTTGTCTGAAGCATTTACCACACCCATCCGTGAAGTGAAACACACACACGCATACACTTGGGGGCAGTAAGCATACTTACCCCGAGCAGAAGGTAGTCTTATCCACTACGCCTGGGGAGCAGCTTGGTGTTAGATGCCTTGCTAAAGGGCACTTATTAGAATCTACTTGTGTATGAATGTGATATAGCACATTGCAAAGGTCGCTGTGAGCAGGGTTCGAACCTTCGCAGGGAAACCTCAGTGGATTTTAAGTTCAGCGTCTTAACCTCTTGGCTACCAGCCTGTGTGTTGGCCCCACTTACCACTATCTACAATTATTGGCTGCATACAATAGGCTGTATACTTTCTCTGCATATTTTGCTATCCCCCTTTCACCCTATATTTAATGGTCAGGACCACCACAGAGGAGGCATTATGTGGGTGGTGGATCATATGTGTTGTGCTGGTGTAAGTGGATCAAACACTGGAGTTCCACTCACTGTCCACTTTATTAGCCATATATACCTTGTTGGTCTAGATTGTAGGTGTGAAGTGAGAGAAGATAGCTCTTCGACCCATATAGTGACATAAGATCTCATCTGTTACTGCACAGTTTGTGTTGGCCATCCTCTAGTCCTTCATCAGTGGTTTCTGGACACTGCCCACAGGAAGATGTGGGCGGTAGAGCTTTGGTTGGTGGAAAAGAACACCTGTGGTTTCTTGTAGAGTAAAACCTGTTGAAAGCCTTAGGTACTGCTTACTTGATGGTGACAGTTTTGGTGGTCTGTCAGGACTATATAGCTCCCAGGAGTCCCATTTGTATCTTTTAATCATTATTTAATAGCTGTTTTTTTACTTTTTGTGAAAGAAAGTGAAAGTTGATTATTTTATGCCCCATCTCCTCAGGATTATACTTTGAAACATTGACCATGCTGGCTTTTAAACATCATGCTGGTAGCAATCTGGATGGTCCTTTTCTTCTTTAGCCCAAAAACACCACATTCATTATTTCCATAAACAATCTGAAAGGTTGACTCATCAGACCACAAAACACATTTTCACTGAGTCCATTTCAGGTAAGCTGTAGTCCGGAGAAGGACTGGGACATATGGCTTTCATTATGCATAGTACAGTCTTGGATTTGTAGATGCAGTGACAGAGAGTCTTTACTGACAACATTATGGTTATTGGTTCCAAAGTATTTTCTAGCCCATGTGGTGATATCCTCACAGAAGCATGTTGTTTTTAGTGCAGTGCAGTGGAGGGTTTGAAGTTCGCAGGCATTCAGTAATAGTTATTAACCTTGCTGTTTTACACACAGGAATCTTTACAGACTCCCTAAAACTTTTTATGATATTCTGCACCTTTAAGAGTGAAACACCAAGCAATCTTCCAAATGCACATTGAGGAACATTGTTTTGGACCAAATACATTTCTTGCTAAATGGCCAGCCTCAAACCCATCCTTACTCATAAATGCCTTTCCTGGATGGTATTTTATGTCCAAGCATGATTGCGTTATGCTTAATTGATAAGTCGATAAAACATTAAATGTCTAGTTTTGTTTACTGAGGTTAGAGGTCAGATTAAGTAGGTTTAAATATCACAGCTTTCTTTATTTCTTACTTCTGTAGCAAATTTTGTGTATATACAGTACATATGCAACACATAGGACCCCACATCCTGATGTGTGATGTGGTATACTAAAACTGAATGTGTGTGTCTGTGTGTCTGTGCATGTACTGTATTTCTGTGTGCACCGATTGTCCCCAAATCTATATAGTTATTGGTTGCTGAGGTTAAGGTTAGGTCTGGTTGCGGTGTGTCATAGCAGTATTTAGTTACAGTAATACAGACGTCAATGAAAATACCACACAAAGATATGAATACAAACCTGTGTGTGTGTGTGTGTGTGTGAGTGTGTGTGTTTGTGTGTGTGCGTGCATGTGTGTGTTTGTGTGTGTGCATGCATGCATGTGTGTGTGTGTGTGTGTGTGTGTGTGTGTGTATGCGTGTGGAGCAGAGCAGAAGGCTGTGACAGCAGTGCTCTCGGAGGGCTCCAGTCACAGATGGACAGTCTTCGCCAAACTCGTGCTCAGCCATCACTTCACCAGCTCCACACAACTCCTACTCAACAGCCAGTTTACAGAACAACCAAAGCATGACAATAACTCTTTTACAAGTAAACGTACAGGTAAAAACATCTTTTAAACATCTTTTAAAATGATACAAAAGACACCTTGCTTTTTTATAAGCATTGTCACACACTTATGTTTCTATTTACCAATACAAAACACCTGTGCAAAACTTGGTGTATGTATTTGGATCACTCACCTTCATGTTCATGTTCAAATTTCATATTAAACATCTTTTGGTTGTGTGCTGTTGGGTGTCACAACAAGAAAAAGGGATTATTCTTAATGTAGAACTGTGAAAAATGTTTACCTGTGTTTGCTTTTCACATAACAATAACATTTTCAATATGGCTCTTTTTAGTAAATCAGCTCAATCAGATCAAACTCAATACGACTTTTCTAGGGACCTTCATTCAGTAGGACTGTTAGTGATATTATCTATCATTTTATTTTCAATAAAACCTTCTACCTTCTCCCTACTTTCAGATTAACCAATTAACCACAACTGCATCACATTTGTAAAGTAAATCTGTAATGTGTGATTTCTGTTTTTGTCATCATAAGCTTACCGGACAAAACTAGTCACCTGTGAAATCCACTGCACTGCACCACCTCATCTCAATCCATGAATCCCATCACACATCCTGAAGGTATCTATAGCATCTACAGGAGCCTGAAATTACCACCACCTTCAACACAGAAGGGGAGTAATTTTCTGTCCCGGGATTATAAAAGATAAGGGACTGTCCAGTTTGTCTTTAATAGTATAATGTACATATTACAGACCTAAACATCACGTATACAATACAAACCATTAGCATGTTTTTATTTCCTCCTGACTTCATAGTACTGCTTCTTCTTCATGGAAAACTGCAGTCCCAAAAAAACATACAAATCCATCTGATTCATTTATTATTACATATTGAACAGGTAACAATGAGAGGCAGTTTTGCTGGATGAAATTTGAGATTGGTTGGTGTTGGGATTAGCAGACGGGCAAAATGCAGACAAATCCATCAACTATCCTTCAACAAACACTGGCAGAAAACAATAATAATAAAAAACTAAAAACTAACCAGTGACAAACCTACATAACAAGCAACAGGTTCTGGGATAATAAGGGGAGCAGGGGTGGCGGAGGCTGTGTTGCTCCAACACGAATGGATCCCACGATTTTAATTGGCTTGCTTTGTTATAATTTGCCAAAAAACATATCCATTTTTAAAGAGCCATCTCACAAACAACACATGACTTATGATTGGTCTCTAATATAGTTTTAATAAGCTTTGCTAAGCTATTGCAAATTCGCCAAGATAATATTTATTAAAGTTAATAAATATGTATGTACATTTAATTTCACATTAATTGGGTCAGCATTCTGATTTCCAATACTATATATAAATATACTGAGCATACATCTAGACAAACCCACATTAGACAGTGCTATGCCTACGGCAACACAAACTACCAGGTAGTCAAAGTGAGCGATTGCAGTTGTACTGATTGCTTCTTCTGAATCAATAATGAAAATGTATGTAATGTCCAAATGCCCTTGCTTTCCCCAGAATTACTGGCTCCTAAGCACACAATCTTGCCTCTATGCCATAAGATATTTGTATTCACGGCTGCAGCTCGAGGTCAGTTTGGAGCTTGTTAATGTTAATTTGGTTCTGCCACATCGATACTGCATGTGATACTTTTAATGTTTATATCAAAGGCTTTGCTAAATTAACATACAGAAAATTATAACAGAGCTCCAAATAGTTATGGTGTAGGTATAGGTTGCTTCCATGTAGCCTAGACCTTTGGCCTGATGGCAAAAAGACAAACACTACATGCACAAAGGTTTTGCTAATCCATATTCGCAGTTTTGCAAAAAATCTTTAACAATAATGTCATTTTTCAGCAGTGCAGGGAGCCATACTACATGCTGAATAAACATGAATATATATAAGTGAACTAGGCAGATGCCTATAGTGGTGTGTAAGTAAGGGTGGCTAAATGTACCAGGCATCCTATTAAGGCACATATATGGAACTTGATTAAACAGTAAGCATGCATAATTTTACCAAGATCTCTGTGAGTGCATTCCATAGACACATTTACTGGCTTCAGGAATATGTTAGTCAGGCCACCACTAAGACAACATATGGAGCAACATAGCTGCAGATTTGTAAAAGTGCCCAGGCTATCCACTGTCCGCTGTCAAAAGCACAGAACTGGACCTTGGACCAATGGAAGAAGGTTGCCTGGTCCTGTGAGTCCCATTGTCATTTACATCACATGGATGGCTGGATACATGTGTGCACCAAGATGCACTATGAGAAGAAGACAAGCCAGCAGAGGGAGTATGATGCTCCGGGCAAGGTTCTGCTGAGAAGCCCTGGGTTCTGACAGTCTTGTAGATGTAAACTTGTACAGACATAACATCTACCTTTACATTAAACAACTGGGTACACCCACTAATGGCAAGTCTACCAATACAATTAACCGTCTAAGTTGCTCTGGAGTGTCAACTAAATGTTACAATTGTTGAAAGTGTATTCTAGCCCAACAGCATTGGCTTCAGTGTGTTGTTTCTCATCGGTTGTGGTTTGGCAGATCAGCTGTCATTTTTAAATACACTTTTTAACCCAGATATTTACCAGAGAAGTGTACTGTATGTTGTTTTTCAAAGCCATGAAAAATGGAAGAATAATGTTTTTCTAAAATGAAAAGCGATTTGCACAGTGTTAGCTCTAAGCTAATCACAACTCTCTGCTAAGCAATGTTAGCTGCCATGTCACATGAGTATATATCATCAAATCTTAAAAGCACACTCCATGCTATAATTCAAGCCATTCATGCCCCATAAAACATGAAAACACAATTATGTCTATTTTAAAAGACGGACAGGGTTTTCTTCAGTGTTTTCAATCATACTTTTAATGGAACATGATGAACATTTCCAACTGCGTTACGGACCAGCAGGGTATGTCTGGATAAAAATAGTGTCAGTCTTGCCAGTAATGACAAAAGCATGCCTACTGAACCAACATCTTTTCTCAGACGCAGAAGCCAAGACCAATAACAGGCTGTTTTCTGTTGAGTGAGTACAGCACAAATAATTGGAACTGACTCAAGGGAGCCAGGAGCAGTAGAGTTTCCATAATACATTAATACATTGTATCATAGCTCTTCTGCATGACTTTCTATGAAAAGCAATTGTGTTAGAGATTTTCTGATTTTATCTAGGTCACAATATACACTCATGTTGGCTAACATCAGTATAATTCTGTTCAGTTGTTTAGGAGGCAAAGCCTTTCCTTTTTTTGAAGTCCATATTATACATGATGCACTGAATTATTTCTGCTGATCTACACACCACTGCTCTTTCCTCTTGGCAGAGATGTGTTGGGGAACAGAGAGAGAGAGAGAGAGAGAGAGAGTCCTAATTAATCCTCATATAAATTTCACCCCGGGCAAAATGAGCTTCTTTGCTTCCAGTTATCAGAGAGAATTGGCAAAAAGAGCTGCTAGGGAAAGTCATTTGTCATGCACTAAAATGCTGCTTGTTCTCGCGGCTTCTTCCACTCAAGTTGAGAGCTGTCCAAGCATCATCATGTGAGGTCATGTTAGTTAGATTTAATGATAGCAGGGCCAGAAGTTTCATTTGGCCTCCCATAACCTTACTAGCATACACTTGACATGAAAAACTTGAAAGTATGCTTCTTTTAGGCAAAGGTTAAATAGTACATTATAAATATCATAGAGAAATATAGCATTTATTTTTACAGGATTGCAAAACCAGTTCAGCTCTTCCAGAGGACAATAAGTACCTCATCAAACATCTGTTTGAAAATCTGTCAGATTTAAACATCTGTACAATGACAATCATCTACTAAGCAAGAATCTGCTGATGCTGATATAGCTGAAATATCATTATGCGTCCCTAATTACACCCATCTGCAGAAATATGCTCTCTCCTTTCTCTGTTTGCCCTTGGGAATCTGGCAGATCAAGTGGAATTAAACCACACCGTTGTGTGAACGCTACCCAGCGGTAGTGCCCGCAGTGATTCTTCAGCGAAGGCTATTAACAGAAATGACTCAGGCTTTGAAATATAGTGGTACAGTTTTTAGCAAATCGATGCTACAGATAGGTGCTGACTGGAAATCAAATACAATGTAGCAGGCAGGCCTTAAAACATAGCTGCAGTGTGTTAGCATTGTGGCTTACATGGGCCTACAGGAAGGTTTTGTCCAAGCTTTCAAATTTACATCTTAGCAAACTGGCTAGTTACGTATTCTGGTACAACAGGTAGGAGACATGTTTTACATCACTAGTGAAGTCATAAGTTGACAGGCTAGTGGCGATGGGCCTCTTTTAGAGATCCAGCTAACAATATATACAGAACGCTGCTTTGAGCAGGCTATTTATGTCTTTTTGCTGAATGGATTTTTTCATGGAGCCGTATTGATCCAGCAATCTCATCAGCCTTATTGAATCACCTCAGAATCCCTGATAGATTGCCTCCTCAAGTCACTGTTGCTAATGCTAATCACATGGTCTTTTAAAGGCCGCTCAGTCAATGTTCAGCGATCCCAGCATAACTGAGTCTGCCTCAGAATCTGCACTTCGTTGCAACATAATAGTGTAATACAGTATGACACTGAAACTGAATGATTATAAATGTCTTATTTATTCAAATGTTTTCATGTTTCCTGACCTGATATCTATGGAAGCTTTTGCTGTTCTGTAAATTAACGTTTAGCTTGTTAGAATTGACTGGGCCTGCTGCTTTACTCCAGAGAGGAGATTAGCACACGGGGAGATGAGGCCAGCTCCGAACACATCTCTGGGGAGTTTCTATTATTTACACTCTAGCTTTGCGTGCACCTGATGCAAGTTGACAGCGACCATAGGAAGCTCATGAATAAACCAGTGGGCCCTTAAAAGCAGAAGGAGAGACCCAGATTGTGGTGCATGTGTCACCCTGGCTGGAGGTTTTGGGTGGGGGATGGTGGGTGTGCATTGGTGTATGTGTGTCTACAGTGAGTGTGTTAAAGTTCGGAGGTGGGGGAAGCAAGAGTGGCCTTACCTCCCCTGACTATGGAGGAGATGATGAACTCAGCTAATATGTCAGAGAGGAGCAGATGACATCATTCTCACTTTCCCTCTCTCTCTTTCTCTCCCTTGCTGTCTCTTTCTCTGGCATAATTGCCTGTTGAAATGGCATAGCCCCTATTGTCAGCAGCCTCTGATAAATGGACTGCTTTATTGAGGCCATGCCACATTGTCTGAATGAGTGCTTCTTGCTCTCCCGAGACGCTGTCTCCTTCCATACTTCACACACATCCTGAGATGCAAGGCGCTGGGTTCATATTCTAACCTTTAGTTAGCAAATAGCTTCAGATTAAACTGATTATAATATTAAAGCAATAGTTACAAAAATCAAACGTACAATTTTCCTGTTTACCTCAAATATAGTTGACCAGCTAGTTGACTAGCATGCTTCACTTTTTAGCTTGAGAGCAATCACACTCAAACTGAAGAAGTTTTGATTATTAAGATTCATTATTCATTTTAAATCTGAATCACCATTTTGTTAGATCAATGTTAGACTATCAATTACAAGTTGCCATCTCCTTGCACTTGCATTGGGAAAACTGATGTTGAATATGTATTGATTTACTGTTGACCACAAGATCATGTCAGTAATGCATCAATGCTAAACCCCTATTGTGGTTTCCCGTTCCCTTGCTATCAAATTAATCTGAATAAAGAAACATTATTTTTCATAATAACAGGGTACATATGAAATGACTGAATAAAGCAATGGAAAGCATTGTTTGCTGTAGCCCAGGGACATTAATTTTAGCTTCAGTTAACTTTATAAATAATCCATGCCGTAGACAAAATAGTAATGATATTTTTAAATGATTGTAAAAGGGCCAAGGCAATATCAATGTTCAGTGGAACTTTTGGCAAACTTTTAATGTTGTTTTGATATTAATTCATGGAAATCAAAACCACATGAAAATTATTCACCTATGCTAATAATGGACCTTTGATGTTGAATTAACATCAAGTCAACCATTGGGAACATAGCTAGCAATGAAAGCTATTTGTTAGCATCATGCAAGTTGCATGCTGAAATCATTTACAGGAAGTTTTAAGCGTGACATCATTAGTGTCCAAAAAAATCACTAAACTCAAAGTATGGCATGCAGACCAGCATGTGCTGTGATGTTGCAGCTAAACCAGCGCCAGACTAGCATTATACCAGCTTAAACCACTGAATGCATGTTGGTCTGCAATGCCGTTTCAGCAGGGAAGGAAGTAAACTTTAACATGTTCTAGCACAAAAATAGCTGACGAGCATACACATAACTGAGTAGTCTACATTTAAACTTTTTAACTACTTTTGAACAAATCTTGGCACAAATTGTAAACCTATTTGAGACTTGCAGCTTTAGCTTACAGTTTGACACAATGTTTACCTGTTGGCAGTTGACCTCCATTAATAGTAGCTAAAGTGGCCTACATTGCTTAACCTCTATAATTTTTGATTGCCAGCTAAATTAGCCTTGTAGCTTCAGCGTAAAATGAAAGAAGCAAACTTTGGATACAAACAAGTTTTGACTAGCATAAACACAGCAAACTAGCCTGCATTTAAGCTAAGAGTGTGTAAATACAATTCATGAGTGCTAGCAAACTGTTTGACTTGATTGGATGTTGTCACGCCTCCAGGTTTCCCTGACACTGCCAATGTCCCAAACTCCATTTCCCAGTCTGCATTTAAACCACACACACACACACACAAACACTCTCTCTCTCTCTCTTGGATTGCCCCATAGGATTCATTCGCTGGTCTCTCTGACTTTGACCCTGTATTGCCCTTTTGGTATATTTGCATGGATTTTGCTGTTGTGCTTAACTGTCGAATTGTTTAATAAAATTCATTTGTCAATTCAATTTTTGTTACAGTACTACTTAGCTTGAATCATGACTCAGATTCAAGACTATTACAGGCCCTTTGGCTTTCTACCATGTGTCTGAACAGGTGACTCACATTAATAGCTCATGGTGTCACTCGTTCTCTTCTATGGGAGGTGAGCCAAGAGAATGAAGACCTAATCCTGATCCCAGCACACTGCAGAGCCAAGCCCCGGGGCGAAGTGTTTCAAACAGCAAACGTGAATGCTACGCCATGCCACAGCTCGGTTTTTGTAACGTCTGTCTCAGGTCGAAGCAGCAGGCTAAAAGGCTCCTTTCAGCTGTACACATCCGCCGTTAATGCCAGTCAGCCTGCATTAAGAGGCTCCGAGAGAGGACAAAAGCTTTTCTATCTACAAAAGGCTTCCACAAGGGGCTTTAAGGCAAGGGCCGTTATTGATATTCGTGCCTGGTAAATTTTCTTTCTTTCTTTTTTTTTTTTTTTTGGAAAGGGAAAGGCTCCCAGTGATACAAGGCTTACTGGCTCCCCCGAACGCTCCTGTCAGTCTAGCCAGGGCAACCTCATACGGGAATAGAAGGGATGCTGGGATAGAATAATCTGAAAATGCCATTAAAGCTCCTCCGCTGTAGGCACCATGCCACAAAATGCATTTCTCTGTGACAAAGCTTTCTCTTCACTCCTCTCTCTTGCTCTCTCGCTATCTCCTTCTCCCCCTCTCTCCCTGTGTCTCTTTCATATGTGTCTGCTTTGCAGCTGCGGCTGCTGATCATGTACAAGAAACCAAATTACTCTGATACAAACAGAACTCCAGACAAGAGATCACTGCTAAATCAGTTGTTAACACATATGGTCACAAGATCAACTTGCAACAAACCTGCAGTACAGAACTGCACAAAAGTCAGAGCCCTTATATAAGAAAGGGGAAAATCAAATAAAAATAGGTTTTCAAATACTTGTTAAAATGTAGTACCAGTCAACGGTTTAGACCGACCCAGTGAAATAGATGTTTTCAGTTATATTTAAGATTCTACAGGCTTACGCTAAACAGTTCCAGTCTGATGAGATGACTGAAACAGTACATATCCTGATATACCACATATACTCTTTATCTACCTCAATATTATATTCTTGCCATATCACCCACATATACTGTATAGTTTTGGTGGCAAAAACTTTTAATAGCTCTTTCAAAGTTCTAGTTACCCTTCAATTTAGTGAATATCCATGATGGACAGGCCAATACTGTAGAATTCACCCAAAATTGCTGAAAATATCTTTTTATATCAGCCTGCATTGCGTTAAGAACGCTGTTTATCTTTCTGTAAAGTTCCATTTCGGAGTGTGATTAAGGTGACTGAATAATTCTGTGTGCGCTATTTTATAGTTTGATGTTTTCACTTTTATTCTAAAGTAAAGCATTAAGCTTAATTAAGGAAACCTATGAATAGCTGTATCCAAACTCTTGATATGACATTTTACATCCACAGTTGTTTGTGTCTATCTTTCCACTGTGAGGAGATAAATCAACAATATGGGTCTAAAAGGAGGTGGTTACTGAGAAAAAGAAATAGAAGAACATCTGCAAATCAAACAAAGAGAACCTGCTGAAGGTCTGAACAACTGATTGACCACTCCAAAGTGCAGACCTCAAAATCATTGATTGTGTGAGGTTTTAAGATTAGGGTTACAGGAAGGGTTAGGATTGGGTCTGAAAACAAGTCCCACTCTGGCTCTGGCCTGGTAACATCAGTACAATACTTAAGAAACAAAGTTTGGCCACCAAACATGTCGTCTGATTGACCGCATTTAGGCTAAGGGGAACACCGTGTAAATTAGATTTGCGGCCCAACCAACGCTTTAAATGAAGCAGCAAAACATGTTTACACCCACACCTTTCCGAATCACAGTCGCTCTGTGAAATTTCCCTTCCTCAATTTAGGCCAATGAGGCATGCTCACGTGTGTAATTTAGTGTGACAATTCTCCGTTTAATGTAATGACTCTCATAACACCATGCAAATTAGGTGGCATTATGTGCACAAGAGTAGCTCTTGGGAGAAATTAGATTACCACACAAATCTCCTGGTTTCTGTCTCTTTGCCGCGGCCCCTGAAAGGAATCCACACGACGTAAGTGCTCCCGTGAAATCTGCAAACGTCTCAGTTCACTGAGCTTTGGAGCTTTACAGGGCTGGAAGGGCGTTTTATGTTGCTTTTTCAGTATATATTATAGTATGTCCCCGATGCTATTTTAGAATTAGTATAGTGCAGTATAATACAGCTATTTCAAAACTGCTGTGGAGGATTCTTTTATTACAGAGGCGTCCATTTGGCGGTCTTTGATGCTGGCCAGCCAATAAACATTCTCTATATGCCAACTGCTCATGTTTTTGTGCTTCAGCTTTTCTCCAAATGGTCTTCTGCTGTACAGTTGGTCAGTTTCTGATTACTTTAAAGAAATACACAGCAAAGAGAGAAAGATCCCTGCCATAGAGATATAGTGATGAATTTGCATGGAACCTGAGCCTTTTATCTTTCAGACTGAAGCTTTAAAAAGTGCTTCTCAAACACAGTAAACACACACACACACACACACACACACACACACACACACACACACATACATATATATCATTGAAGGAATAACTGCACCCAGAAGAAAGCGTCCGATTGCAGTGCTATTGGGAAGTAAGATGAAGATTACCAGGAACAATAAATGATGATAAAGTTACACATACAGAAGTAGTGTTTCTCAGTATGGTGTCGGCCCACCATGTTTGCTAACGCAACATGTCAGATATCTTTGCATGGAGCTGTAGAGGTTCCAAATGGTGTCCTGTGATAACTCATCCCATGTAGCTTGAATATTCTCACTCAGTTTCTGCAGATTTTGCAGTAGGAGTGGAGGTGGAGTGACACCACAATGTCTCATGATGTTTTGGCGATGACTGTATATCACTGTCCAAACTAAAACAAGCATCTCCAAAAAGGCAACACATGAGAAACCTAACTGAGTAAGTCAATGGTACCAGACTTTTTTCCAAGTGAATTTAGGCCATTTATGTTGATCCATTCACAATGAAATTTTCAGATTTTCAGTTCAGATGAAGCATAAAAATAAAAGCTGACAAAAATGGACATAGAAAATATGTAAGATGACATTATTCTAAATCTTTAGTAAATCAAGGTCTTAGCTCTACATTTCAATGTGCTCCACACTTCTTAGAATTGGCTCATGCCAGGAGTCAACACACATACTTTAAGAGGTTTCACTATACAGTATATTATTACATTAATGCTAATGTGTGTATGGAAAAGAGGATGCTTTTTGTAATGCACAAGTGGTTGCAGAGCTGAAAGCGGGACATGCTAATGGTGTGCTTATTGTTTCATGCAAAAGATTAGCTCATAATTATCTATTAGCCCATGTTGAGAGATCTTAGGTTTCTGTTAAAATACAGCTTTTACCAGCACTACAGACAATTGCCTTAGGTGACCCAATAAAAAAGCACCACAGCCACATGCCCATCTGCTTCCCCCCCAGGCACCCAGGGGAATTCTGGGAAGTGTGGTGCAGGCGGCCCAGGCCATGCAGTTTCCAACATGTTTGAATCAAGAAAAGGCAAGTAAGAGGGATTTTTGTGAGGTCCAACTAAAACAGCTTGTATAGAAACATACATGTTCCCCTAAAGCAAGCTGATACCAGTGATGACACATTTATATTTATATTTAGGAATACATTAGTAACTCAAAAAATATCTACTAGTGTTTGGTATCTTAGAACCTAGGAACCTCATCTTAATAATTAATAGTCTTTCATATCATTTTTAAAATTTCCTTGTCCAAGGTTTTTCTGCAACAAGGTTGTTTTTATACCTGTGCACCTGCTCATTAAAGGAAGTATTTTAGCACCCAGTCATGTAGCACTAATGCATAAAATCCCAATACGCGGCAGCAGTTTACATGATGTTTACATCAACCATCAAAATGGGATTTCATACATGGACTAAGGGAATTTCTGAAGTCAAGTCTTATACTATACTGAGTTTAGGATGACAACTTTTAGGAGTCCTGTGATGTTAATGTGACTGTGCATGTAATCCTTTAGAATGGAGAAAAATGTGATCTCAGCAATTATAAATGTGGCAAGATTGTGCCAGACGAAGGTTTGAATATTTCTGTAACATGCTGATCTCCTAAGATTTTCACACACAGCTATCTCTACAAAACACCAAAGCTTTAATCATCAGATTTAAACACACAACATGTTTTAAATGTTCAGGCTTATTGACGTTGTTCCATATCAATATGATCATTTTGTTAATATGTTTTGGGTTGATTTCACAATGAAATGGTGAATCCATATTTTACTCTGAATGTACAGTGGTAGACACTGTAAAACCATGGCAGCAACTGACAGTGTATGTAATACCACACTCTATTATTACCCATCCTATGTGTGACTTTCATGCCTTTGCCTCGTCCTCCGTACAGATGTGCACTCAGAAGTGAGAACTCTTCTGCGTCGAGTTTGCCAGAGCACTATTTAAACTTTCATGGCTTTACCCTCATTTTCGAAATCTAAAACTCGCATCGCATTCATTTTTTAAGGACGCGTGCTGCCTTTGAACATCAGACACTTTTCCTTCTCAGGAAATTAAAGTGTCTAAAAACAGGTTCTTGCTTTCAGGTGGCACTCAGGTGGCGTTAAAGTTTTATTCTAATGCAAAAGAAGATTTGTTACAAGAGAATTGTGATGCATCTACAGCAATAATAAGGTAGCGTGTGAAAGCGTGAGTTTGTTATCTACTGGCGTTCAGTGAAGAACCTGCTGAACTTCTCCATCTAAGCAATATAATACGAGTGGGACAGCGTTATTAGAATTACATTTCAGCTGTGATTTGGCTTTAAACACACATCATCATCACAGCTGTGATGTTATTTGTGATAACGCTCTTTCTCTCAAGTGTTTTATTACCTTTATACAACAGTTCTGCAACATAAAGAACAAAGTAAAGCAAATAAGCCTAAATATTGTATCAAATGTGCTTTAATATTGCACAAGGTAGTATACCCTGTTAGACAGATCCACATCAGGTCCAACTCAGTTTACCAGATTAGCTGGATGTCGTTTTGTTGCAGCCAGTCAGTAAAGCATTTCAGAGCCCATCTTGTTTGTTGTGTTTTGTTTATTTTTGGCCAGTTTCAGTTGTTACATTGTAACAGTTGTTGACAGAAATGCTCACTTAAAGTGTCAGATTTGGAGTGTGATGTCAGCCTGGTGTACTTCAGAATATGAACAGCCTGCAGGTCAAATATGATGTCGAAATTGAAGCTCTAGATCAAGTCACTCATTTATTCATTACACCTGCCTAATCGACAGCCTTCACCTGTCTACATACCTTTTGATGGGGTACACTCTGCCCCTGTTGTCTCGATCCAGTAGAAACTGGAAGGATCTGAAAAGATCTGAAAGCCTTATATTCCCCTTCATATAGCTTCCTATAACTCCACACCTCATATAGACTCCATACCTAAATATTATACTTGCAGACTATTGTTTAGCAATGCCAAACAGACTTACTTATGTGGTGTTTGATGGACTGCATGGAATACTGTTATCCAGAGCAAAGGATAAAAGTCTGTGGCTTAGTAATAGTAATGTAATGTAAATAGTAATGCAGCCAGAGAGGGAACAGAGACCACAATTCCACTTCTTTCCACTTTTTTGTTTTACCATGGTTTACGGCGGGACACCTTGATCACACAGAAGCAGCATGTTGAAACAAACACAGCCAGAACCTCTGTGTAAATAAGGATTATACGTTAGTCTTCTTGTATCCGGTCTGGTGTAAATAAACGAATCATCGGCCTATTTTACTGTCATTCTTTCACAAGCGCTGGATTTGTATTTGAAGGAGGAGACAACTCTCGTTATTCAGCTATGCCAATGTAAATAATCACTCATTAATGCAAATATTCACAATGTAAATATTCATCATCTAAACGGCTTGTCCCTCTGGGCTGTAGGTGGTCATGCGTATCCCAAAGCTCATTGGGCGGAAGGCAGAAGAAACCTGGACAGGGCAGACACACAGATTCACACACACCTAGGGGGCAATTTAGTATCTCCAACCTGCCTGACTGTGTGTCTTTGGACTGTGATAGGAAATCCATGCGGATACAAGCAGCACATCCAAGCTGCATAAAGAAAGTGCTTTGGTTGCTGGCCCTGTCGCTATTGAACCCCCTTTTTGCTGTAAGGTGAGAGCACTACCCACTGAACCACGTTATAACCCAACTTATTTAGACTGATATGGGCGATATTTATTTTGACTCCACCAGGACAAAAGCGGGACTCATCACTGAAGATGACCCACTGCCATTCTGACCCCATCACAGTCTGGCACAGCACCTTTGCAGTCTTCTGTGACATTGACAAGGTGTTGAGGGCAGTTGTCGTAATGGTCTGTGTGCATGTAGTCCTGTGTCGTGCAGTCGTCTGTCAGTGGTTGGCATGGTGGGAATCTATCATGGAGAGCATTACTGCTCACTGCTGAATGTTGCCAATCGTAGCTGTTGGGTCATTTCAGGCTTTGCCTACATCACATGCACAGCTGAGCGTGAAACTTGAATCATTTGTATGTCCCACCAAGTTTACTTCCTGATGGCTGACTCCTTCTGGGATCACCTTTTTGTGCAACTATTCATCTATATCTATTCTAAAGTATGGCTTGTACGAATGTCATGACACAATTTCCCCAGTATAATAAACTTCATAATAATTATAAGTAGAAAATAGGCACCAAAATTAGCATATAAATGTGTTCTTGAGGAGAACCAACATATCATTCCACTGAGCCATGCTCAAGAGGCTGTTCACCAACCATATGTTGACTGATGGGCTACATTTGGGGTGCATTGGGGACACTGTGAACATTTGAAAGTTAGGGCCAGACTAGATTTCTTATTTCCAAACTAAACCTCTAACGAGGCGGCCTAGTGACCGTTGACGGAACTGTGCTTTACATCATTAGTGGGGCACAGGGTGTGTAGAGGAAACTGAGGTTTCCACTGTTAGCTTTAATACGCGCATTCATCACATCCAGCTCTGGCAGAACACTCAATACACCACCAGTAAATATATGCAGCAGGGTATTCAGTAGAGCACCTACTCCACTTTCCCTGACACTCCATCTTCCACTGCTTCCTCCCCGAGGTACACCCTCTCTCTTAACAGACACATTGACAGATAGGAGGAGCAGAACTCCTCAACAGCTGCTTTCACACTCACACATACACACACAGCGAGAGAGGATAGAACAGACCTCCTCAGCAGGTGCCGCTGCTCCTACACTCGGCTTACCTCCTAAGACAGACGATTAGCTGCACCATGCTTTGAATCTCATTACGCTCCAGCAGCCAGTAAGGCAGGACAAAGGACTGACCCGCTTCACCACAAATCATCCCCCCATCACGGAGCCAGGCGCCCAGCGGCGCGCAGCCCACTCCTACCTAGAGCACAAAGAATGAATTATTGCATTTTGCACGAAAAGGAGTGGAGAGAGTTTCTCGTGTGATTTTTCTTTACCATCTGGTCTGCTGACTTACACAGCTGATGCTCATCATAAACCTGTTTGCTAATGCTGCCAAGCGACAGATTTCAAAAAGGCTGTAGCTTTTCAAGAAAAGTAGCAGCTTTTCAATAATGTACTGATACGTGATGCCACATTCATGAAATCTACAAATTTAAAGGCTATTTGGGCATCTTAGCTTTTGGTTTGTATAGATTGTATAGACTAGGCTGTGAATGAAACTTTGGAGACACTTTCTTCTGAGTGACACTTTAAGATAAAATAAATGCTTGTCAGCAACATTTCGATGGTATAGCAGCAGTGGAGCATCTAATACCTTCAGTAGATTCTCAGGATGCTGTAATTTAGCATAGAGACTTGTAAAATGTGATGCTGAATTCAGTTGTTTTTCACTGTGTCCAACTTCATATGTGTAGATGTCAACCTGCGGAGTGATGCTTCTACCCTGCTACTGCTATCAAAGCTGAACTAAAACCAAAGAGTAACATCATACAGAACATCCAGATTTTTAAACTAGCATTGGGCCTCATTCACCAACTCTTCCTGGGAGGAAATATCTAAATGAATCCCACTTTTAAATTTTTAACAGTTTTCAGGTACGTTTTCTTTTTTGCTATTTGTTCTTAAATAAAAACAGAATCTACACTCAAGAGAACACAGGTGCAAACAGTTATGCGATTTAAGGATATATCATGATTCTGACAGACTTTTTCTTAAGCTTTCTCAGGAACTAGTTTAATAACGAGGCCTAGTGTCAGTAAAGGCTTCAATGACTTATCTATTTGCACAAATAGCAGATTTAGTTACTGTAATTATGTGCAATGTTTTATTGTTAAGATAATCACACATGTGCACACACACACCTTCTGGGTCACAGATGGGTGCTGAAGCCTATCCCAGCGTTCAATGGGCAGAAGGCAGGAAACACCGTAGACTGGCTTGCAGTCCATCCCAGGGCAGATGCAGAGACCAACACATTCACCCAGAGGGAATTAGCACCTCCAGTGGCTGCATGTCTGTGGGAGGAAATCAGAGCACCTGGGGAGACCCATGCAGGCACAGAGAACTCCACACAGAAGCAGTAGAATTGATTTAAACAATGCAGAAGTATGTATTGTGGATTTTGCACCGTGATATCATATACACATATACTAAATGCTATTGCGTTAAACTTGTACAAAGGTTTCAGGTGTAGATTAAATGACAGCAAATGGAGTACTGGTTTCTTTTATGTATGTATGCACGTATATACAGGAGTGCATGCCGCAATGCTAACAGGTATATATAACCTTTAATCACTTTTAAGCTACATTAGCCTCCTATCTGTAAACGGACACCGAATTTGATTACTGGATGAACCAACACTTTAACCTTACCCTCCACCTCCTCTCCTGTTTGCTGGCCATGTGTGCAAACTATGGCGCAGGGGTTCAGGAATCAGGGGGAGGTCACATCATGTCAGAGCTGCCACAGCACGGAAAGCGGGGGAGGCTGAGGAGGAGGAGGAAGTTGATGAAGAGTGACGGCATACATCAACAAGCTTTGTGTCAGGCCCCAGCTCTGCTAGCATCTGCTTAAGAGATGTGAGAGAGAAGCATAAATAGAGCAATCTGTAAAACACTTAGGGGTGTTAGTGCAGGAGGGGCGGGACAGGAGATGAGTCAAGAGAGATGGAGAGCCAACAAGAGGATGCAGCAAGAGACAGTAATAGTGATGAAAGTAAAAGTGAAAGGAGCTCACGTTGCAAGGACTATGGATGGACTGCAGAGGAACACTCCAGTGTTTTCTAATCCAATATACATCAGACTGAAGCAACTTCCCTGCCGGCTCCTAAACTGAGTCAACAGTTTTTCTGTTTTTTTCTTCAGTTCAGGGGGAAAAAAATACAGTTATTGTCTGTGATAACTGAGCATGTGATATAAATACAGCAGACAGATTTTCTGTTGATTAAAAATGCTGACACAGTCCTTTCCAAATGTTATTACCATGGAAAAACGAATGCTTGCTACATCCTTAAATAGCAGAGTTATGTAGCATCAGCATAAAAGAAGAAGAAGACATAACACTTCAAGCTCTACTATTGAACACAGCAGCATGGAAGAGCGAAGGGCCAGCCAATAAGACAATATACTGTATATTGTCATAGTGATACATTACCAAATATTGCAATATCATATTTTTGTGATTGCACACCTCACGCAGGAGAGCTGCCACTCAGTGCAGCAGACAGACATGCCGAGGAAACAGGCAGGTCACTTCTAACCATTCATCTCTCCTTAACAGTATGCACTAACACTTCACTCCCTACCACCCATCTCAATACAGAATATATGTACTGTAGACATATATTCATAAAGTTATATGCACATCTTTACACTAACAATAACAACAACTCTTTACTCTCTCTTTTTTTTGTCTTAGTCCAGTGCTCTACTCAGGCTCCACATCTGGCCATGCAGATGGACAAACCATGGCTATAATGATTTAATCTTTTAACAGTTCCTGACTTAATAAGAAGTCCAGAACCTGCGTTATTCATATGACCCATAAGGGAATACTATTCATTCTGCGAGATGTATTTACAACATTTACAGTTTAGTCTGTATATACCATCTGTGCACATGAGCCCTTGCACAAACTTTCAGCAGGAGTTCTGCGTTCTGCGCAGCAGGCCATCATGCTGAGAAAACAGGTAGGTCACTTCTAACCATTCAACTCTATCTTCTAAAAAAAGCCACTAACACTGAACTAGCTACCACACATCTCAGTACAGAACATCATGAATCTTTACACTAACAACAACAAAAACAACAACAACCTTTTACTGTCTCTTTTACTGTGAGCCCAGTGCTCAGCTCAGGCTCCACATGTGGCCATGCATCTGGACAAACCATGGCTATAATGTTTTAATCATTTAACAGTTCCCGACTTAATAAGAAGTCCAGAACCTGCGTTACTCATACGACCCATCAGGGAATACTATTCATTTTGCGAGATGTATTTACAACATTTACAGTTTAGTCTGTATATACCATCTGTGCACATACTTTTTGCAGGCATTCTGTTACTCGGCGGCAGCAGTTTTCTGAACTGTTGTCGTTGGCTAGTTTCTGGGTTTTCAAACAGGATTAGCCGTTTGAAACTGGAAAGTGCAACTGGATTTCCTACTCAAATAAAAGAATAACAGTATTCCTTTCTAAATGCTGTTTAATCTGATTGGATATTTCTCTCTAAACAAAATACTTAAATGACTGTTGTTTTTTCCCCTTGTACTTTCCAGCAGGGTTTTAATAGGTAACAGAGAGGTAAGGTAAAGTAATGCCTATTCCGAGAAGTCATAAGTCAAGCAATCCAAGTGAAGTTTGACAGAGGTCATATGTAATGGATTAACTTGTTTTGATTGACAAAAACATGTTTACTTATAATTGCCTACAGTAGTTTTACTCATGCTGAAATCATAAGCCTGGACTGTGTTTAAATATACAGCTCTGAAGAAATTCAGAGACCACCTTAAAATGATCAGTTTCTCTAGTTTTACAGTTTCTGGGTTTGTGTTTGACCAAAATGAGCAGTTCTGTTTTATTTTATATGCTACTGGAAACATGTCTCCCAAATTCCAGATCAGATATTGTATTTTAGATCTGTTTATTTAGAGAATCACTAATAACCCTCCAGAAGCCTGTTTTTTAAACCATGCTCGCTGTGCATTTCACCCCAGCCACCGCTCCCCAGTCTTTCTGTAGGTTACTTGAGGTCATCTTACGGTGGTTAAGTGACATTAGGATGAGGTGGTGCTCAACACGTTCAGTAGAGAATGCTTTTCGCCCTACCAGTCTGTAGCTGTGTTGTCCTGTGTGTCTGCTTGACCTTGCTCTTATGAACCAGACGCTCACTGTATCTGCCAGTAAAGCTAGAACCGAATCTTCTGTTCCTCACTAAAAACCTGCTGTACATGTGGAGATGCTGATTTAAGAATAAACTGAAGTGGTCCCTTATTTATTTCTAGAGCTGTATATACACCCATCAGCCATAACATTAAAACCACCTCGGAGTATCTACACTCACTGTTCATTTAATCAGTTTCACTTACTATGCAGGAGCACTGCGGTTCTATAGTTACAGGCCGTAGTGCATCTGACTGATAATATACTCTGTATATGTTATCCCCCTTTCACCCTGTTCTTCAATAGTCAGGACCTCCACATGACCACCACAGAGCAGCTATTATGTGGGTGGTGAATTGCTCTCAGCACTGCAGTGACACTGACATGGTGCTGGTGTGAGTGGATCAGACACAGCAGTGCTGGTGGAGTGTTTAAACACTGTATCCACTCACTGTCCACTCTATTAGACACTCCTACCTTGCTGGTTCACCTAGATGTAAAGTCAGAGACAATAGCTCATCCACTGCTACAGAGTTAATGTTGGCCATCCCCTTGTCCTTCATCAGTGCCCACAGGATGCAATTGAGTGGACAGTTTGGTGGACTGGACTAGCAGTGACACTGAAGTGTTTATAAACTTCAGCAGCTGTGTCTGATCCACTCACACTAGCACAACACACACTAATACACCTCCACCATATCAGTGTCACTACAGTGCTGAGAATTATCCACCACATAATACCAGTGGGGGTCCTGCTGGGATCCCAACCATTGAAAAAAAAGGTGGTAAGAAATTAGGCAGAGAAGTAGATGGACTACAGTATAGAAATGCAGTCATCGTTACGGTCTGTGTGCATGTAGTCCTGTGCTGTGGAGCCAATGGTGCTAGCACTAACAGGATGACTCATGGGGGCATCACTGTCGCAGGATGTCCGCAATGTTGGCTGCTGGTTCACTCCGTGCATGCTGGACATGTCAGTTCTCTTTCTCAGTAGATCATGTAGGCCTCTCAGATTTTTCTTGTTGCTTACGGGTACCTTGTTCTATCCACTGCCACCAACAATGTGATATGGAAGTATCCGCACGACCGGTATGACACATCGATAAGACCATCTTTCTTGCTGGAGCCCTATGATGCGACCCTCTTTTTAAAAACTCTTAAAACTTACATTCCCTTTAAACTTCTCTGAGGCATAAAATTCACACCTCAATAATGAATTTATTTATTTATGTATTTATTTTAATTATTATCACTTATTCTAACTACTAATCAGATCAAGTAAATCTGCTGCACAGTTACATGGTATGGATTTAGGCTTTGTCCACGAATTGTACTGGCAAAATCACATTTGGAGCTGGCATGGTGCTTGGTCAAATTACTAACTGTACATATGGGAAATGCCACTGAGCGGAAGCAGATGTTTGGTCTGGACACAGGAGTAGCAATAAACGCAGATGCGTCCAGAGCCCTCCTGGCTCTGGACCAACCCCACTTGACTTAAGTAAATCAAATGGCAAGTTTAAAAATAACGCTGAACTTTCCCTTTTAGTGGGCAGTAGTAGCTTTATCCACTACAAGGGGATTTTCTATCGTTTCTGCATGATTCAGTTATTATGATGCACGTGGTTTGATGTAACTGACTAAACGTACTTGTAATCTTTAGAGCAGTACTATTAGAAATCAGGCATCACATTGCTCACAATTCAAAATACGGCCATTTAACTTGCTGCCCAAAATTACCAGTGAACCTACACATGTTATTTGAGTTTTGTACGTTGATAATACTCAGCTAAATACACTCATTATACACTCATCCAATAGTTGCACTAATTCCTATTGGGAAGGAAGATAAAGGTTAGCAGGAACAATAAACAATTGATATGTGGAATATTTATTAGCTGGACATAGAGAAGTAGTGTCTCTTAGTATGATGTCGGGCCACGTAACATGAGTACATTTTGGCATGGAGCAGTAGATGTTCCTAATGGTGTCCTGTAATAATCCATCCCATGCAGCTTGAATATTCTCACACAGTTACTGTTGATTTTGCAGTGGGGGTGGTGGTGGAGTGACATCAGGTCTTCTGGATGTTTGACACATGTGACAACAAATCGTACATCTTGGTGCTGACCACGGTATCGGTTTTGCCCTATTGCAGTCTTTGAAGATGTTGAAGCGGTGTTAGGGGCACTCTTCATAACGGTTTGCATGCAACAGGATGACTTACGGGCATTACTGCTGAATGTCCACAGTCATGTCTAATGGGTCAGTCAGGTACATCGATAAGGCTCATCCTTGCTTACGTCACATGCCTAAGCAATTATGCCAAGTGTGAAACTTGAATCATTTACATGTCTCACAATGGCAAACCTACCCACCAACTGTTATTCCTATGAGCTGATTCCTTGAAACTATTTGTGCAACTATTCTTTTGATGATGAGTGCAAATCATCCTTTAGTGTCAGTCACTCAACAAAGCTGCTCAACATTGTATCAGATTTGAGAAACTGTCTTTAGTAAAAAAAATGCAGAGCAAACTAGCAGCTCTGAACTGAACTTGTCTGGGATCTTATTCAAGATGTGGGAGCTGAAGTTGAACATATTCACCAGCTTGTTTTGCAGTTTATCTGTTCCACCTTAAATGTTGTCACAATTGTGACACAGTTACATTGTGGCACCTGTACAAGCTGTAGCATTTATGGGTGAATGGAACAATTGATTAAGAAGCTGTAAAAAAGGAAGCCAATTTCAGCTGTTTAAAGATGAACTTCAACTATGCTGTAAACATTTCCTTGGAAAGGATATTAAAAGTGTCGACATCCCCTTCACAGCCTCCACAGTCTGCAGTTTTCATTCCTGTTGATCTGTCATTATACAATGGAGCTTCTACATGAGCTGGTGTATTTACATTTTGGAGGTATTAAATAATATTAATAATTCAAGATTGTTATGTAACAGCTCAGGATTTTGGAATCTGACCATTTTCCTGCCCTCTGTTGTAAATGCTGGATTTGTATTTGAGGGAGAAGAGAACAGTGTCTGAGGTTCCAGGTATAGCAGTTCTGTCAGAGGCATTATAAATGAAGAGACTGGTCACTGGTTAAGATATGAATGGGAAAGGTTGTAATGCACAGCAGCTGTTTACCAAGTCCTATTTTTTTAAGACGAAGAGCCAATCAGCTTGCTGGTTATGCCGTGAGTGGAAAGCTACATCTTGTTGTGAAGATCTGTGGAAGCCCAGTAGACAGAACAAATAAAAAAATCATGTGTTTTGTCCATTTATGAGCCAAACGCTACAAACCTGTTTTAACCCAAGATTTTTTTTTGGGGGGATTTTATCACTGATTTTAAATACGTTTTTGAAACAGTAACCTGGCCTTCAGTTTTGAGTATTTTGGACTCCCATTCAAAGAGAGAAGAGTCTGGTTTTATATGCCTGGAAATAACTGACAAAGATGGCGGACCAACTTTCCTCTAATGACTTTGGTTCTATGTACCAAACTCTCCTAATTCAACTCTGCCAGTGGAAATACAGGTTTTTAATTCTACCGCCTCTTTAAAAGTTCCAGACATCTGCCTTCCTATCACTATCACTTCAATCAATTCTGACTCACCACATTATTAGAATTCGTTGGTCGTCTCCACCAAAACAAAAGTGAGCCTCATCAGTGAAGATGACTTGCTGCCATTCTGAGTCACTCCAAGTCTTGCACAACACTATTGGAGTCTTGGGTGATGTTGACGTGGTGTTAAGGGCAGTCGTCGTAACGGTCTGTGTTGTTGAAAAAGGGCTATTTGTGCTACTTTTTAATGGCATCACATAATACAATTCATTCATTTAGCTGAGCTGCAGCTTCTCTCAGTGAACAGGAGTTTACACTCTGCTGTTTGGAATGCACCACACTCAACTGAAATAGAAGATTCTGATTGGTTCTGCCAAAGAGTTTGACTCTGTTTAGGTCAGCACCCCAAGCAGTTTAGGGAAAGTGGAGGATTTTTTTATATACGCATCCCCTGGAACAGGTGGGTCATATGCCTGCTCGCCCCCATGGACACCAGGCAGCCCTGCACATATGTGCTTACTTTGCAAGTAGGACCTAAAGAGAAAGCAATGCAATGATGCAGACAATAAATAGCAAGGAATAAATAGTACAAAGGAAAAGCTGAATCCTGGACATTTTTGGCATTTTAGAAGTCCTGGCTGGAGGTACGTTTAGTTCCCAAAAAGAAGAAATGTCAGAGAAAAAAAGGCAGTATGGTCAGTCTAAAATAAACAAATAATATTGATATTTGTCAACAGGATCTAAAGTATTAATATTTAAGTATCGATCCGCCCATACCTAGTACATAGTTGAACGGTGCAGCTCAGTGTGTTTGTTGTGTGTGATGTCTGTTGCGAATTTGATCAAGATTTCAAATAGTGGACATAGTTTACCACATGCCTGTGGCCTACTGCTAAGTCCTCCTCCTGGCAGCTGGAGCTTTAAAGAACAGTGAAAATAGCAAATCTGAGCTTTCTATTGCAACACCCCTTAACTGAACAATTTTCAGTGTTTTTTTTTTTTTTTACTGAATATTAAATGCTTTTCCTAAAGATTCTGGAATTTGATATTTGATATGGAGAGATAAACCCAAACAGGCATAAACCGGGAGAAGTAAACGACAGAACAGCATTATTTGGATATGGAATTGTAATATTTCAAGGAGCAACAGATCTCATCGAGTTTGCTAAGAGAATGTTCGAATCAGCTAAATGAACCGATTCCTGAGAACGCTCTGTTTCAACGAATCGAACAGTTCACATAACACAGGAACTACGGTGTAGAGGGAGAATGGGATATGCAAAGTGTTACAGTACATTTATATTATTATGGGGTTTCATCTTGAAAAGTTGGAATTGATAATGCAGTCATTCCGCTCGTCTGTTCGCATTGTGTACGTGCTTCAAAAATGATTCAGTAGGACTTGTGAATCGGTTTAGCTGATTTACTGACATGAGCGATTCGTTCGTGCGTCGGATGCTCGAGCTCTCCGCTGCTCTGCGCTCTGTTAGCAGGGTCTGGGGGAAAGGAGTGGGACTGGGAGCAGCTGTGGCAAAATGTCCAACTAATCTCGAAAGAAAAGCCAACTTACGCAGGAGGAAAACATTACAGCCCGTTTCACTGAGTGGGAATGAAAAAAGAGACGCGTCTCGGACACTAGGGCGTAAGTGCGCATCGCTTCAGAGAGCGACTCGGGGTGTTTTTTCCCCTAAACTCACTGGAAAGAAAATAACAGCCGCATAAAAAAGAAGACTGGCGCACACACTGACAATAAAAGCGCACATTCCCGTCAAGTGGACCGCTACCACGAACTGGCGTTTACGGGAAGCCAGGAAGGTTCGTTATCTTCCCTTCTTGTCTCGTTGTGGTGTTTCTGTGTTGAGTATTTCGGAGCAGGCTTCTTATTTTCTTTCTTTCTCTTTGTAAACTCGAAACTCAGGAAACAATGAAGACATAACTCATCAAGTGTGCCCGTCAGCTAGCCTGGCTAGCATCGTGTGCGCCGTGGGACTAGCCGGAGCTAGCTAACGTTCAGTTAGCGCGCGAGCTAGCCGAGCTAGTTTCCCTCAGGAAAGTTTGTTTTTTCGCTTTAACGAACACTTGGAAACAGATTGGAAGAGGAACTTGAGGTTGAAAGCAAAGAAAGAAGGGCAGGCTCTGTTCTCGAGTCACCCTCTATCTCCTGCTTTTCATGGCCGCTGAGGTCAGGAACGAAGACCGGGGCAGCGTACCACCGTCAGGGACCGGGGTGACGGACGGCAGTAGAGGGCCCGACTCGACCCATTTTCCGTTTTACCCTAAAACTAGCCGGGTGCGAGTGAGCGACTTTCGCCCTCAGCCCTCCCGCACGTCCCCGGACGGCCTTTCCGACGTAATGATTTACCCGGTGCCTGGAGAGGAGCTGTCGGCCGCGGGGAGTGGCGGCCAGTCCGCGGCTCATGGATCAGGGAGCTCAGGGACTGCTGCTGGGGGAGGCTGCTACTCCCCCACCTCGGAGGGACCAGATAGCCGGATGTCGCCCACCTCAGCCGGCTCAGATGGGCCTTCTGTGTTCCCCCCACTGCCTCCACCGCCTCCCCCACCTCCCGGTTACGGGGCACACGGGAGCGTAGACGAAAGCGACCAGCAGGATGGACCGGAATACGAGGAAGAGGAGGCTGTTTTCTCCCTTTCTGCGCCACCTACTAACCAGTAAGAATGTGTCTTATTTCTATAAGATACTTGGCTTGGAAGCTCAGTTCAGGTCTGTCCTCCAGGTCTCTGAAATACCCCATGCCTTTCATAATCACACTTTTGACCAACTACCCAGTTCACTGCTGACATTTCAGAATTGCTGGGTGTTTGGGAGAAATGGTCACTTCATTGTCTTTTAATGTTCTTTTGAGTGTGTCTCCGGAGTGAATAGACCCATACATCACAAACATGCCTAGGTATCTCCTGTCAGCCACACAATAACGTTATATATTTTACTAACTCCTAAATATCTAGAGAAAGGCATGCATTCATACGCTCACCGATCAGCTGGATAGCCACTCATGCTTCTGAGGTTAGGGTTCGACTTTCCTTTCATCTGGCTGATCTGTAGGCTGACCTTCCTATAGTAAGACCCCTGTGAGACACACAGAACCTGCTGGCAGATTAATTCATAAAAAAGTGAAGTCTACCACAATGATGTCCTGTTATGTAATCATAAGCCACCTATAACAGTGTGGTTTGAAATGGGCTCAGTTCGGCCTCAAATTCCCCTACTGTTCATATCTTAGTGCTGCTTGTTTCAGTCCTGGCAGATGACCCAATTGTCTGTTGACACAATTCAGAATGGTTGTGGTTTAAAGCGAAAACATTACCACTGTAATTCTCTTGACTGTATATCCATTAGTAGGCATAGGCCAGACGCCAGACAAGGCTATGACTGTTGTGTGCATACAAGTAGTCTCTTAGTCTTTCAGGAAACACTGTATGTGTTTCCAAACTGAAACCTGCACTATTCAAGGAATCCAAAGCATGCAGTGCCTGTTATGTCCATACAGAACAACACACATGACTGATACTTGTGCTGTGCTCTAGTTGATGATCACCTTGCAAACCAGCAGCAGCTTTGTAGTTCAGCAGTTTGCGCTTTTTGTTTTGGTGGAAAAAGAAACTGCCGTAGTAGCTGTCGCACAGTTCCTGCTGGCCTAGACGTTATATGTACCCTTTCATTCACAGGTATGTTAATGTGGTAACAGGCAAAAGTTTTACAAGCTTTCAAATGACGTCAATGGTTTGAGGTTCATCAGTACACCAAAATACTACTGAAATGAGTAATCCTATCAGAAATACTCCTGTCAAAGCTCAAAAATGTTAGATTGCATAAAAGTACGTCCAAACCAAATTTTTTTATTTTTTTATTACGAGACATAATGATGACCAGCCTGTAATACGAAGATCTACTTCTTTATACATCCATGGTATGGTACTTGTTATTGTACAGTCAGTAATCCCATCAAAACCGTCTGGGATGTAAAAAACATATATGTGGAGATGGACTGACTGACAGTCTCAAGTTGTACTTAGCATAAACAAAGCTAATCTATTCAAATTTTGGACAGTGCGTTTAAATATATACAGTACTGTGCAACAGTGGATAAGGTTATAAAGATATTTCTATGGATAGTAAACACTGTTGTTAAATACAGACGTTAGAAAAAATACAAATAAACATCACGTTATGAATTAAGGTGAGTTTGTTAGCTTAATCATTTCCAAAGCTCTCCTTCAGGAAGCCCACTATTTACAGTTGCCATTTGAAACATGTTACAATGCATCAATCTATTAATCAATCATTTGTTCATTAGATTAGTCAGTGCTAATGCTTTAGAAATGAATTCTGTGGTGGAGTGGACAAAGTCAGAAACCAACACTGTTTATCTAACTTTTGTCTTCTAACAAAGAAATGAACAACCTTCTAAAAATTGTTTTATGTTTTGCTGTATTTGTTTACTTAAATTTATTGTGGAGTGATGGCATTTTACAAGCAAAACACTTGCAGTCAATTTTTTAAGGTATTTTCTAGGCAGCCTAAAGATAATGCAAATAAACGTCACTAGTTGGGAAAGTTGCTTTTGAAGATGAGTGTCACTGTGCAGATGGTAAACTATTATTTTTTCATGTCTGCCTAAAAGTATGATTAGCTGGTTCAGCACTGTTTGGTCCTATTGGTTATCGCTGTGTGAACATCCTACATAACTTGTCAGGTGAGCTCATGTTGCCTGTGAAAGTTCATTTTAAACAATGTGGCATTCACACCTCCTGAACATTTGTGTTTGTAGGGCAAGATCAGTTATTCGCATTTTTAAAATAATTAATCAAGCCCTGAGTAAATCTCATTTTGTTTAATGGCTTTTGCACAGTTCTGTACTTACGATGGTTATTTTTCAGCACATCATGTCGTCATATGAGCCATGCTGAGATACATAATGTACCTCACATCATATTTCCACCGAATGTATGTCTTCTTAATATTAAATCAATTATAGGAACTATTTAGGAATTTTCATTTTCACCATCATGAGATGATCTATGTGTCACGTTGTTGTTTCATAGCTCACAGCAGGCAGTTTCCCAGGAGCCATTGTACCAAACTGAATGGCATTAATTTGACCTCAGCTGATTGCTAGTAGTGCATGTGACTCCACCAAGTGCTGATGCATGACAATGTGAAATCCGGCAGTTTGCAATATATCTCTCTATGTGCTTTATTAGTAAAGGCTTCATTTCACTGTTGATTGATAATTTCACTTACTGAAGCCATTTTGTATTTTTAAAAGAAAGTCCATTGCGTAGAAGGTTTTTGTCATAACAGATTCTCTATAGACATAATGAATAAAGAAAGCTGTCAAATCGTAGCAGTACAGGATGTGGAGATGGAACTTTACTCTCTCTGCCTTTCAACAGTGGTGCGCAAGTGTGTGCATGCTACAAAGACGTATGCAGAAGTTTGAATACACTGAGCAAATTGATTTCCCCAAGTGAAAATAAGCTAATATGCGCCCATACAAACAAACAAACCTGGCATTTTCTGGACAGTATTTTTTTACGCTGATAAAATATTAAATAGCTTTTTCACATTTTATGTTAAAACTTCCCCAACACTTTAAATTCAGCAGATAAACTGTAATCATGCATTAACAGTTTGCATGTAAGATAAACAAAGTATATAAATAGTAGCAGTGTAGGTTTATTAAAATGAGATGTTCAGTGATTGCATGCAAATGACTTACAAATACTTGTGGCAACACAAGATAAAATAAATGGTCGTTAATCATTAAAGATAAGATCGATAACAAGCCTTTCGCCTGCCACATCAGTGTGAGATTGATATGCACAGAAAAGCTTCCTTACTGCCTTGTGAGGAGTGACATTCTTGGACTTTATTGCATATTGTCAGTGAACTCTTTTCTGACTGCAGACACACACTTTTCTTAGCTCCTCCTCCTAGTTCTGAAATGCGACTTTTCACACCAATACAGTTTAAGTGACCACAGTGTACATACACTGGTTGTGTTGGTTAACCATGAACTGTTAAAAATTTTTCGGCAAGTCTTTTGCTAGCATTTGCCAGATTCATGAGAGGAAGTAAGTGGTACTGGGCTCTTCAACATGCAGTTCGCCCACCACTACTCTCCTCCACACAGGAGTGTCTATTTAGTCACTATGATGGAATGTGTGCTGGCTCAGTGGTCTGGTGACCCAAATAAGGATGAGGGTGCACTCGGAACTTGTGGCTGATAGACCCTGACAGACATGGTTGGCAAGTTCAGGAAAGGCCTGGCTGCATTCTGATACTCGAGACCAGAGGTGTGCCATAAGCTCATACTTCAGCAGTCATGCGATCCCATCTCTAAATCAGCAAGCTATGAGTAAATGGCTGTTTCATATCCGAGGCTTTTGTGTGTACTGTGAAGTTATTTGTGGTTGGTTGAAGACACTATTCACTATTGTACTTTTCTCATTCTTCTTTATCGTCGTCTTCTTAATTTATAAATGACTACAAAACACTATTCCAAAACCAAAGTTGCTCATCCTCTCACTTAATCATCTTTTAAATGACCTAATCCTTCAGGGTGCTGGACCCTATCCCAGCTCTCACAGGAGGGAATGCAGGTTAGACCCCGGACAGGCTGCTAGTCGTTCACAGATCTGTTGCTATGTTAATATTAATTATAAGATAAAATGAGAAATTGTAATGAATAGGCTAATGCTGGCCATTAAGTCCAAGAAGTCATGTGTAATTATACTTATTTATTGTAAGTATCTTTATTATGACTGTTTGCAATAGTTGTTCAAGTACAGCTTGAGTGTACATAATTACTAATATTGGGTGTGTCTAAAAATTTCAAATCCAAGTAATGTTTTGGCCAGTTGCTGACTTCTACTACTCATTATTGCTGATTGTGTTTCTCGAACTGATACCATTTTTCTTCATTCAGATTTATAACAATGGTGTAATCTCAAGCCTTGGATTGGATCTTATGTGATGCATGGTGGAATCTCAAAGGTCGACCAAAAAGATTCAATTGCTTTAACGTTATTTTAAAAAGTAAATGTAATACACAAATGTGGCTGGAGACATTTTTTACATCTTATATATTAAAAGACCATAAACTTTTTGCCATGGGCTTTGCAGCTAAATCAACATAGTCTGATGCATTTGTGCATTTTGAATTTGTCATTTGTTTTGAGTGTAAAATGTCTTTTGTTAGCTTAGAGTAATGAGCAGGTCATTATATACATGGAGTATTAATCATAGCATAGGTTCTGGTCACTTTCAGAGTCAGTTTAATGAATTACGGTCTATTCCATGTAATAAATGACTGGGATACTTATCTTCTAGAGTGGTGCGTTCATCTCAATCCTGTAAATGAAGCTTGAACATCTATCTACTGTGCCATTTACTTAATTCAATCATGACCGAGGTTGTAGTCATTGCATTACTCAATTCCCTTGAATTTGTACAGCGACAAGGGGAGCGCAGTAGAATAAATAGCTTCTGCTCCGGGATGCACATCCTTATTCCTTAGTGCATTGTAAGTAGGCACCAGTGTGTACTGCAGTGTGGAAAACATTGACGAGGTTGGACAGGGTCTCTTGTTTGCAGCATGTGTGACAAAGTGTAGTGCTTTGTAGCTCACTAGAGACAGCCACAATCATTCAAGCCTTTGTACAGTGCATTTCATTCATAAGCAATAATGCCAGCAGTGGGATAAATATTGCACAGATGCTAACTAGCCTACTGCTTAATGAAGGCAAAAGAGAAAACTCCCACTGAGGCCGCAGTCTCCTGAAAACGGCAAAGCCTAAGCTAAAACAAACAGTGTGCTTAAAAACGAGTAGTTGATTTTGTGTTTCCACGAAGATTAGAGAGGATTTTGAGTCATAAACAGTTTCTCTTGAGAGTGGGGAACAAAAGAGAGATGGATTTAGAGATCTGTGCCACTGCTGGCGTCTCTGCCCGATATACAGTTGCTCATGAAACTTTCCCTTCACTGAGGTGTTAATTGAACACTCATGCTGCTTTAATTGTCTTTATAGAAACATGGAATGCCAAGTGGCAAAGGATCTGCATAGGCAAGGCTAATTTCAGCTGCTTAAGCAACAAAAGGCTTGCCTTAGGATAGGCTTCTCTCTTTCCTTTTATATTGTAACTTTAGTCATTCCTTGTGGGTTAAGAATTCTCATGAGCCTATTTTTCTGAACATGCCTTTGCTAGGCATTGATAAAGCCTTAGGTCAGAAAGTTGGTTTGTATTTTTTAGCACTCTGAGAAGGCTTATTGGTTACTTTATTCTTTGCTCTGTTTATATTAATCTATATAATACTGACTGCTAATTTGTATTGTTTCCTACACGTATTTGGACCTCCTCCCCAATATGCATAGTATATTTATAATTATGTAGCTATATTTTGCTACATGGAAAAATTATATAAAAAAACCAAAAAAAGAACTGTCATGTTAATGGGGGAGTGCGGCTTGTAAAATCCTGAATCAGTAGGGTTAACAAATAACAAAAAAAATGTCTGACAGCACTTGTATTATTATCATTGCAAAGTATTTATTTGACTCACAGATTCATTGACCCGTTTTGCAAGCACACCACATTCCTCAGCATGAGCAGTGTGATGAAACGTGCTTGTGTGAGTCCTATAAATATTTAGCCATTACTATACGAGTGATGTTTCAACTTTTTTCAGTTGTCCCATATTAACAGTTTTCAAAAGATGGTGCATGATGTGTGGCTGCATGTGTTCCACCATTTCTGCAGTTCAGTGCTGCATGTGCAGTAAAAAAAATTATTAAAGTGCGAGATATCACTTTAGTAGTGCACTGAAATCCAAAAGGCATTCCATTATTTACTACTCACACTTTGGGTCTTGACTGATTGATTGATTTGTTTTTTATTCTGTATATTATGTCCTAAGACAGTATTCACAGATGGAATGGACTGTTAGCTTGAGCTGTATTCTGCATATCATGTGGTATGTCTTCATTAAGTAGTATCATACTTGTAGTTGAGAAGTTCTTAAATATTTCACGTTCCATATGGCTGATATTGTCTCCCTTTTACCTGCTGTGCTTCAAACTTATTGTGTCTACGCTTACTGGTTGGAGCTGGGAAAAGTTATCAGTCAGTTGATTAGTTAAGTTTTCGACACTGGAAAAATCCAACCCATTTTATTTTTATCCAAACCATCTATTATTTATTTTTTGGGTGCATCTCGGTTAAAAACAAAAAATAAAAACAAAAACAAAAATAAATAGCAATGTTTCCTTTGTGGAAAGGTAGTTTTAGTCTGGTTAACGTTTACAGTACTGTGCAAGGTTCCCTTTTGGTGAAATGTAAAATGCAAAGTGGAACAGTTCAATCAAAACAAGCTATATCAAGATTGTGGGACATTCCTTGGTCTGGAGTACTGGTTCTCGGGACAAATGGGTTCAGTAAGCTTTATTATAGCAAGCCTAAATGTCTTTGAACCATCTAAATGTTTCCTGCTACAACTGTAATATATATTTATAGTGTGAGGTTGTATGATGTTTGCATCCTCTTTGTTTTAGGAGCAGTGTTGTAGTTGTTTCATATGTTGATAAGGATAGTAATATGACCATTGAAGACGAATTACCCTGTAGATTGGAGCATGAATTTGGTTCAGTTTCTTGTCAGTATAGGATCTTTAAGTGTCTAGCTGACAAGAACCCTTTGTGCATGGTTAGACAATGGTTTACCCAAACATCTGTAGTGATGCATAACATGACTTATAATAAAAGTTCATCTTACCAGTAGAGCTGTGTAGTATGAACCATAAGTCATATCTTGGTGTTTTTAGGCTGAATGGAAAGAGTGTGCGAGTGTGTTGTTTGCAAAGTGGGCTAAATGTTCGGTTGTAAGTCAAAGCTGAGTTGCACTTCTATTCAAACAGGCTGTGGTCAAAATACAGTTTCCTTCAACATGTAGATAAAAATTATATAACTAGTTGCGACTGAACAACTCGTATCTTATCAGCTTTTCAAACCTTCTTGTTCCGTTGTTACTACAGGGACCATATTTTTGGGGGTGCGGTAGACCATCGTACTTCACACAAGGCACACCATCATTCCACCATCTCCTCTTATTTTCCTCTAGGTGTTAATTAACACTTGCCAGGTAAAATATTATAGTGATGTTGGTGTATAAGGATGGGATTGAGCTAAATGTTTGACTGTTTTATTAGGACGACTACTGCACTGTGGCCAGTATAGCATCTAAAGTCGAAAGTCAAACAAAGGAAAACTGATAAATGGCGGATTCTGCAGTCTTCTTGCTATTATTTTGCTTACGTGTTTTGTGTTTCAGCTGTGTAAATATGGCTGGTTACTTGGTAATTCATCAGACATAACTATTATCAACCTAGATCATGTAGCTCTGGTTTTTCTTCCTAGAAAGCTAGTTAGGATGAGATTAGCTTCTGTAATAAGAATTTGTGAAAATCTTTCTGTAATGTGGCCCCATGTTGTCTTTGGCCATATGGATTGTAGCCGCGTCTCCCCCTATAAGAACTTGTGGGGGCGGAGCCATGTTTACAATTGAAAGAGGGGGTGCAAACTTTTCTCATCCTGTATCTTATCTAAAAATATACTGTATATCAGTATACCTTAAGAAGTTGCTTATGCCACCCCACCTTACTCACCAGTGCGGTGTTATACTTGGTTATAGCAAGTGTTCTTGTTTAAAACAAACGGAGATGGGTGTGATGGGTGTGAAGTCATTTTGTGTTTCACTGTTTAAAAGCTGTTTCACACAAAAGAAGGTTTGTCGACTGTGAACCTCTTTAGGTAATAGTTTTTCAGGTAGTTCTGTACTATATGGACGAAAGCTCTGAATTATTTTGTATTGTTTCTGCCTCTGCCCCACAGTCATTGCTCAGTAAAGATGGTCTTTTAACCCTCCATCTGTATATCAACGGACAGTACCCATGTGCTACTGCTCTCACTGTCGCAGAGTCTAACAAGCTGTGACACTCTGTCATGTGTGAAGAAAAACAAAGCTGTTTCGCAGCTGTTCCTGGACCCTTTCTCCACTCAACCTTTTTTTTTCCAGTATGGAAACTTTAGGAAAATAAACAGCCCAGTTAGCCCAGGCGATTTGCATAATGGTTGAATTTTAAGTAACCTAGGAGGTGTTCAGATTCCAATGTGCCACCGTTGTTCTGACCGTGTTCAGAGGTACGTAGAGAGCAATACTTCTGAATATGTTGCTTGTAAATTGTTATTGCTACATGGACTGAGCATGAACACATTAAGCATGAATTGTTTCATGGACAATTCTTAACATCTGAAATAGCCAGTTTTATCTTACTGGATTTTTTTAACCTTGCTTACTTGCTTATGTATTTATTAGCTTGACTTACTTATTTACTTGCATTTCAAACAGATGCGTGCAGTGTTCAAGTGTTCAGTAGAACAGAAATCTTTATAGATAACATGCAAGACTTTCATTTCCTTTACCATTCAGCACTAGCACCTTTCTAAAAAGTCTACCTGCTTTTGACAGTACACTGTAGAACAGTAGAGAATGGTTGAATACAGATGTGCTTGCAGCCTTAAAAACAGTTCATATTAAGCAGTTGTGCATCTGTTGGCATAAATTAATATACTCAAGATTATATGATACAGACAGACAGACACTTGCTTACTTGCGTACTTACCCCATTCACTTACTTTCTTTATTGATCCTGAAGGAAATTTAGCTATATGATAATATTATGAAAACTTAATGAACCTACAGAAGTGTATGATGTTTTATTAGGATAGGTCGGGATGGTAATAAAACAGGTACTAAATTGACAGTGGTGCTACTGGTATTCATGTCTCATTCATTTGTTCTATATAACAGGTATTTTCAAATGGTTTGTGCTGCGTTGAATTAGTGGAAAGGTGCTTGTGTGATAATGTTAAGTTCCCACTGACTATTTCAACCATTTTGAATGCCAAGTATCATTTAGTGCTCTCCGGTCATGACTGAAAAGTAAGACTAGTAAATAGCGTGGGCTTACTTTACTTGATTGATAATGCAGTTAAACACAATGTATCTGAAGTGGTAATTGCATGTAAAGGGGGTATCCTCATGAAACACTTGCAAAAGCAGTCTATACAACTGAAGCAGTGCAGCTGCGCTTTAGTCTGTCCACCAGCTTCTACTCATTTTTCTATTCTGCCTTTACGTTTTGCAGCAGTGGCCTTGTAGCCATTGTAGCAATAACTGGAAACTTTTAGTAATTTTGTATTGTTTGTTTTTTTTCTTCTTAGTTTTCTTATCTTTCTATGCCATGCAGTTGTCTTGCACCAAATAATGAAGTGTTGTTTTAACAAGAGTATCAATAAGTATGGTTACTGATATAAGTTCAACATAATACACAAATCTCTAACTGTGTCTTTATTTATTTATTTATTTATTTATTTATTTATTTATTTATTTATTTAAAATCCAATGGATGCTGTATTGCAATCACAGCCTAATTTAAAAGCACTTCAAGTTCTGTGGTGACTCTGGACAGTTGAAGTGGACCGTTTGCGAGCACCCCATCCCCATCACTTTGCACATTTCTTGATACTTTCTCATTCTTGGCTTTCATCTTGGAACATGCCTTCAGAGCAAGCATTTCAAGCAGGAGGAAAAGGCGAGGTATATTGCCAGAAGCTCAATAGGAAAAGGAATCCATCTGTCGCGAAAACTTCATCGTCATCATGAGTAAATGACAACCCGTATGGATGCTTCTTTACTTCAGCTTCCTCTATATATGATTCAGGGTGGATGTAACCATGTTGCTATGCTGACTCAGAGAATGGAGGGATGACTTGAGAGCTGAAGGTTTTCAACGGAATCATGGCGAAGACAACATTGGAGTTGTACATTGAGTTATGTCTGTTGAGATGGACGAGGCAGCCAGCAGTGATTAAGCAGCGAGCTAGGTTTGCCATTTGAGCGGGTGAGAGCGGTACAGGAAAAGATGCAGCAAAGGATGAATTCAGCGTAAGTGGGACACAAAGTCGCTGTCAGTTGCACTGCTGCCTCGAAGGTTGTATGCGTAGCGTTTTTTAAACATTTCTTTTGTTATATTGGGATCATAGTAGTGGGGTGGAATTTATTCACATTTTTAGATTTGTACTTTTTAAAGCCCTTGATATTGTATAGAGCATTACTGGTCAGTGGTCTGTGTCCTGTGTCATCCTAATTGATAGTTAGAAAGGCAATCAAATATGGACAGTTTTAGGCATTTGTTTATAGAAGGAGCAAAGTTTAAACGTGGCAGTTTAAGTACAGTTTTTGTGCCACAGCATTTTTACTGTGTCAATTATTCAAGTTTTTGCATTTCAGACCTTAAACAGTCAAGTAGGTTTATGCCAAACTTTTTGTGGTCCTTATCTTTTTGTTTCAGGACACAGTAATGGTGTTAAAACTCACAGTCAGCTTTATTTACAAGTATCGTTTAAAGATCGTTCGTCTTTGACGTTTCTAGAAAAAATACTGTTTTAAAAAACTGGTCTGTAACCCTAAGCAAATGGTATAACATTTGCAGTAACCAAGTTGTTATTATTAAATCAGCGCTGCTAAAAATAAAAATTAATGCACAATTTGACATATCATATTTTGTACTTTCTGCCTTGAAGTAATGTCACTCAGAATCTTCTGTTATTGCAATATCTACTGCAACATGGCCTTAAAGTAAGTGGTAACTGCAGTTACCACTTGCTTTAAGGCTTTAAACCTTTGATGGACTACTTTAGTTTTCTAGAAATCCTTCATATCCTCACCCTGAAAGTGGGATATGCTCTGATTCCCCCATGACGACTGTGAGCACGGCAGAGGAAGATTTCTAATGCAAAGTGGTGCAGTTTCATTACTTGTTGATGAGGATGAGTGGTGGCTGGATGTCTTTGGAGACACATTTCCGTTTTTTGTTGAGGTGAGCAGGATCCATCAGGGAAAAGAGAGATGACTAAAAGTGCCTTGATCGAGGATGGGAAAAGAGGGAGGAAGAGCAAGAGAGCGACCCCTCAATCAAGTTTCAACAAGCCCAGGCTGCCCTTGCTTCCTCTGAGATGAAGCCTTGTAAATTGAGAGGTCTCCTCTTCTTTTTTTCTTTTTTTTTTTCCCCAGGATGGCTGCCGTGGACTAACCGCAAAAAAAAGGTCATGTCCTGTTTTCAATAAGCCAAGCCCGAAGCTCAGAGAGCGAGTAAGAGAGAAGCACATTGTACTGATTCGCTGGTGTCTTGTCAGTATTGGCCCACTTGGGCACACAAGCCGTGGAAAGCTTTTTTCGGTGAATAATTAAAATGTCTCCTTTTATACAAGGCTGTTTATATCTAAAAATATAGCTATTGCCTACCTATCATGCACATTCCACTCTTAGAAATTGAGAGGTCTTTAGAGTGATGCCATAGAAGAAATGAGCTGGATTCCCTAAACAACCTTGTAGTGGTGAGTTCTTTTAAAGAGCCATTTTGTGAAGAGATTGTGGGTAAAAACTTTCATATAATGGTGACAGAGTGGCGGAAGGTTTTGTGTTCAGGGACCAATATGCATTGTTTGTGGTGGGATGAGGGTCGAACAGCCAAAAGAACACAAATGAAGTAGATGAAGGTATGTTTCAAATAAAGTGCTGTTCTCTCATTGGATGAAGGGCTGGGGTTAGTCCAACTCAAACATCCTCATAAGCCAACTTTGGCTAGCATGCCATGCTTTGGGCAGCCCTCATCTAAGAACTATACATCCAGGCTAAGAAACATTTTGAAGCCTTTATTTTTGTGAGTCTGTTCAGCGCATTGGTCTTTTCCCCTTCTCAGACTTATATTTGTATAATAATAAATATTCAAATCAGATACTACCTTTCAGAATTAGCCTGTAATTGAGAGGCTCAGTTGAACAAAAGCCCAGAATCTGACAGTACAAGAAACATACAGAATGCAGTGTTGGGCCTTTTACATACTGTCAGCAAGATAGAGAACATATTTAATATTTTACGTGCATATTAATGTCTCAGATCCTTACAGACTACATTTTAAATAGTTTTCCCCCCATTGCCTCTAGTAAATTCTACATTCATCCTTTATATTAAAGACAGCCAAAGGCTAAGATAACCCAATTCATTATGAGGCTTACTGTTCAAGTTCATTCGGTTTTTTTTTTGTTTGTTTGTTTTTTTTTCGGTCCAGCATGCAGTGCATAACAGTTGATTTTGCTACACTAGGGATTGAAAATGGTCTCAGGTGTAAAGAAGTGTGTGTATCTAAAGGGGGTGACAGTTGAATTTTGTCTCAAGCACACACACACACACCCTGTGCAAGAGCACAGCCTGTCCAACCCAACATGTTTCCTGTTCCTCTGTTCGAGTGTGAGTCACTTTAATGCAGTAGGCAAGCTCTTGCAGTGTTGCTGTCAGATGTAGGCTCAGTCCGACACAAATGACAACAGGGGCTAATCTCACGCAAAGCCTCAGCTTTTTCATGGTGTTGGCTCTCAAAGCTTCCCTTAGGATCTAATCCAGTCGAGAACTGTGTAACTTGTACTTGCCCCTATTTTTGTTTTCTCTTATTTATCTACACTATGCTGTAATAGTGAAGAGTATTGTTATTATAATATTTATATATATTATAATAATAATACTCTTTTCAGTATTACAGCAGTGAAAAGAGTGAGTCATCCAGTTAGCACCATTGGCAGACGGCTGAACAACGCAAAACTACATGCTTCCAGACCACTACAACGACTGCCCCAAACCCATGTCAACATGGCCAAAAACTGCAATGGCAGTGAGTCATCTTCAGTGACAAGTCCCGCTTTGTCTTGATGGAGATGAGCAACAGATGAGGTCGAGGCAGCATAAAGGCACCGTGGTCAGCTCCAAGATGAAGGCCTGGTGTTACTTTACCTCCACCCCTACCACAAAGTCTGCAGGAACTGGGTGAGAATATTCAAGCTGCATGGGATGGATAACTGGACACCATTAATAGTGTCTCCATGCGTCTGGCATGTTGCGTTACAATTCATATACTCCACCCGGTATCTCTTCTTCACCCTGTTTACTAATGAAAACCAATACAAGTCCAACGTAAGAGGGCCACAGAGAAAAAGAACGCAAGTTAAGAAGAGTGTGTAAAATAGGCCTAGCATTTTTATTTTGGTTTCCCAGCTCAAGTACCCACTCTCAACAGGAAGTATTTGTGCATTTAGTTCCGTTGGCATTTCTTGGACATGTTTGGGATAGTGCAACAGCTGCACATAATGCTCAGCCCTCCCAGATCCAATATTTGAGTTCAGCCGGTATCACTTGCAGTTTATTAGAAAAGTGTAGCTAATAAGATGGTTTATAAATCTATTATTTTGATGGTGTTACATTTGTCTTGTGCTTTGGTCTTTTACGGTCGCCGCTACACCATCTGCTGCCCTTTCACTCGCTCTGATCTGATCCAGTGCATTCCTTCATTGAGATGCAAGCTGTAACTGTGTTTATGCTCTCTCCCAAGCTGGAGAAGGGTCTGTTTGGCCTCTATGTTTTACTTCTCACCCTGCTACGCATGGCTGATGAGATTTATTTATACATTTATTTGTTGTATAATTTAAATCGCATTTTTTCACAGTGCCAATATCACGCACTTGTTTTTTGGATAGCTTTTTTTTAGACACATGTAGATACTATTACTTATTATGCATTTATTACTATTAGCTAACGGTCTTCCTGTGTCGTACCCTCTTCTCAACTAATTGACCTTAATTCTATCCAGCACTTTGCACAGTAAATTCACACTTATGGTGTCACCCAAACAATGCAGATTAATGGAGTCATTATCCATCACATTACTGAAGCATCATTTTTATTTATTTATTATTTTAAAATGTGTATTGCAATTGCAGTATCCAGCATTATCATCACAGTACTAGTAGTTTGAGCCCAATACCAGATCTGTAAGTACTCTCAAGAACGCTGCATTAATCTCAGACCATCTACCTGCATCACTCATCTGGTGGTATAGGCCTTGTGCATGTATTCTGATTGCAGTCTTTTTCTAAGCAAAAGCTTGCAGAATTTTCTTGGAGCGCATTAGCTGATCTGCTAATAACTCTTTAGCTGATCTCATTTTTATTATGTAAAGTACTGCAAGGCAGCAGACCCTGAGTGAATTCTTCTGCTGCTGCTGCCTATGCAGTTTTACTCAATAAAATGCCTCTTGCAGACTGGTCTGTTAAAGCTGTTAAAGCCACATCATCCACATTTTAGTTGATCCTTTCAAAAAGTTTGCATAAGCCAGTTGCACTTGCTGAAATGGAGTCTCCAACGCCGTTTACTAGTGATTTTGTTAGAGCATTTAGGTAAGTCTGAACGTCAAACGACTTACTGACTTTACTTCTACCATATCTTGTAATTCTTTAGTATACCCTAAACCTTAATCGAATTGTCCACTAACTATAGTGCCTTGTTGAGTATATAATGACTATTACAAATCATCAAGAACAGAATACATTTTACACACCGTATTTTTGTCTCTCATATCCCCTCCAATGTTGGCATGGTGTAGGCTAGTTTCATTCGATTATTAACAAAAGTGTTTTATGTTTATTTACACAACCTATTTTTCTAAATTATTCGAAAAAACAGCTGGTTTATAGGTTCTCAAACGTTGCAGACGAATCTGCCGTGCAAGTAGACCTTGTTAGAGCCATAAGTGTGTTGGACAGGCCACTGCGTGGGTGTGTTATCTTTAGCGCTGGCCGATTCTGATGAAGTGAACGTGCATGCGCTTCCTTTCTTCAATGCCCACGTCTGCTGTCATTTATTGCGGCATACCCAACCATGGGCGTACGGGCACATGCTCTCCCAATTCCTCGCTCATCACAGGGGAGAAAAACGACAAGAAACCACACACACCACATTACACATTCCTACTAACCTCACATCACCACAACTACATTGATACAAAGAAATTGCAGAAGTGTATTAGGCTCATGTCCTTTTTTGCACTTATGAATCTATCTGTGGACACACGCTGCCAATACCCTGATATTTTGATGTACTCTAAAAAGTTTTGTACGTCCACTCATGGCCATGTTTCTTTATTGCACACCATATTATCCAAGTTAAGGTTTTAGCCTTCATGCTTGTCTTGAGAGCCGCCACCTAATGGTGGATTAGGAAGATTTTGCCTACTTAAATTTGAAAAAAAAAAAACATTGCCCCTCGTAAAGCGTTTCAAATGCTATCAAGCCTCATGCTTAGTGCAGGATACACGGCTACGATCTCACATAGGCAATAGTTCTGAATCCTGAACCACTCACTCCAATCTTCATCTCATGCAGCGTATCTTAATTAGAGCTGCTCACATCTTCGTAAATGCGGAGAGACTTTCTCATACCCCTACTAGATGACTTAGTGGAGATTATGCCATGGATGAACTTGCAGCTGCCCTACTCCAGAGCATTCCCTAGTTTTTTATACAAGCTATGTTTGCACAGTTGAACTCCCCTTTCCATGCCTTTTTAAAATAGTTGAAATCACTAGTTGGGAGTGGTGTCAGGATACTTTTGGACATAAAGTATACTACTGAGAACTGCATGTCTTATGTAATGTTGTGTTTGTCCTTTAACCTAGTATCCAGTCATTGATTTTTATCAGATGCTGAAATATGATATTAAAATTAGATGACATGCCCGTTCCTAAAATCAACACTTCTCTACAGCATTCTGTAGCCTCTCTGTGTTTTGGTTCTACAATCTTGGAATGTAGCTCAAAAGCCTGAAAAATAGCCATGTTCAGCTACACAGCAGCTTGGTCTCCTTCCACTGCTTCAGCTGTCTTTTCTTCACCTGACATGGTCAGCAGCATTCAGGACAGTTCATCAGTTGTGTCTTGTCTCTTTTACAGCAGAAGCCTCTAGCTCTTAAGAACCAGACATGGCTCTTTAAACTCTGACTGAAAACTGCTTACACAGCGTTCGTTCATCTGTGACTTTCTCACTCTCTGTTATGCTTTCACTTTTTTTTGTCTGTCTTCATGCTTTCTCGCTTGCTCTCTATCTCACTCTTCCTCTTCCTGGCATTCTCTTTCTGGGTTCTGTGTTGCAGGGTGCTAAACCAGGCGGGAGTGCTACTTTTGTATCTGTCTGTGCATGAACCCAACATTTTAACCATTTTTAAGTTGTTAGAAAGCTACTGTTTAATTTATGCAGTGACGAGTTGTTAATGCCCTGAGCTCTAGCTTAAAAGCCTTTTATCCCTAATGCTGTGCTCAGGTGCTTTCTTAAAGGGAAAATTCACTTCCGATGTGTTTGGACAGTTCTCTTCCAAAACGTTGTTCCTGACATGGAGCCAAATGGGCCATGTAGCATAAAATATTGTTTAGAAGTATGCAAAAGTGATTCAGAACTGCACCCTTGTCTCGCCTTGCATGCTGGAGAATTTGTTAAGCTTGGACACTCCACAATAAGTTCATTATTCCACTCCCCATGGACCAGCTGGCACAAATGCTTAAGGCTAATTTAGCCCAAGATACAAAAAACACGGGCCTAATTATGTTATCAGGGTAAATTGGGAAATCAAGCTGCGAAGATTCATGACAAATAAACAAACTCTTGATGCTAACCTGTATTATTTTCTCACAGATGGTACCATGGGAAGCTAGACAGGACCATTGCAGAGGAGCGGCTGCGTCAGGCCAGGACCCCGGGCAGCTACCTGATCAGGGAGAGTGACCGGCGGCCTGGCTCCTTTGTGCTGTCCTTCCTCAGCATGACAAATGTGGTTAACCACTTCAGGTAAGCTGTCAACATTTTAGCCCCTAAAGATCCTTAAAAGAAACTCATCACTGCAGATTATGGTTTGTTTAGAAAAGGATTTGATGCATAAAATAATTTTTTGAACAATATACTGAATGCTCAAATATGACAAGAGGAACATTCACACAGTAGTGGAGTATGACCAATACAAATAAACTATGTTAGCACATAGCTTATTGAATACTTTCAGACTAATGCATCATAATGCATCAGTGGCATTTTACAACCTTTGTAATTACCGCTGAATTTCTGAAACGCAAAAAAAAACAAAACCAAAAAAAAAAAAAAATGCAAAAAAAAAAAAATCAAAAAAAAAAAAAAAAGAATATACCAAAAAATAACAGAACCAGAAAAGATCAAAAAAAAAAATTAAAACAAAAAAAAAAAAAAAAAACACAATAAATAAAAACCCCCAAAAGAAAAACCCAAAAAAAAAAACAAACAAATAAAAAAAAAAAACAAAACACAACAAAACAAAAAAAACACAAAAAAAAAAACAACAAAAACCCCCCCCCCCCCCCCCCCCTCCCCCAAAAAAAAACAAAAAAACAAAAACAACAGGCCACATCTCAGAAAATTGACGTCAGCTACAAGCTGTTGTTTTAATTTGGCAAGTCAGAGCTCCTTAAAGTTGTATCTTAGAGACACTTGGGGAGATATTTTTGTTGAGGTGACTGAGGACGGACAGCGTGGGTGGACCTGAAAAACAGAACTCAGCTCTCAGCATGAACAAAGACACACCTCCATAGCCTAAATGTGAAATATCTCGGGCTCACTGCACTGAATAAAAGACGACATTTTAAAGTAGGTAAATACACATGTGCCTACTATTTTTTTAATATTCACTTTACACACAACTAACTTTCTATGACTACACTAGGATTTATCAGTTAAGTGAAGGTCCAAGACCACGAACACTACTGCCACTACTGTAGAATCTTCCAATGATAAATAAAGTAGTGTGTGTGCTAAAAATAGTAGAGTGTTTCTTTCTTGCGTATTGATGATGAACATTTATAGCTGTTTATAATAAGTAGGAGTGCCTATGGGTTTGCATGTAGCAAGTTTAGGATTTACTTCAGTAGTTTAGTTTGACTTCTAAGGTGAAAGCTACGAGACGATCCTATACAGAAAACCATCAATTGCCTGTAATATTCGTTTTCGCACAATTTTTTTTTTTGATGGAATTCATAACGCAATATTGGGGGGAAGAACATATCAAACCTCCATGTGTTCTCCTTTTCTCTATTGGCGCAAAAAAATTTTTTTCTCCACTAACTGTACACAGAGTGTCTTATTTAATTTTTTATTTATGAACTTGTTTATTTTCCTGGGGTACTTAAACTTGTACCAATAGTAATGTAGCTAGATAGACAGCAAGACAAACAGCCAGACCTATATATAGATAAATGTCCAAATTTTTTTGTTAGTGGGTAAACATCAGTATTTGACCACTAAAAACAATAAGACCATGAATTTGAAATCCTCCTAAACTCAATGTCTGTTAAAAACATTAATCTAAATTACATTTAAAATCAAACTGTTTGACATCTCTTGCTTGCTTATACATGGGGAAAAGACTACAGTTTAACAAATGATGATTTTTTTTCTGGTTTCTATTACTCTTTATTGTCATTACATCATTGTGATACTGAATTAAAATCATGGCTCTTTGTGGTAATCACTCAGGTTACTTACAGCAGTCTCAACTAGTACAAACTAATTTCAGCTCGAACATGGGGGCGCTTTGCCGTGTTGTCGTGTGTGTTGTTTTGTGGGTGTGTGTGGTGTGTGTGTGCTGTCGTGTGTGTGTTTATACAACACACACACACAACAGTAGCACACAAGTGGGGTGCGAAAACAGTTCATTGGGCGAGCGCTTGTTAATTTTCCTGATTTACCTGATTATAAGGGGCCAAACAACAAGTGATATTATTGGAAAGTGCAAATTGAAGTTTATGACATTACAGAAAATTGCTGCAATAATTGGTCTAAACAAAAGTAGGTGGCAGGTGGCATAAAATTTGGGCACAAAAAAAACCCCTCAATATTTTAGTAGATCCTCCCTTTCGCAACAGAAATAACATCCTTCGTAAACGCTTCCTATAAGCACTTCTAATGAGAGTCTGGATTGTGGCTGAAGGTATTTTAGAGCCCATTCTTCTTTTACAAAACAGCTCTTAGTTCATGCCGGTTTGATAGGTGTTACCGAGCATGGACAGCTTCTCTTAAGTGACACCACAGATTTTCAATAATATGGCAGGTCTGGGGACTGAGATGGCCATTCCAGAACGTTTTTACTTGTTTCCTCTGCATGAATGCATTAGTAGATTTTGAGCAGTGTTTTAGGGTCGTTGATTCTTGTTGGAAGATCCAGCCCAGGCGCAGCAGCTTCAGCTCTTTGTCACAGATTCACTGGACATTGACGTCTCCAGAAATCTGCTGATATTGATTGGCAATCCATGCGTCCCTCAACTTTAACAAGATTTCCAGCTCCCTGTACTGGGCCACACAGCCCCCACAGCATGATGGAACCACCACCAAATTTTACTGTAGCAGGTAGCGGGAAGTGCTGGAGTGCCTGTTTTCTTTTTCCTCCATGCATAACGGCCCTTGTTATACCCAAATAACTCTATTTTAAGTTTCATCAGTCCACTGCACCTTACATCCAAAATGAAGCACTTGGCTTGTCCAAATCGTGCTTTTAGCATACCTCAAGCGGGCTCTGTTTGTGATGTCGGGCCGGAGAAAAGGATTCCTTTTTTCCTCTGCATCACTCTCCCATACAGCCATCTCCTTTTGCTAAAGTGCGCCGAATAGTTGAACGATGCACAGTGACTCCCATCAGCAGCAAGATCATGTTACGTGTAGGTCTCTTGGTGCTGGTCTGTGGGTTTGACTCTGACTGTTCTCAACATCCCTTCGCTTCGGTTTTATTCGAGATTTTTCCTTGGCCTGCCGCTTTGAGCCTTGACTTGAACTGTGCCTGTGGGTGCTTCCAATTTTTCTCACAATGTTTCTCACAGTGGAGACTGGAAAGCTGAAATCTCTGAGATTAGAACCTTTCTGTATCCTTCCTCTAACACCCAATGACGGTGGAACGAAATCTCTGCTTTTCAGGTCATTTGAAAAGTTGCTTTTGAGACTCCCATGCTGCGACACTTCAGAGAAGATGCAAAGATGAGAAAAAAAATTACAATTGCCACCCCCTTAAATACCCTTTCTCATAATTGGAGTCACCTGTGTATGTTATAGGAGCGTCAAGGGTCACTGAAACTTACCTAAACCAAATTTGAGTCTCCACATAATTAGTTTCTAAAGGTTTTGAAATCGATAAAATGACAACAGTGCCCAAATTTATGCACCTGCCTACTTTTGTTTAACCAATTATTGCACACTTTCTGTAAATCATATAAACTTTATTTCACTTCTCAAATATCACTGTGTTTGTCCCCTATATGATATATTTAACTGGATTTTTTAAAATCCAAACAATCAATGCTATATAATATACTTTATAAAGGTAAATCAGGAAAATTAACAGGGCTGATCAAACTTTCGCACCCCAGTGTGTGTGTGTGTGTGTGTGTGTGTGTATATATATATATATATATATATATATATATATATATATCGCTATATAATATTCAATATATAATATATATACAGTTGTACTCACTTGGGTCAAAAAAAATAAAGGGAACACTTTGAAAACACATCAGATCTGTATTATAAAAACAAAAAGGATGCCACATCGTTTGATGGAAATGAAAATGATCACCCTACAGAGGGTTGAATTCAAAGATACCCTGAAAATCTAAGCGAAAAAATGATGCAGCAGGCTCACCCATTTAACCCTAATTCCATTGCAGCACCTGAAAATGGTACTCAGTTGTTTGTATGACCTCCACACGCTTGTATGCAACGAATGCGCCTGTGGCAGATCTGCCAATTCTGGTGTTCTGTGGCAAATGCCAATCGAGCTCTACGGTGCTGGCCAGTGAGCACAGGGCCCACTACAGGAAGTCGGGCCCTCAGGCCGCCCTCATGAGGCCTGTTTCTGATTGTTTGGTCAGACACATTCACAGCAGTAGGGCTCTGGCAGTGCTCATCTTTGTTCCTCCTTGCACAAAGGAGCATTGATGTACCAGTCCTGCTGAGGGGTTAAGGACCTTCTACAGCCTTGTCCAGCTCTCTTAGAGTAACTGCCTGTCTCCTGAAATCTCCACCGTACTCTTAAGACTGTGCTGGGAGACACAGCAAACCTTGTGGCAATGGCATATATTGATGTTCCATCCTTCAGTAGTTGGACTACCTGTGCAACCTCTGTAGGGTCCAGGTACCGCAGCATGGTACTAGTAGTTGCCTCAAGTCCACTGCAAAACTAGTGAAAAATCAGTCGGAAAAGATGAGGGGAGACAAAATGTCAATGACCTCGTAATTTAAAACCATTCCTGTTTTGGGGGGTGTCTCATTGTTGCTCCTCTACTGCACCTGTTGTTAATTTCATTAACACCAAAGCAGCTGAAGCTGATTAACGGCCCTCCCTACTTTTTAACTGACCAGATCAATATCCCTGAAGTTGAACTGAGTTGATGCTATACTCTGATTAAAAAGTGTTCCCTTTATTTTTTTGAGGTGTGTGTATGTGTGTGTATGTATATGTATATATGTATATATATATTATATATATTATAATAATATATATATATATATATATATATATATATATATATATATATATATATAATATAGCTATACAGAGTATATAAACATTTTATTGACATTAACATTTTTTATTATTATTATTATTTGTTATTATTATAACACGTATTTACACACAGGCTTTATTCAGGACACCATTGCAGAAAGCAAGTTGTTCAGTATTACTACTTAAATGCTTCTCCTGAATACTTACTGTGGCAGGCATTTGAAGTTTAAAGAGAAAGTGACACACTATGCTTTATACATGTCTTTGTTGCAGGATCATCGCCATGTGTGGGGATTACTACATTGGTGGGAGGCGTTTCTCTTCCTTGTCAGACCTCATTGGTTATTACAGCTATGTGTCTTGCCTACTGAAAGGTGAAAAGCTGCTATCACCAGTGGCACCTCCAGAGGTAATATTTCTAAACTTCAACTTCCAATCACCGCGCTGCCAGTAATGTTACCATGTTCACACAAATCTCTGATATGCACAAATGTTCAGAGGCCCACATAAGAACTAAAATAATATTCATTGCTATCTGAGTACCTCATTTAGTTTTAATCAGCTGCGTTGTGTGTGTGTGTGTGTGTGTGTGTGTGTGTGTGTGTGTGTGTGTGTGTGTGTGTGTGTGTGTGTGTGTGTGTGTGTGTGTGTGTGTGTGTGTGTGTGTGTGTGTGTGTGTGTGTGTGTGTGTGTGTGTTTTTGTGCTCCTCTTGAGACTTAAGATGGCAGTGATGCATAAATTGTTGACCTGAGTTGTGTGGATCTGTTTCTTTTAGCCTGTGGAAGACAGGAGAAGAGTGAGAGCCATCCTTCCGTACACCAAAGTGCCAGAGACAGATGAAATCAGGTTTGAACCCACAGTAGCTCACAGTTCATGTATAACAACTTGCCTAAGCCTCCAATAGTCTTGCCTTGTTATTTATCATAACCCAACATCTTACGTTACCTATTAATATGCAGTTTATTCATGTTTATCTGTCCAAATTGTCACTTCAGTGTCATTTATGAACTGTTTTACTCATATTGCATCTTCCTGTGTGTGCGCCAGTTTCCTCAAAGGAGACATGTTTATCGTTCACAATGAACTTGAAGATGGCTGGATGTGGGTGACTAATGTGAGGACAGAGGAGCAGGGCCTTATAGTGGAAGATCTGGTGGAGGAGGTGGTGAGTACCTGCACCTCTTATTTACAACATACAGATGTGATACTTGAGTCTGACTCTGAATTAATTTTAGCTCAAACTATCATAAAATTGTTTACTGTGCAACATCCTGTGGGGCATTTTAGTCAGGTATGATACTGGAATTTGTGAGAACACCGGTAATGGTGAGGTATGTTTTTTAATATATACCTCTGCTAAAGTTACTAGCCTAGTCATGTAGCTTGTCATACCTTTTAACTTGGCTTAAAAATCTTTTGTTAAAAAAAAAAAGTTAAAGGTAAAGAGGTAAATAGTTAATTAGCTGAGTCCTGAGCTGATTATTTCACTAAATTAGGTTTTATCCATGACTACTTATCTGTAAGTAGGTCTATCAGTGTAAGTAAAATGAAAATGTGTATTTCTAATGTTTTTCTGTTATGATTCAGATAGAGTTTGGGAATTGTACTGTATTGGCAGTGGTTTAAAGGTGGAACAGAAAATTGGTATTAGAAAATGTCAGATAGGGAGCAGATGTCGGCATTGTGGCTGGGTTTGCAGTAATACAACCACTATTCTAAACAAACCTAATGTTTTACTTTTTAAAACATGATTCTTTCCAGCTAAAATGTAAGCGGCACAAGATGTTCAGCAAACATTACAAGCCAGGTTACAGCTTAAGTGTCAGACTGTTGGCATCTGTTTTTCTTAAAGACTTAAAATATGAGTAAATATAAATTGGTGTTATCTAATGTCGATTTTATTTTTGTACAGTGTGTTGTACAGTACATCAGCTGTGTCATTAGTTTGCTAACTAGCCAAACAAGTGGAAAGAGAGCCCAGTTAAACAAATCCAACAAAAATTGGTCATTAATTTTTTGTGGAAAATGTTCCTGTGTTGCATATCTGTGAGGAGGTAAAAATATGTAGACGTTTGCTGGTGTGACCTCCTTGTGCTGCAGTCACTGCAACTAAACATTTTGGCCAACTGTTAATCACTACACATCAGATTAAAGTAATTTTAGCCAATTACTTGGTCCAGAACAGCTTAAACTTGGGGATATTGTTGGGTTTCCATACATGAACTGGTCCTTCCACAACCTTTCTGTAGGATTACGGGCAGGACTTGGACGCTCAGAAACATTATTTTATTTAATTTTTATTTAATTTATTATTTTTAGCTATTCTTGGTAGAATTACATTTGTGCTGGGAGTTGTTTTCTTGCTGCATGATCCAGATTGTCTTAGCTCACAGACATGTTCTCATTTTTTCTTCAGAATTTACTAGTATAATTCAAAATGCATTGTTCCATTAATGATGTCAAACTAATACAGGCCCTGATGCAGTATTATCTCATTAATGAACTCCTTAATGAACATTAGCCACTGTTAGAAAGGCCTTGAGTTGCTGAGAAGTTGCACTGGGTTCCTGTGTGACCTTGGGGTGATCTTTGTTGGTTGACCACTCCTGGGAAGGATAATGATGGCTTTTATTTTACATAATATGTCTGACTGTGATTTAGTGAAGTCCAAACTCTTTAGAGATGGATTGTCACCCTTTCCAGTCTGACAAGCAGCAACAACTCCTTCTGAGCTCCTCACTCATCTGCTTTTTGGTACTTATTGGTTCATTGTGTGAAATAAATAAATGACCAAGTATAATATTTTTTGTCTTAGAATAGGTTCTAACTAAGAACTTGAGTTTCTACCTTTTGAGGATTTTTGTACGAGCTGTTTGAACAGGTTTCAATATGGATCTTAAGTGAAGTGGTTTAATTTAAAAATATGTTTCAAGTAAAAATCAGAGGAATATCTGTATTAGCCAGTACACAAGGTTTTAGTTTCATTGTCTATATTGATGAATGAAATGGCAAAAGTAGGATTGTGCCACATCTAGTAGCATCTGAAGAGTGTTTCTGTATTGTCCTCTATTGACTGACTGTGTAAGAGCTCTTACAGAGACTAGGTCATAGGCTGTAGTGCTGTTTTCTCATGAAGTGGTGCTCACTGTGATTAATGACTAACTTTGTTTGCAGGGGCGAGAGGAGGATCCCCACGAGGGCAAAATGTAAGCCACTGCAACGTTTTATATAGTTTTATATTGTGGTGCGGCTTCAAAATGAATGCGATCAATGCTTCATGTTTATTGAAATTCTTCATCCAGGGATGGTGCCGTTTTATAGAACCACAGTCTTAACAGTTTATTTAAGGGAAAATGATTAACACCCATGGCCTACTTAAAGAGATGTGCAATCCAGCACTCGTGAAGGGGCCACTTTGTTTTAATTGAGAGGTATTACTGCTCTCTCAAGGCCAGTGACTCTACTCTTAGCTCAGCCTTTTACTGGAAGCTTGCATTACATTCACAGAGGAAGAACATTTTAATGCTCAACCTTCAAACAGCATCAGGGTTTCCACTCTGATGAAAGCGGCAGTAATTACTGTTCATTTGTGTGTTATAAAATTATTCGGACATGTCTCTGATTTTCATTTCATCTGCTTCTGTCCCTGAAAAGATATTGCTCTACTACTACTCACATTTATAATACAATAAATGTATAATAATAATAATGATTAATATATTGATGATGAATAATCATTATAAACAGATCAAGTTTAATTTACTTGCTGTTTAGGGTGTCTTTTAGGGTGGGGCATATTAAGTATTAAATATTAAGTGGTTGGTGTAGCTCAGCAGGTAACACCACTACCTGCCAGGGAGCCACCACCACATGTGGGTGACTATACTGTTCTACACCATTAAGAGTCCTCGGGCTAGACTCCCAACACTACACTGGCCTACCTGTAATATGATTAACCTTGTAAATCGCTCTGGATAAGAGTGTCAGCTAAATGCTATAAATGTATATTAAGTAGCTTTTTGTTTCTAAACTATAAATAACGTTGAGCTGCTTTAGACATTCCACTAGATTTTTGTACATCTTCTGTAAAACCAGCTTCTCTAAGGATTACCAGCACCTTTGGCCACTCAAGTAATGCTGCCACGGATTTGTTTGTTTTGTTGGGTTAGTACAGGTTGAAGTGGTGTTATCAAAAGCAGTCTTTGCCATTTACTACATGGGCATATCTATATTTACAGTACTGTGCAGAAGTCTGAGACCACCCACTCATTTTTAATTTCCAGTCAAAGCAGCCACGAACGACAAGTTATTCATCTTTCAGCAATAGTCAGAAAGTAACCTTAACAACTAAATACAGTATCACACTTTTCAGTATTTAGAGTGTAGGCCCTCTGCTTCTCTTCATTTCAGGAGACTTGCTTTCAGTTTTTCAGAGAAATCTGCAAGATATGTTTCCATACCTCCACACAAGTCTTAAAGGTTGATTGCATGTTCTGCATCTCAAGTAATCCTTACTGCAAATTTAGACTGAACTTTAATGTTTCTTTGAAGGGGAACATAATGATATTGGCTCTTTTGGGAGGAGCTTGTGTTGGGAGAATACAGTTGTAACTGTATTAGTTGGGTTTAAGATGCGTTAAAGGGTCTGTAGAGTACAAGGTAAAGACATATGTAGATATATTTGGTATAATTACTGTTAGAGGCTTTTTTTTGTTATTTTGTAAAGTTTTTTCCCCTGGCACAAAAAAGGGAAAAAACTGAAATGGATGAAAAAAATGAAAGGGTGATCTTTGAACTTCACAGCAAAGTGTATTAATATGATAATCTGAAATATATTGGTACACTTTTTTTAGTAAGCCTGTGATTGCTTTATTTACATTTCATTGGTCATGAGTTAAGCCTAGACCTTTTAAAAATAAAAAATAAAAAAAATAAATAAATAAATTTACCCAGACTAAGAACTGACTCGCATCACATGCTGCCTCTTGGTTTTGGTTTGCATAATGCTCTTTCTTTTTATTTTCCGTCTTTCCTTTGTCTTTGTAGCTGGTACCATGGAAAAATTAGCAAGCAGGAAGCATACAATCTGCTGATGACAGGTGTGTATATTTAAACATGCAGTGACTGTATACAACTGATTATTACAACTAACCACGCATAAAGATACCATACAGACCTCCTTGCATTAACTTGAGTTATCGGTTATCAGTGTAAACTAAGCACAAAAATGGTACTATATCTGTTAAGTTCCTGTGTTAATTTCCTTTGCAGTCCTGAACTTTTTTTTTTTTTTTTTACCGTAGCGGAGGACATTGACTGCGCAAACTGAATAAACAATAGAGAATGACATTTACCGCTATGTAGTGTGTGTGGGTAGAGATATTGCATCATAGCCATAAAAGAATTATCTGTTGTAAAAAGCTCAGTGAACTTCCTTTTTTGTTTAACTTCAGTCTGTCGACCTCACTTCAGCACATAACCTCATTACATTAGAGCATGACATCAGCATTTAGCATTGATTTATTGCTGTGTTCTTTGCCTCATAACTGTTTTATAGCTTTATCAGGGCAGCATGTGCATCACCATATCCTCCTCTCCCTCTAGTGGGCCAGGTGTGCAGCTTTCTGGTGAGGCCATCGGACAACACGCCGGGGGACTACTCGCTTTTCTTCCGCACCAATGAGAACATCCAAAGGTTTAAAATCTGCCCCACCCCGAACAACCAGTACATGATGGGGGGGAGGTACTACAACAGGTATGACCCGAGGCCATGGCTTTGAAGTGAAGTGGCAAGGCCTGGGGGCTTCCCCTAAGGCACAGGCAGACAGTCGCCCCCTTAGCTCTGACACTGAAGGGAATTTTACTGGGAACTCTTGTTTATTCACGTTTAATGTCTTGCAGGTTTCATGCCATCAATTTATAGGACACGCACTGTATAATTAGGGATTCAACACTTTGTGTCTAATACAGGTGTCATGTTTTATAATGTTTGCCCCTGCATTTGCATGATAAATGTGGACATAAAGCACAGAGAATGTGTGTTGGCCCATATTGGTGTTCCAATAGTGCCCACTTTCCTGTTTTGTTATTATAGTACTAATTGAAGTTGAGTGTGGCTTGATTCCTATAGGCTACTATTCTATGATTGTCACTTAATTTCTTGCATATTTTACAAATTACATAGATACTTTAATATTTTATTCAGTGTTCTATAATTTTATAGCTAGTTCAGTCAGTCAGTCCATGGTGGTCTTTAATGGTGTTTCCACAATGTTTTTCTTGGCAGTGTTGGTGATATCATTGAGCATTACAAAAAAGAGCAGATTGTCGAAGGCTATAACCTGAAAGATCCTGTTTCCGTCCAAGTAAGTAAAATCCGAAGTGGTTTTTTTTTTTTTTTAAGCTGTATATTGTGTCCAATAATGTGTTTAATATCTCATTGGTTTGTTTTCAGCAACAAGAACAAGTACTTTCTGACTCAGTCGATGGAAGAGAGATTTATAACACTATCCGGCGAAAAACGAAAGATGCTTTTTACAAAAACATTGTCAAGAAAGGATACCTCCTGTTCAACAAAGGTACTAAACGGCAGCCAACTACACAAACCTAGTGTCTCTTTATTCACTTTAGCAGCACTTATTACACGGCTCAAATTGGTTTGACACACTGAAGTGCATTTGTATTCGATTTCTGCTCTCACTCAGCAGGACAAAACTGATGAAAAAGGAGATTAGGCATTCTATAACAAACATAAGCCATGTGCCAGTGTTACTTAGTGAAACCTTCATAGCCTCATGGCGCCTCCTTTGATCATCCCACACGAGGGCTCAGCAGGACTCTGAACGGTGCAGGGGGAAAGACCAAAAGAGGCAGAACTTAGCAAATTTTGTGTGGTAAAGCGTCTGACACTCTTTTAGTGGTTTGAACACTTGAGGAAATACCTCTCTTGGGATACAAGTTGATATGTTGTTGAACCATAACCTGCCATAAAGCCATTCCATTACTAATAATTCATCTATTAAAGTGTTTTTATTCTGTAGGCCTAATAATTCTCGCTAATGGAACATACAATTAGTTTATATTCTTTAGGTACACAAAGTCCATAGTGCCCTCAGAAAAGCAAACCGAGGCAGGTGTTTTTTGGGTGGTGGATCATTTTCAGCATTACAGCAACACTGTGGTGTTGGTCGTGGTGAAATGTTATTTGGGCTGGTACAAGTAGATTACATAAAGAAGTGCTGCTGTAGTTTTTATTTATTTATTTATTTATTTATTTATTTATTTATTTATTTATAAATACTGTGCCCACTCACTGTCCACTTTAATAAACACCCCTACCTTATTGCTCCACCTTCTTAGATGTAAACTCACCTGTTGCTAAGTGGATGTTGTGAATGATATTCTAGGCAAAGGAAAGCGCTGGAAGAACCTGTACTTCATCCTGGAAGGCAACGATGCTCAGCTTATCTACTTTGAGAGCGAGAAGCGTGCCACCAAACCCAAAGGGCTGATTGACCTGAGCGTGTGCTCTGTGTACGGAGTGCACGACAGTCTGTTTGGCAGGTAATCAACAACTTTTGTTCTCATATCACAATCTCAAGTGCACTCCTGCTACCTTACCTGGGTGGTATATCGACTTTTTAAGGGAAATTTTGATATATTTACAGACGTGATGCAGGATTAGACAATGCAAGTTAATGGTGCATTAAAATATGATCCACTTCTTTTATAACACCCTGCCAGTGCATTTCCCTGCTCTGACACCCTCTGCGCAGCCACCCCACCCACTACTCTCTGCACACAAGCCTGGCCTGCACCTCCTTGCTCAAAAGTTCTGATGGAGGGAGACACAGCTGCAGTCCACACTACTGTAGACTACACTGCAGCAGTATTAGAGAAACGTTCCATTTTTAAAAAGAAGCCGATCTTATATTAATACAGGAACTTATCTAATTTTACAGTGTCTTATCTACAGTTAGGAAAGCCTAAACTACTCAATCAAGGTCAATAATCAATTTCATTTAATGAGTTTGATTTAACTAAGCAACTGGCCATACATCTACTGCTGAAACACGTAATCAAAAAATATTAAAACTGTTCTATACAACTCTCGTTACAACCCTGAAAAGGCTGGGGTGGGGGATCCAAAAACTGTAAATTGGCTATTAAGAAGACTTTAACCATGCAGACTGCTGATTATCAAAGTGTCATCACTCCTTACTTTCAGTTTCTTTTTAGCCACAGTTTGCACAGTTAGCCTCGTCTTTGCGATAGCCACGCTGTATTTTTCTTCCTAATAAACAGAAACTCCGGTCAGTCTTTCTTCTTTTTTACCCTTAATGTAATATTTTGTCTGACTAGTTATGATTAATAAAATGAAGGAATAAGTGGTAATGGTGTGGTGTGCCTTTTATATAAAGAAAAGTCATCAAAAATATGAAGATATGAAACAAGAGGGCTTTGAAAGGCTCAAGTTTTGTCCTAAAACTGTATGTTAAGTAACTCGTCTATGTTATGTTATTTTCCTCTGAAACAAATAACTAATAAAAAGTAATTTCTAATTTAAACCGTTGACCCAGGTGGTATGTGTTTTGTGCTGTTGTGCAGGCCAAACTGTTTCCAGATCGTGGTTCAGCACTTTAGCGAGGAGCAGTACATTTTCTACTTTGCAGGAGACATACCGGAGCAGGCCCAGGTATGTAGGGACTCCATTCTTGCTCGTTTTTGATACTGATGTCTGATACCTGACAATATGTACTTTATATTCCTAGGATTGGATGAAATGTCTGCAAACCTTTTGCAGTAACCTAAGGAAGCCTGCGCAGGCCCCCTCTAACAAACGTTTGCGCCAAGTAAGAGGCCATGCTTTGATTGTATATTATTTGAAAATTTTTGTCATCGGTTGATTGGCTCATATCAATCATGTATCAAAACACACATCTATTCTCTTTTTGTTGTTGTAGGTAAGCAGCCTAGTGCTTTATGTGGAAGAGGCCCACAAACTTCCCATTAAGCATTTCACCAACCCCTACTGCAACATCTACCTGAACAGTGTGCAGGTAGCCAAGACTCACCCACGAGAGGGCCAGAACCCTGTATTTACAGAAGAATTCATTTTTGAGTAAGTAGCTGTGTATTTAAAATCAGGCTTTCTTAAGTTTTTTTGTAAAAATGCTTCCAACTAAGAATCATGGTATCCCATCTCCTGTATTTTAGTGACTTGTCCAGCGAAATCAACAGGTTTGAAATCAGCCTAAGCAACAAAACTAAGAAGAGCAAAGAAAGTGACATTTGTAAGTATTCCACTAAAACCATTCTTATTATTGGATACCTATTCAATTTAATTAATTCACAAAACTTTGGATTGAATAGTAGGCAAAGATAAGTGCACAGTAAGCTTGAATGATGTAAATGTTTAGTTCATTTCAAATTCAGGTATGTAGAGCACCGCATGTGATCAGTACAGAGCTTTCTAATTGTAATAATTTACACACCTAAACTGGGTTGTCTTTTTAATATTACAACATTTATGATGTGCTAAGTTAGCTAATTTTGGTTTCCAGCAGGCTAATTTTGTTTTTTTCCACAAGGTGTGCAGAACACAGATTATTTAAAGATACCAGTTTGCAAGTATATAAAGCATCCAGATGTAGCTGAAAAGAACGTCCGTCAGATCATTTGACTGACAAAGAAATCTTGGCCAGACTAAAGATACTTTCTTCCCCAATTACATTTAAATTATATGTCTTAAATTAAATTATGTTCCTGTATACTGGAATAAAGTGTAGTCTTTCCTACTACCTTAATTTTTGTTGACTTTACATTATTACAAATAGAGTAATTCAATATTAACTACATAAATATTATACATATAATGTATGTATAATACTGGTGCTTAATATTTGTATTAACAGATGTAGTTTGTAACATCTGTTATGTTCAGTGTACTGTTTTTCACTGCTACTGTAGATCCCAGACCTGCTGCAAAAGGAGGGATTTGGAGCATTTCCTTTTCTTTGCATTAGAGCTCCCTCTGCTGTCCACGTAAAGAGTTCATGTATTTTTTAAAGCACTCTGTGTTTGTCCATCCAGTGTTCATGCGCTGCCAGCTAAACCGGCTGCAGAGAGGCCAAATGATTGATGAGTGGTTCCCACTGAGCTCTCATGTACCTTTGAAGGGAATCGAACCAGGCTCCCTGCGGGTGCGAGCACGCTATTCCATGGAGAAAATCATGCCAGAGGAGGAGTACAATGAATTCAAAGAGGTAAAAGTGGAAGACTTTGTTCCACAGCATGTGAAACATCATATTAGGATGCAGACGTAGTAACTAAATGTTCCTTCTTTTAAAAAAAATTAGACCTTTAATGGCCAAGTAAATATTTTAAAATAAATATAAGCCCACTTACTTGGCTTAGTCTAGCCACTAGTTTAGTATAGGACTAAATGGAACATTTTAATACATTAGCTCATGTTAAATTTTTCTGTAGTTTTAATCTAAGCACCCTTCTGTTTGCACTCTGTACAGCTCATTCTACAAAAAGACTTCCACGTGATATATGCACTGGCCCATGTGTGTGGGCAGGACCGCACTTTGCTGGCCAGCATCCTGCTGAAGATCTTCAGACATGAGAGAGCAGAGGCTCCCCTGCTGAGGACTCTCAATGACCGAGAGATTAACATGGAAGGTACAGGACACCCCTAAATAGTATTAAATAATCTTAACATTTTCTCAGCAGATTTGCTTTCTTTGATCAGTTAGGCTTTAAAATTTCCACAGTATGATAACAGAAATATCACAGTACTAACCACCTATTTAATCACGTATTAAGGTGGGTAAACAATAGCAAAAATGATGATAAATTATTAAGGAATATAAACATCAACACTTAATTGAGCAATTATATTGTCATTATTTTTGACAATATAATTTTCTTAGCATTTTGAGTATTTGGGCTCAAAGCTCCTTCAAGCTCAAAACTCAGTAAATTAAGAAACAAATGTTATTTTATTACTATAGTAAATTATTACTAGAAATAGTAGGCTTAATTAATTGATATTTGTAAGCCACTGTGGTGTTTGTGCTGGTTTTGTTAGTTCCAGATGGTGGTACAAGTTATGCATAGCTAAGGTGATATCATTATAAACCAAGGGGAGTGGGGGTCTCTCTGGTGCGTTTAAGTGAATTCATATTCAGTTTTATTACATAGTTCATGATTGATTATATGATTTAATAAAATTTATTATTCAGTTGATATATGGCCATGTTTTTGGGTGTGCAGTATCTGCATGTATCAAATTACTAATTTGCAGTGTTGTATCTACTGTCACTTTAAGTCCTCGTCCCCTGTAAAAGCTGCTTTAGAATGTCTTAGGGGTGTGTTGAGAGGCAGACTTGTAACTGATAGATTTGAATAAATACCTTTTGGGAATAACAGGATGAGGTAACTGTCCAACCGTGCAGTCTTGACTAACCGTGACTCTGATTATACTACAGTTCTGTGGTAGATATGTATGTTAATGTTATAAATGGTATGTTTATTAATTATTTAATTGATTTAATGATTTAGATGAAGCCACCACTCTGTTCCGTGCTACCACATTGGCCAGCACTCTGATGGAGCAGTACATGAAGGCCACAGCCACACCCTTCGTCCATCATGCTCTCAAAGACACCATTCTCAAGATAATGGAAAGCAAGCAGTCCTGCGAGGTTTGTTCATACAGCATAATAAATATTTTGGCATGATGCTCTCTACTTTTTAGTTCCTTGTAAATAAAGTAGTCTGGCATTTTCTTCTTCGCTTGTTACTTTTACTGCCATGTTAAAGTTTCTATAACTGAAAGTAGCATAGTGCCTGTTCATCGTGCCATTGATGACATGCCAAAGTTTTTGGTGCAAAACAGAAAAATATCTTATAACCTCTGCTTTGCATTCGCTTAAATAAATATGCAGCAAATACATTTATTGACTGATTTATTGATCTACAAGTTTGCCATGGGTCAGACCACTGTCCCCATTTTGAGTGTTTCTTGTCTCTCCTTTAAAGCTGAACCCGTCCAAACTGGAGAAGAACGAGGATGTAAATTTAAATCTGACGCATCTGCTCACCATCCTTTCTGAGTTGGTGGAGAAGATCTTCATGGCTGCTGAGATCCTGCCTCCGTAAGCATAATAACATGCACAGCTTTGGTGTTGATGAATTATACTTGTTTTTGACTTGATAGATCAATAACTACAACTCACAGTTAACAGTGGCATTGTAAAGGTGAGGTAACCCCCCCCCCCCCTTCAGATGCTAGCTGAAGTTATGCAAGTTATGTGCAGATGCACAGTTAGCTCACACTTGCTGGTTTTTGACCACTGTAGCAAAAACAAACTCCAGTCAGATGCAGCCAACAACAGAGCAGTTCTTAAGAGTAGCTTCTAGATTTTATATAATGCTAGTGGCAAGACAAAAGTGGCACCATTTCCTGAAAGTTAGTTCTGAAGCTATGGATGGAGATGCACAGAATGGATCACATAAGAGCCAAATCTAAATGGCTTGTTTAGTCGTACGTTTTCTGATCTAGGCAACCCACAGAAAACTCACTGGGCTGCCTAACTCTTGTTGGCAAGCACTTCCCCCATATATATATATTATATATGTTATGTTTATATATATATATATATATTATATATATATATATATATATATATATATATATATATATATATATATATATATATAAATCTTTCCTGATATTTGTTGTTTCAGGACTTTAAGGTTTATATACGGGTGCCTGCAGAAGTCTGTGCAGCAGAAGTGGCCCACTAACACTACAATGCGAACCAGAGTTGTAAGGTAAGATGCAACACTTGTTTTAATATATAATAAATAAATAAATAAATAATTTAAATAAAATATTTTTGACACCCTTGGGTACAGCATAGTCCCGTTTCAGTTGAGCAAGTTGATTCTGTTTTGGTCTGTTCACAGTGGTTTTGTCTTCCTGCGGTTGATCTGCCCTGCCATTCTCAGCCCCAGAATGTTCAACATCATTGCTGGTAAGGACACAGCTTATGTATCGAGAGTGCTCACTTGTGGATATAAAACATTTAAAGCCAGGTGATTACTTGGGTAGTGTATTCTCTGCTGGGGCTGATAGAAGAAGGCATTAAATGTAACACTACTTTGTGTGCATTTCTTTGCAGACCCTCCGTCCCCCACTGCTGGCCGAACGCTCACCCTGGTGGCCAAGTCTGTACAGAACCTGGCCAATCTGGTGGAGTTTGGTGCCAAGGTTTGTCTTGACACACTATATAGATGAGTGTAAAATGTTTCTATAATGAGATAAAAGAGAATGATTCTGATATTGTGTTTGTGGTCTAGGAGCCCTACATGGAAGGAGTGAATCCATTCATTAAGAACAACAAGCAACGGATGATCATGTTTCTGGATGAGTTGGGGGTGAGTAGCGTGGAATGTATTTTAAACAAACCGGGTCCTGCATGCAGTTTTAATGCCCCATTTTAGATTGTTATAACTCGTTACAGTATTAATTGAGGCAAGTGAGCGATGGTTTAGGCATGAGGTATGTACAGTGAGAAATTATTGGTTTATGTTCCCATTACCTTTTAGCTAAATTACTCTCATTCTTCAAGGCAAGAAGTAAACTTCTGATGCCAAACATGTTGGCTTATATACAGTCTACATTTCGGTGTAGGAGGAAAATCCTGTAAAGTTGGCCATGTTAATTGTGTCTGGATCTGGAGTATTTTCTTAATTGCTGTTTTATTTTAGAGCTCTGGTAAAGAGATGCTCCTAACAGTTGTTTTCTCCCTGCACTTTTCAGAATGTCCCTGACCTGCCTGATGCTACAGAGCACTTTAGGATCGATCTGTCCCGAGACCTTGCTGCCCTGCATGAAATCTGTGCTACTCATTCGGATGAACTCCGCACCCTCAGCAATGAGAGAGGAGCACAGCAGGTGTGTGTGTGGATCTTTCTTTACCCAAAAGTTTAAATGAGAACGTTCAGCAAAATGTATGTAGTTTATGATTTAAGTTTATGATTAAGTTTATGATTTCAATCCAGTACACATTTTGTCAAACTCTGAGAATATTTTCTCACAGTCTGTTAGCTGTCTGTTCTGTGTGCACACTGGGAAGAAAAAGTCTGGTATTTGTGCATGGCCTTGTAAATGGAAAACAAAGTGGCCTGGGTGTAGGTACACAATACTATTTCAACCAAACAGGAAATTAATGAAGGTGCTGGGTTAAGGCAAATAAACGTAAATAAAACAAAGCAGTAAATACAGTGAGGAAAATAAGTATTTGAAGTATTCGACTTTGCAAGTTCTCTCACTTAGAAATCATAGAGGGGTCTGAAATTTTCATCTTAGGTGCATGTCCACTGTGAGAGACATAATCTGAAAAACATCCGGAAATCACGATGTATGATTTTTTTTAATAATAGTGTGTTACTGCTGCAAATAAGTATTTGAACACCTGCCGATCAGCAAAAATTCTGGCCCTCAAAGACCTGTTAGTCCGCCTCTAAAAACTCCACCTCCACTCCACTTATTATTCTAAATTAGAAGCACCTGTTTGAGGTTGTTAGCTACATAAAGACACCGGTCCACCCCACACAATCAGTAGGACTCCAACTACTAACATGGCTAAGACCAAAGAGCTGTCCAAAGACACCAGAGACAAAACTGTTGACCTCCACAAGGCTGGAAAGGGCTACGGGGCAATTGCCAAGCAGCTTGGTGAAAAAAGATCAACTGTTGGAGCAATTATTAGAAAATGGAAGATGCTAAACATGACGCAAGATCTCACCTCGTGGCGCATCAATGATCCTAAGAAAGGTGAGGAATCAGCCCAGAACTACACCGGAGGAGCTGGTCAATGACCTGAAGAGAGCTGGCACCACTGTTTCCAAGGTTACTGTGGGTAATACACTAAGACGTCATAGTTTAAAGTCATGCATGGCACGGAAGGTACCCCTGCTTAAATCAGCACACCTCCAGGCCCACTTAAGTTTGCCCATGACCATTTGGATGATCCAGAGGAGTCATGGGAGAAAGTTCTGTGGTCAGATGGTCTTAATTCCACTCGCCATGTTTGGAGGACGAAGAATGCCAGGATAACCTGGAGGGAGCTCAAACTGGGCGTTTCTTAGCGACAGCCCAGAAACCTGACTGTTCTGGAGAAGATCTGTGTGGAGGAATGGGCCAAAATCCCTGCTGCAGTGTGTGCAAACCTGGTGAAAAACTACAGGACCTCTTTAATTGCAAACAAAGGCCACTGTAACAAATATTAACATTGATTTTCACAGGTGTTCAAATACTTATTTACAGCAGTAACACAAATAAATTATTAAAAAATCATACATAGTGATTTCTGGATTTTTTTTTTTTTTAGATTGTCTCTCACAGTGGACATGCACCTAAGATAAAAATTTTTAGACCCCTCTATGATTTCTAAGTGGGAGAACTTGCAAAGCCGCAGGGTGTTCAAATACTTATTTTCCTCACTGTACATATATTGAGATGGCTTATGCTAAAAAGCTTCAGTATTGTTATATTTAAGGGAGACCAATGACTAATCATCTGCAAATACCCCAAATATTTGAAGTCTCTAAAATGCTGTCTGGGCCCCTTCATTTGCGGTTTTCTAAACTATCCCTGCTCATGTTAACTGTTGCGTTCACATCTGTCTCTGCAGCATGTGCTGAAAAAGCTGCTGGCCATCACTGAGCTCCTCCAGCAGAAACAGGTGCACTACGCCATGTCCAACAGCAACAGGTAGTTCCATCATCCCACTCTCTGTCTGTCACTCAGTCTGTCTTCGTCTCAATGGAGTAGCCAGTGGGATCCCAGCATGCTCCACCTTCATCACCATGGCAACCTCTCCTCATCTTTTTCCCCACTCTCCCTTCCCCTTCCTCTGCCACGCCACATGAACTATGCAACTACAGCAGTCAACACACACACACACACACAAAAAAGCCTGGGGCCTGAATCCTGCACCAATGACTTTAAGCTATTCACACAGCAACTGCAGTTTGACTGTGCCCCACATTATGGCCTCTTTTTGTCTGCTTGATATGAAAACTCAACTGACACCAAGCTGCAGCGATCTCCTGTAACTGGATTATGAGCTATAATGCTTTTTATACTGTAATTTGTTACCGATTTACAAGGTTATGAATATGCAAAATGTGCTCAAACTAGTGTTCTTTTCGTTTCACTTAGTTACGATTGTGGTGTAGACTGGATTTTTTTTTTTTTTTTTTTTTTTTAAAGAGAGTATGATTATTTTATATCAGAACAATAAATTCTCTTGCTGGAATCTTGAGTATATAATTTGAGTAAACCCACACCCCAATCCCTGATATTTTTGATTGGTTCAGTCTTCCCTGAGAGAAACTGAAAAAAAGCCAGCCTTGTGCTCAGGGGAAGAATAAATAAAATGTTTACAGCAGTAAAAATCTATTATAGTAGAGACTGTATCAGGAATGCATGCACTTATTAAACATTTTATAAAGTACTGACTAACTTCCTTTTTTTTTTTTTTTAAGATTGAAGTTTAATTTCTGAGGAATGTCAATGCCGTTTGTCTTCTAATGTCTTTTTTTCTTTTCTTTTTTTTTTTTACCAACTTTTGCTCTTGTAAATCACTGTAAAGAATGTTTCATATGAAACATTAAGTACAAAACTTTTTATTTTCAATAACGTAAATAAATTGGCATGACAAGACGACAAATATTGTCTAGGTATTTACAAAATACCAACAAAAAGCTCCCCATACATTCTGTCAGTAGTCCTAAGTGGCAAAATGTACCCTTCACTCATGCATTAATTAGCTTTGTAAAACTGTCCAAAACTCAGGAATGCATCTGCATAAAATGAGGCTCTTTCTTGAGAAGATGATGAATTCTCATCACAAAGCGTCCAGGTCTTCATCGGTCCACTCCTACAGATGATAAACCTTCATTACATACCATACAACAAATGGAGATTGTTCCAGGAGTGAATGAGGGCTAGAAGTCGCCACCTACCTCTTCTGTAACAAGGAGCTTTTTTACAACGTGGTCATCATCTTCATAGCCATGCTTTCTTTTCCTGGAGGATACAGAGGCACAGAATCATCCATCAAGAACTCATTCGATTATTTTTGGCATGGCTCTTCAGAGATGTGACTATGTACTTCTCAATACCATCACCCCTACTGAGCATGCTAGCCTTCCTCCCTCTATATCCTCCACGTGTAGTTATAGACTCATGTCCATGTCTTTGGTAGTTTCATATTAGATGTAGTTAAGTCACCTCATCAAAGCAAAACAAGGTAGGTATGATTTATTTAATACTTAAACTAGTAAATCATTTGTTGTAACAGGCTCCCTGTGGAACCTTTCAATGGATTTATAAATGAGATGTGAAAAACTGCTTTTAGAGAACAAATACTGAGTTTTGACAGCATACAATTCTAACGTGCAGATCATTAATAGAAACAATTAGGGCATTCTTCAGACAGTTCTTTGATGCCTAAACCTTTTTATACTTTGCAGACCTGAATGTACCATTATGGCTGCCACTATCCAGGTTCTCTGATAAGAAAGACAGCTGCATGGGAAGGACTTGCCCAAACAGCTGTAGGACCAATGACTTGTGGGCTTCATTTTTGGGACCATTCTTCAAACTCTCTCTACTCAACAGCGCATTTGTTCAAGTGAGAACACAGGCTATTAAAGGTGGTCCTCAAAGAGGCAGGGTACACTTCTTTTTAAAAAAAAAAAAAAAACCCAAAACCCTTCTTCCCAACCTATCTTCTGTGTGGACAAATTGCTCTTGAACCACAGTTGTTTTCAGGGCAAAAATAAAAGGCTCCTGCCTTCTTCGCAAGTTGCTCCCCTGGAAACTTCTTTGACCGCTTTCTTTTTAAAGTCCACTCACGATCAGTCAAACCCTTCCAGCTTTTGAGGGGCTGCTTGGAAGTCAACTTGGATTTCAGTGGGGATTACAAGAGAAATGGAGCTGCCTGTAGCAATGCTGGACTGCTCAGCGAGCTCTGCAGTGCGCACTGAAACCCTGTTTAGAATGGACAAGAACCATCAGGGAAGCGAGAAGCACCTGACGTACAAGCCTTAAGAAACCTACTACACTCAAATTTCACCGTGCAACCTCTTCCTGCTTTCCCTGATGGGAGACGTCAGTCTAAAAAGACAGCAGCTGATCCTATCCTAACTCTTCCTGAGCTGCTCTGCTTGATGAAATGCTGCACCACGGCTTTTTATCTAGAAACCAGCATCTGCGTGATGTACCAGGTGGATAAAACATTTGAAGGACAGAAAAAGTTCTATTCACCTCCCTCTGTGCATGTGTTTACATCAATAAGATGATCTCCTACGGTCTTGTGCCTAATCTGTGATTCTGAGAAACTTAATCTGAACTGCATCACTTCCTGTCAAACAGACACGTGGGTTTAGGGAATTGCCCTGGTGTCGTCATGAAGAAATGCAATACAGGCTGCTGTGGGCTTTTAACAAACTCCTACACCCACAGTACATAATCAATAGGATGGTGTCGTAGTGTGATTTATGCAAGAAACGATATCCATATCTTGATTTTTACATTGTATAACACTTCTATATGCTTCCCTACTGTCATGCTGGTCAATTTTGTGAAGGTAAAATGTTTGTTCCCTGTTTACACAGCTTTGCCAATGAATCAGATTTTTTTTTTTTTTTTTGTATGTGATTGTCCAGGGAGTCCCGGCGGGGAGTATTTGGCTTGTACTTACCTCCACAAACATGATTTCACTGTATACCAAAATATTCCTGTTTTGTAGCTGCAAGGCACTGACCTTCATTAAACTTACTGTAGCTTAGCTGTGTTCAGTGATCTAACTGACCTGAAAAACAGCATGACACTGATGTAATATGACTCCTGTGAATTTCTGAAAGCTCATGTATTTTTATTTTTCTATTCGATGAACCAAGTCACAACTTTTGCATCTTAGATACTAAGACACCGAGCAACTTATGCGGCTGAATAAAACTGTTTGTATCATAGCTCGGTTGTGTGCGTCCTTCCCAAAGCCCAATACCTAACTACCTATAAACGTGTAGCAGTTAAATCAGTGGTTCACAAACCGATCCTCAGGGATCTCCGGATGTTTTGCAACAGAGAGCAAATCAAGTGTGCCATCTGAGGGGTCACTGAGAATGTTTTTGAGAACTACTGCTAAAAATGTCTTTAGCTTTGTTCAGACTGTGAGCCCAGATCAGATTTTTTGACATATCCATATCCGGATAGCAAGATACACACGTGAAATCTTCTTTTTGTTTGATTGAATCAGATCCAAACAACATTTGGAGGAGGTCTGAAATCCTATTTCTATAAAAGGTTTACTGGTGCGTTTCGCTCTGAATGCTAATCTGATTTCAAAGTGTCTTGTGTGTCACTTGTAAGGTGACAAACAGCGACAATGTAAAACAGACAGCATTAGGATTTGCTATATACTTACTGACACCTACGTCAACAACAGTCGTCTCCAAGGGACCAGTTAAGGAATGAATCTGATTGGCCTGTCGTCTGAAAACAGCAATATTGTTTCGTACTTACAAATTTGTGTTTGGGGCGCATTCAGCGTAAATCCTCTCCAGTTTCTGTTTGCAAAGGTTTACTTCGTCTTCTCTGGGAAGCTCATATTCCTTCAAGAGAATCGTTATTCCTGAAATTGCAGAAAGACAATCTTGAATTTCCTGACACAACAGTACTTTTGGGTTTGACTTGACACACTAACAGAATAATAATAATAATAATAAATACTTACTTCTCATTGCATCATACATCTTTGAGAGAGTCTCCTTGTTATCCTTTAGCCCCATGCATTCAGTAAGGTATCTGGATAGAGTGAAGAGCATTTGTATGAGACTTGGAAGAACATAACTTATCTGGAAGATGGTGATTAGATATCTAGGTGAGTCTGCAACAGATCTCAGATGGTTTATAATGGTTCCCACAAAGGTTTGTTATTATGGCCTCTTGTAGTCACCACCGCTGCTTTTGGAAATGTACCTTCTGGAATCAACATGAAGTAGGAAGCTTTACTTCAGGATACAAGAAGTGTGGCAAAATCTCCAGGAATCACCATTATAAAATCATTTCAGTCATTCTAAAACCGTACAGCTCTATCACCGATCTCTGAATAGGCCAGTGTTTAGTGAACCCACGTTTCCATGTTGAGGCCAGAGCGAGCTGCACTGTTTAGCACAGCGGTCAGGGCAATCTGTGAGGGTGAAAAGAGAAGCCCAGTGTCCGTCATTGCGGCTCTGTTGAGGAAATCGTCGGCGTTCTTCCTCAGTATCTCTGGGTTCTCCAACAGTGGATATCTCGTCTAGAAAAAGATCATATCACTTGATAATGACAACCTGAAGAACATCTGAAAAGAACTTGAATGATTGGTCTTCTAACAATGGAGCCACAAGCATAACACACGCAACCTAGCGGTGAGCCATATCACCATGTGGTATCACTAGAACTTTATTATGGATATTAGAAAGGAACATTGTAAAGAGATTTAGATTTTCAACTGATGTAACTGTCTAATTGTCACTGTGTTCAAAGATTCAACTTTTACACACAACCCGTCCATCTTACCTTTAGGTCTATGAGGAAGCCTTCCATGGGCCGATAGGGGTTGTGCACCACCAGGTGAAAGTTGAGCTGCTGAATGAGGAGCAGCTCGTACTCCAAGATCTGCTCCAGTGCTCGCTCCTGAGCCGCTGGATTCTCCTGAAGATTCCCCACAAACTGAGTGCTGGAAACGTTAAACTCGTCCACCTTGCAGGACAGGTATGCACAGGTCAACCTAAACGGAGAACAATGGATCAAATTTCCAAAGATATATAAACAGTTCTAGAGGATACGCAACCTACATACATACATACACACACATATACATATATATATATATATATATATATACATATACATATATATATACATATATATATACACATATATATATACATATATATATATACATATATATATATATATGACTGAATGTCTGTATTCGTGGCTGTTGGGTCAGTCAGGTACAGCGATAAGGGCCATCCTTGCTCACGTCACATGCGCTGCCAAAGGTGAAACCTGAACCATTTCCATGTCTCACAATCTCACCTTCCTACCAAGTTTCATTCCTATTGGTTGATTCCTTCTAGTGTATCACATCTATAAGATTTATGGAAAATATCTAATTGTGTTTTATTTAATCATGCAAATATGTTCTATATATTAAACGTCAGGGCTGTTATTTAGACTGAGAAGACCAGAATTATCCACTGTTTCTGTTCAGATGTCCTGACTGTGGTGTGCTAGACTAGTCAGTCGTGGTTGGGATGTCGCAACACACGAAAGCTCGGCTGGATCAGACTGATCTAACTCATTTACAGGCAGTTCACAAGCTCTGTGTTCTTAGGTTAATTTCCCCCTATTAAAAACATGACACGATGTTGGTGATTATGTTGGCTGTAGTTTCAATACAAACTGCAGCTGTGATTTGAAAAATGCACTTTTAAACTGGGATTTCAAGATAAAACCAATTAATCCTTTAGTCCTCCTATACGTGTACTATACCGTAACATAAACCTGTCATTTCATTTCAAAGCACTGCACCTAAAACAGAAACGGAACCAAGATCGTGATTTGTGATGAACTCCGGCTATCCTCTCCTACTGGAACTCTTTATAAGGCAACACCTTTCAAACTCTTTCATATATCCGAGTTGGGTTTATGAGGCCGAAGCTGGATTTTTATTCGCCAGTTTCTTGTACAGTCTTTGTACAACACAAATCACAAAGAACATGAAGCGCTGCGTCTTTGTGAGCAGGGTTTGTCCTCACGGCAGACTTTTAGGTTTGGTAATCGAACAAATCAGAGTAAAATCGAACTCTATCCTGGTCTATAATGAGATCCGTCAGGAGTTCCTCGAGCCGATTACGATGAACACGGAGTCACCGAGGAATCGACTCCAAGTATGTCGGCTCTCCGAGTCCGAGATACGACCCTAATTCCCAAAATTCAAAGAATCGACTCTTTCTGAATCGATTTCCCATCACTCGGTAAGATCGGTAACAGAAGTGAGGGCTTACTTTCTTAATTTTCTGAACCTGGATAATACAATTTGTACGTGTATTGTGTTATATACTAGTCATTTTTTTGACAATTTGTATTTATTGTTGAAAAAATCAGTCATGTGTATATTAAACTCGCCGCAAAAAAACATCTAGCCTGTAGCTACCCAGCCTGCTGACGACTGGCGCTCACTGCGAGGTTATGGTACTATAGTAAACATAGACCAATAAAAACATTACACTTTACCCATTCTAGCCAAGTATATCACACGGTCAAGAGTAGCTGGGTATTTCTGTCGAGGTTGTTTTGGCTAAGGCTAAAGTTTCTTACCCGCCAGCTTCGTGTTCGCAATCTACCGTTCCACCTTAAATGGGGGAGACCCGTGGCACCACAATTTAACTGCTGTACCATTTAAGGTGGAACGGAAAACCTAAAACAACAAGCCATTTTGAGCTCCGTGTTGTTTTGAGCCTCGTTTGAAGTTTTGCTTGGCTTCCTGGAGTCTAAGTTAAACAAATAGCCTGTTTAGATTTCTGTGTGTTGGGTAAGTAGTTAAAGGTCGGTGACACTGACATAAAGGAAATGGTTTATATGATTTCCTGCCTGTTCTTTCTTTCCATAATTAAGAACATAGGCAGGCTTGAGGTTTAAGCTGTTGTGTTTTCTGTATATGAAACCAACCAAACAAATAGACTGGCTAGAGGCCTATACTTATGTCCAACAATCAGTTGGAACAAACTGCTGTTGACAACATGCAAGAATTTTTATAGCAATTTTGTTCTTTTCAGCTTTAATAAAGAGAAGAAAGATGAGCAGAGGTGTTAGGAGGACAGACAGACAGAGGAGAGCTAGGATAAAGGACAGAAGAGTATCAAGGTGGGTTGTGGTGGGGTTATCAAATTACTACCTGCAGCCGATGTGTGATAACGTACTTTAGTACCACAGCCCTGCATGTTATAATTTTGTCCTGCTCCCAACACATATGATCAAAAGAACAAATTCTGTTGGAGCTAGGTCACAATTAATACATAATAGGTTGTTTGCAAATGACATGTCACTGCATTGCTATGACTCGCTTAAGCAAAATAAGAATAATTAGAGGACAGTACGAGTAATGCTTGTTTATTTGCTGGCCATGTAGCTGATTGTAATGCATAATTGAGGGAGCTTTGCATAATTACACATGGTGCTGTCTAACAGAGACATTTGTTTGAACGTTTGGGCGCGTACCCAGCAGTGTGGTGCCTCAGTTTAACAGTGTTACCAGCGTTAACTACTAAGTAAACACAGCGAGATGACCACTTAAACAGATGCCTAAATTAAGTTATTAATCAGAGCTTTGTATAACAATTAATCATCAGCAAATATGTCATGATTGTGACAACCCTAGTTACAACATTACAGGACAGAGATTCAGAATTACTTGAATAAAGCATCAACAGCTCTTTTAATATTATATCTATAGGTAATGTAGTATTCATTTGACTTTAATACTTACATTATAGTCCTTGGATGGTACTCCATTAAAGAGTTGTTTAAATAAAATCTTCTGAAATACATGCAAGCTGTACCCTACAACAGAGGAATACAAATTTGTCATGCATATGACTGAATCACAGTGTCTGAATATTGGCTACAGTAGTGGGACTCCATTGATCAATGATTAGTGAGTGTTCTGTTGAGTGTTTCCAATAGAATCTGAATAATTACCACCACAGATTTGGGCATTGCAGGTTTGAATATTGAGCAGAAGTCCAGCAACCTCTTCTCATAATGTCTGAAAAGCACTTTCTCTTCACAAGGATCAAGAAATGTGGACTCATTTATTCCAGGCTGTTACAGAAAATAACCAAGGCGTTAGAAGCACTAACAAGTGCTCAAGTAGAAACTTTACTACTTAAAGTTTCCACAAATGTTGTACATTACCAACATAGTTTTCATTATTAGTAACCACAGTCATACACGAAGGACCTTTCTTACCTTTCTGAGACTGAGGGCTTTGGAGCGAAACTTCTGGTTAGCCTCCTGTCTCAATTTTTCCAAAGATGCCTCATTTTCAAAAGTCCAGTGTTTCTTTTGGGAGCTGTTGTGATACATGGCTGGAGATGCTATAAATGTTGAAACAAGTTAGCAGTTGACTCACGTATTGCTGGGGGCAGTAGTTTTTGAAGCTAGATTGTGTTATTATTAGTTTTTTCATGATTGTGTCTGATATTGGTTATGCTCATGCTTTGGATGGGATGGGCACAGTCCACATTAAAACAAAACAGGACTGCATGGGTTTGTTTTTCTAATAATTGCACTGATCGTCAGTCAAGTTTGTTTGTGAATATTATTGGCACATTATTGTGACTCTAAAATAAATGTTAAATATGAGCACATGACTAGATTATTATGCCACAGAATGCATAACTTGTAACAGCAAAGAGTAACTTTTTTTTTAATGTGCAGTTTGTTTATTACAGTGCTTCTCAACCACAGTTCTGGAAGCACTATGCCCTGCACATTTAAGGGTAGATCCTGCATCTCGGAAAGGGCCTGTTAATGAGCCAATAACTTGAATCAGGTGTGTTGGAGTAGGGAAAGCAGTAAAACGTGCAGAGCAGGGTGCCTCCAGGACCAGGGTTTAGAAACACTGGTCTATCATACTTGAGCTCTGGAAGATTAAGACAATGCACTGCCAATAAGTAGCAGTTTGGTATGGACCTTTATGGTGTAAAACCTAAGGTCTGACTGATGATTCTGTTTCTGTCTTTAATCTACACATTTTTGCTATTACATATTTTATCAAAATGCATAAAATTTTAGTTGTAACATGTTGAAATTCTAATTATTACCTGTTCAAACTGATTTCTGAGAAGCGAGAACTTAAAATCTAAAATAAATAAATCTAACTAAAAAAAAAAAAAAAAAAAAAACTTAGTCAGTGTAGCAGTTTGTCATGAAATTGTGATATTGCAATGTACCACTGTGACAGTGTGCATCGTGAAGGTCTGACAATACAATGTGGAGAATGCAACTAAACTAAATAAACACCAACTTCTCCAAACAATCAGCACTTCTAACTAGCACTACTTCTCGTAATTAAGGGTGATCAGCTTTTTTTTCCATTTTGTTCATAAAATAATGAGAAGACCTAATCATGGACCCAGTATTGAAGTGGATCAACACAGCCTTACTAAAATCTATGTTCTACTAATGGAGGTTTGATGCTGTACAGATACTAAAATTCTGCATTTTATATTTGATTTCTGATATCAATACATGAGGATCTTGCTCATTTACGGGCAAGAAAGCACTTTTAGATGAAAACGTCATTAGCAAACACACTGACTGGCACAGGCATTGTGCACCATCGGGGAATATGGGATAATGTGTTAATGATAATTACGTAGACACGGACGGCCTAGAACATAAATTACGGCTCCATTACTTTATTACTTTATGTCCTCTGTGTTCGGATAGAAGGAATACAGTAGGAGAATGTCTAAAATCATGTCCTCGTTTCCATATGCACCTTATCATATGGAGTTAAGCATCCACAGCGAAACACCTCGCCATGCGAAGCCGTCTGCCTTTACCTGCTAACTAAGTTCACCTGAAGGACACGGTGCTTCACTCGGCAACACACAAAACAACGCAGATCTCACCTTAGTGTCCAGTAGGTGTCTTTTCTGCCAAAATTTGGAAGCTCATCGGAGCCGGGCTGAACTATAAGCAGTAAACCCAAGTTAACTTCTTCGGCGTCTGCGGACTGGAGACAATACAAAACCGAATTACTGCCACCTAGCGGACAGTAACGGAGCAGAGCAGAGTCTCTATTACGTACATTTAAAGGGAACTAGTCTAATAAAACCTAGGTGTTATTTGGTTAAGCACCCAGCTGGTTCTGTACCAGGAAACAAACCACAGATCGTGAGTTTTGAACCCATTAGTGCGTAATAACTGATTTTAAATTCGTTCATTCATTTATTTTAAAAGCCGCTTATTGGGTGGTGGGTGCTGGAGCCTATCACAGCGCTTATTAGGTGGAAGGCAGGAAACATCCTGGATAGGTCGCCAGGCCATCAAAAGGCACTGATATGTGTATATATAAATATTATAAAAAAGGAAAAACAACACAGACCTTTGTGTGATAGTTGCATTATGGGACAATAATGTCCATCATTACTACACTCGATTACCACTGTAATTGTACTATTTAAAAAGTAAAATTTTTATTTTCAGTGCATTTTTGTGCAGAAAAATCAGCAGTCGGATAAATTTATATGATAAATTATTATATGACACTCCCTTTTTGTAGTGTGTTATTTATTTATTTATTTATTTATTTTATCTTGATTTGTGTTAAGACAAGCTCAGAAACATACAGACTACAAGAAATCTCAGACTGGCTGCGTCCAAAACCACATACTACTGAGCTTGCGATTTTAAATTTGGACGTAGCCCGTGGGTTGAAGTAACGCATGCGCACTAGCATCTCCTCGCCGTCGTGAGTAAACAAGCATGGCTGCGCCGAGGAGAAAATACACCACGGAGGAAAAGCGCAAGCTGCTGGAAATGTACGACCAGCTCCCTCGAATGAGCCAAAAGAAGGCGGCGAGCCGTCTGAACATCCCACAGACTCTGCTGTGGACGCTCCTGCGAAACAGGAGCCTCGTAATGAGTGGCGACCAGAACGTCCGCTGCGGGAAAGTGCCGAGTCTGGAGGCCGCGCTGTGGCGCTGGATCGACGTCTCCAAGAGGCAGGGAGTCCCGGTGTCCGACCTGATGATCCACAGAAAGGCGATGGATCTGGCCGCGCGTATGGGAGTGAGTCACTTCAGGGCGAGTCCGACGTGGTACAGCGGCTTTAAGAGACGAGAAAGTGCTGTGAGGGAGAAATACCACATCCACCAGGACGATGCGGACCGTGCGGAGGAACCAAAGCCGAACAAAGAGGATCGACCTGCCGCTGCAAGCCTCAGTCACCAGCAGACCGCAGAATGGGAGAGAGAAATCAAACCCGAGCGGCATGAGGTCCGTTTGGATCAGAATGAGCCTCCTCGGGTGAAACGTGAGCCCACCGAGCCCACCGTGGTCATGGCTGAAATTAACGGAGACTTGCAAACTATCACTGTGCCATCGCTTTTCCAGATGAAGGAGGCCATGAAGACTTTAGCCACGGGCTTGTTATACAGGGGATTCTGTGACTTTAAGCTGCTCCACCAGTTCGAGAAGGAGGTGGCTAATGTTGTGAAGAGATCCATGGCTCAGGGAAGCCAAGACAGTTTCCTGGCCTGATTGAATTTAGACCCTGTTAACAACTTGACCATCAGTGGCATTATGTAGCTTAGTACAGTACTTACATGAAGTGAAAGCACTACTGGATGGAAGGGATGTAGGGATGTACACACATCCTGTGATTCAGTGATTTTCAATTCTGAGGTCAACATTCGGTTCTACAGAGCTCTTTTAAGCTCCTTCGGTGCCTGCCGTGATAATCCTCATAAATAAGTCCCCATTATCACAGCCCCCAGCATATATAAGCAACTTAAAGAACCAAAACACAAACAATCAATCGTTTTTACACTTGATACTCAGTATACATTCAGATCGCAGGACATAAACTGAACTTTAGTGGGAGGCACATGTTCACACATGCTGTGAAAGATGGATGTGTAATGGCTCCTGTGTTTCTGAACCATATATAAAACTCTCCTGCTGTATTTTTACCCTCAAAATCTGAAAATATGAATTTAGGACCAAAATGTCACAAGCGATTTGCTTTGTCTGCCGTACATGCTTTTGCGCAGACAATTTCTCTAATGCAACCAGCACCTCTAAAATAGGACTAGAATACAATAAGGAAATTATGAGCCACTGCTTATATCTACTATTCCTCCTGTACATATCTGGAAAATGTAGATCTAATCCCAATTTCTACCTGGATTAGCATTAGGAGAAATGTAATGTTTAGAAATGCTGTAAAATGAAATAAGTGCTATTGTAGCTCACATTGTAGCCCAGTGCTGCCATATGTTCATTTTTTAAGTAGGATAAATACATCATCGCGTATCGGTCCAATCTAATCGTCTGATTAATTTCAGTATTTTTTATTTTTTAGGCAAGTACCTAACACTATAAAGATTATTCTGATGCTGTTGTGTATTCCTAGGAACGTTATACATTGCCATGCTGATTTTCACTGGCAAAGACTGAAGTAATTAAACAGAAAAGTAATTTAAAAAAGTGTAGACCTGGTCTTTGCTGGTACAGTTTCGGCTCTTTTATTCACACACATTGACCCTCCCAAGTTAAGTCTCCTAAGTTCAGTCTCGTGAGTTGCTGTGACTGATGCTATGGGCCTGGCTTAAATTCATACTTAACTTACTCGTCTCATTTCATTAACATTAAATTACCATGTTGCACATATTAAAGGGGCTCCAATTGTAAATGAGTGTTAAGAATACACCACTCACTTACCTCTCTCCCCCTTTAATAGGACGCTTCCAGGTGCCTAGATTTGGTCATTCGATCATGGTTTCCATTAAAAAGCAACAAAGGCAATACTGAAAATATTGGGGAACGTTCCCCGTTTCAGGAGTTTTCAAAGCTGCATTGTCTTTATTGAATGGATTTCCAATTTTGTGGTTTAGTTTAGCGAATTCTGATGTAACTACTGTCTTATGATGGAGGACCATGCTGCCAAGAATGCCTGTACAGTAGTCCAGCCTTTTTGAAAACTGGTGCCTACTGAGACTTTCTTGGGATTTATGTGTGCATACGACTCAGTAATGTAGCAGTTAACACTACACATGTTTGTTACAACGGCCCCTTTTACAAATGATCAATTTCAAGTTGGGGGTTGGGGTTGTTGGCACTAAAATTGAACAAAGAAGCAAAACAGCAACAAGAGCTTGTAGGCCAATGTGAAATATTGTTTTGACCTACATGTTTTCAGAATTGTTTTCTTATTTGGCCACAAGAGGTCGCCAGTAGCCACAATTTTAATACAATTTTTTGAACTCTCTCTTTGTCAAGGATGGAGAAGTATACAAACGTCTTTATGCATGCCAACGTTTTTTCCCTTTTTAGACTGGCTGTGTTGAATGCCAGACATCTGTTCTCACGCACATTATGTTGATGTTTAGTTGTGTTTTTTGTACCAGGTTTGCAATTTCTGAAACACTATGTAATGAATTGTAAAAGTGTTGCTTCACAAGCCTTATTTTTGCATATATCATGCCTTTGTGCCTCCCAGAGTGCCATGATGTTGGCAAAACACATTGCTGCACGTTATTTGACTTGTGACGTTGTTAAGATCTGCATAAAACATGAATGTTCATTTTTCAGACTGTTCAGACTCTGAATTCCAGTAATTTGCTTGAGTGTTCTCTAGGGGTAGGACATCACACAGTGGAAATCCCTGGGATATAATAAACTGCATTTGTTATAACAAGGAATATTTCTTGGACATCGGGCTAAACCTACTAAATGAATATCATGCTGTGGGCTTTTTCTTATACCGCAGGGGCTTATGTTATGACATGTCATTAACCTGGCCCAGGTTGCTGTGGCTTTTTTAAAAGCTTCCAGTCGTGTTAAGCCACCATAGGGACCACTACTGTTTCCTAGTGGAAGAAATGATTCTCAGTTACAGTATAGCAAGATGAGCAAAATGTAAATGGATAATGTTAAAAAGAGGCTGTGTTTGCGCCATATGTTTGCCCGGAAACCTTGTTTGGCTCTTCTGTGACTAAATAAAAGCCCTAAAGAATACTGTACCACCTTTTTAAAGCAAGTGATTGGTTATATATAAATGATCAGAAGACAAAAAAACAAACCCTTAACCTGCTAGGCAGCCAATGTTGTCTGTATCTGCAACAAGGCAGAATTACCAACCCCCATTTCAGTAGCTGTGTGTAGCCTGATTTGCATAAACATGAGTAATTTATGAATAATAAATGCCCCTGTATTCAGCGTGATCCATTAATTTGCATATCACCATGCCACTACAGTTATTTTTTTCCGTGTGCTGTGCTATCATGAAGCACTAAGAAGCTGCATTAAAACAGAATCAAAAGAAGTGCTGGAAAAGGTGAGTATTTAATACCTCTTTTTTTCCTTTTTCTGTCTCAATGCTTTTTCCCCCCTGCTCCCAGACAGCAATGTGCCATTTGAACATTTTGTGACCATTTTTAATTGTCGAAGGTATACGGGTCCGACTAGACGCCGGGGCGTGTGTGTGTGTGTGCGTGTGCATGTTGAGGGGCTTGTCAGGACGTAGAACACCTAGCATGCATATGTGCTCTCCATTGCATAAACATGAACTTCTGCTGCATTATTGATGAGACAACGGCTCGCCTATATAGATAGCCAAGAAGCTGCCCAGACGGACAGACAGAGTGATGGCTTTGGTTTATTCTCTTGCTTGTATCTTACCCAAAGATTCTTGAAAGATTGTGTCAGATGTGTGGGTTTTTTTCCCTTTGCATCCCAGCACTTGAACTGTCTGCATCTCACTGTGTTCAAAGGGTACATGTAGAACGCTGATGAGTGACTTCTCAGTGCGTTTGGACAGAGCAGGTGTTGATGGATGGCGTTTACCTTCTTCCACCTTATGTGGTCGCTCCCTTCTGAATCGGCACGAGGTCATTTGCATGATCTATTTGTCATGCGGCAGCAGGTTCTCCGGTGTCAGCAAAGCCTTTAGTCCGGCGCTGTGCATCCACAGGATTTGTAGATTTGATGTAATAGCGCCTATTTCCAGAGCTGCCGCCGGATGCAGATTGGGTCCAGCAGGGTCTTGGTTGCTTTGTGTTATTGAGAAGTGAGAAGGCAACTGGCTCATTCGATCAGGAGACGCTTTCGCAATCAAATGGTGTTGATGGTTCTGTCAGACTTTTGATGGTTGATGGTATCAAGCTGGTCAGCTGATGGGACAGAACGTGCCTGGCATCCTGATCCTGTACCTTTCCCTTGTTGATATTTTAAACCTTAGTTCATTTTTATTCTCATACCAAGGCACTGATCCCTGTTATTTGAAGCATCCGATGCTGCTGCTGCCTATGGAGTCTTGCTGGAGTCTTTGCTTTTTTAATAAGAAGTGGTTTATCAAGGGTTCTTTACTTGTAGGCAGTAAAACCATGACATCTAGAACAACCTTTTGAATACATACATAGTTCTTTGCGTAGTGGTTTCTACTCTATGATGGGCTACCTGTTGTACTGTACAAGCTTTAATGGGGTCAATGGGGTGGTGCCATTGGGGGTCAGTCCCTTTGGACAGGGAACATATAATTGTACCATATTCTATTGAAAGTAGATTTTAAAAGTTGGCTTCACACACCTGTCTTGTCTCCAGCTTTTTTCTTTTATTGCTCTGCTTTGAAACATCTAGTTATGGGAAGGTCAAGTATATACCTTTCCCTTATTAAACAACTTATTTAGGGCACACAACTGGACCCTAATAAACTCATTTACCTTTGAGAGTACATTTATACTGTTTGTAGCTGGACAGTACCTTTATTAGTCATATATCTTCTTGGTACTTTGTAGAACCCTTTATAATAAGAATTATGCATTTGGTGTATGCTGCAATATTAAACGGTTCTTGGCTTGGACTAGCAGTTCTAGGAAAATGACATCAGTGACACGACGGTTCCACTCTTAAAAATAAAATGTTTTCCAAACAGGTCTTGGCTTAGTCACATTGTCCAAGGCAAAACAATCCGTAAACTGATACTGAACGTTTTCCTTATGTGGTGGTTCTTTGACATTGCCTGTAGCAACTTGTTTGAAGAGATTGTCAGAAGTATCAAAGTTATGTTGTTGTCGTTTTGACCACCCGTACATCAGAGAACAATGGTTCCTAAATGATTTTCAGCTTGGGTATATGGTTCTAGTAATACCAATTTAGTGGTGTTAAACTTTGACTATAGGTGCAGGCTCTTTATAAACTTAAAAAGGTTCTGCACACTTTGGACAACGCTTTTACAGAAATGGTTCTTTAAAGAATTGTCCATTTGAACTGTTCCTTAGTGAACCAAACATGGTTCTTTAATGTAATTGCTCCAGAGGGCTAGTTTGGCACCTTTACTTTTTTGGAATGTAGAGTAATGGCTGGCAGTCTTGTTCCTGAAATACCCTAGTCTTGTGGGGCCAAACGTGATCTCAGACATGATTTGGGGACAACTTGTTAGAGTTTTGGTGCTGGATCTCGTTATGAGATCGCACCTCATCGCAGACTAGAAGTACCACTGTCCTGCACATTTGAGTGTTGTCTCTGGTCCAACACGGCCCCTTGAACTCTGGACAGGCTTGATAATGAATTGATTAGTTGAATCAGGTTTGTTTTTTTTCATAGCTGGGAAAAATATTCAGGGAAGGGCTACTCCTGGATTGCCGCAGGAAGAAAACAGCACGCGCCACAGGAGCACTCCATGCATTACTGTCACCGTGATGAACAGCTGTCTATATGTGCGCCGACACGTCGCCTTTGCCAGGAAATCAAAGACACCCATGTTGTGACAGTGCTGAATCTCACTGCGAACTCTAATCAAATCAGCACCGCTGTGATAAACTTGTGTAGCTGGGGTAGTGTGTAGGCTTTTTTGTCATCAGCATACAAATGTGTGTCATGCGGAGGTGGACTGAATGTGTCTTCCTTTATCATGAGAAACTGACATATCAAGTTTGATCTTGTGTCTTCAGATGATCTGGTGAGCTGGTGTGGTCGATGATTCATGATTGCTGTTGTCTCCCTGCGTCATGGCAGCGTCAGCCAGGGCTTGAGTATGACGGTTGTTCTTATTGTGCTCGGTTGTTCGCCATCGCATCCAGATTTTAGGACCTGAAGCAATAGTCTGGCAAGTTTACACAATTGTTCCCCTTAACTCAAATTTAGCAGATGGGACGGGACAAGACAACATTGGTGCCTGAGTGAATCATTTAGATCTGCGTCAATTTACAGACACTCTTGTCCAAGATGACTTTGCAGTCCACTCTATGAAGAGAATGGATCCTTGTTAGTACAAACAGGTCTTAAGCTCAGACTTTACCAGAAGCAAAAGTCAGCACTAATATCTAGAAGGAAACATGCAAATTTAAAAGTACTACAGGTGCAGTACAATGCATTTCAATAGGAACATAGATTAATGCTTCACAAAGAGATGGGCTTATAGTTTGCATTTGAAGACCACCCAGGAGCCAGAGAGCAGTCTTGAAAACTTATCAATCAACTTCATGTAAACTGCGACCCTAATTACACATTACCTTGAACCAAGTCAAGCTGTTAAATAAGCACGTCCTTTCTGACACTGATTTCTGCCAAAGTTTGTTGCTTAGGTGAAAACAGTTTTTGTTTTGTTCATAGTTTCGTCCATTGTTCTAGATAAATGAATATCATTCAATATCAGACACTACATCAGCAAATATCCTGTATTTAGAGTATGCGAGGTACTTCTATTAGTCTTCCAGTTTGCACAATACCAAATTTTGGTGAGTTTAATTAGGTACATTAGCTTAATAGCTAGTGAAGCCCGTTCTAAATCACTGGAAACTATTCCAATACAATCGATCAACACCTCTGATCTGGTGCGAAGTCAAAACCAGAGTTTGCACATGACTTGATGTCACTTAGCCTAACGGTATCGGGAGTGTTATATGTTGTTATGTATTGTTATAACAATGTTATTACTGTAAATTGACATTTCAGTTGAAAGCAAAAGACGCTTACTGTCTCTTGTGGATGTATCTGCATGTAGAACCCTTCATGCATTTGTTATATGGGTTTAAGGGCCTAAAAAGCCTAAAGTTTACTCATGTCTGTCAGCTGTTGCTGAGAACTCACCCTAAAAAGGTGAAATCCGATAGGGCTCAGACTAAACGGGTCCTAATGCCATGAAAATTAAATAACAAACAGCTCTTTCTCTCACCCTCCTGCAAAACTTCTCAGTTTAAAGACTTTCATTTCCGTCTTCCAATTGCAGTGCTTTATCAGTTTGCACACACACACAAAAAAACAAGGCGCATGTACGGAGTAGTATAGTCTTTAAAAGCAGAAGAGTCGCTACTAGCTCTGTTTGAAGGGTGCTGAATGCAGTACATGATGATGTGTGTCGAAAGATCGTTTCTACCATCTCTAGCTCCAGTGCAACACTAGAGCCACCAAATAAACACAATGGCCATCTTTCAGACTACATTTGAGCTAAGGAAAAAAAAAAATGTAAATTAAATTTTTGTTGTTTTAAACTTTTTTCTTTAAAGCTTGTAGTTGTCTACCAGCTGAAAAAGATAAGAGAGCATCCACTCAACCACATAACAGACACTTTGGTGTCATATCAAAATGCGAATATAATACTGATTCCCTTCCTTTCTTATTCCTCATGAAGTAATAATAGGCATGGGGTAATAATAAGGGCATGCAGTGAGTGATGTATAGACCACTGTTTGGTGAGTTTTGTGAATTCCAAGTCCAGTGTAAAAATGTGTCGTATCCATGTTCCGGTGAAACTGTCATGGTTTCTGCAGTGCACCTTCAGCCCTGGGCAGGAACAAAAGAAGCGGCGGCACATCCGCACTTCACCCTCTCTTTATGCAAAATTAATGCATCCGCCCCACGACGGCGTGATTTAATTTCTCCCCTTTCGTTTTTCTGTTGCCTGTTACCATGGCGACCGGAGGAGGGCCGTCGCGACATTAGCAGCTACAGCAGGAGCAAGTGCGGCTCCCCCCGCGCATCCGCTGAATTACGCCAACCTCATCAAGCCTGCATGCAGACTAGCTGGCACCGTGCCATGGCTGAAAAGGCATAGGGCGCAGGACAATGCGCTGTATATTAAAACCGTAGCCGCTGCTCTTAGGCTCGGCCGATGATTCATTTGCTGGACTTTTGTCGTGAAACGCGCTAATTCATCCCATATATCAGGCCGAAATCTCCCTACATCCTGCTGCTTTGATCAATTACCCATATGCACTTTAAAGCACATTCTGTTCTTATATGATGTATTCATTGTTCGTGTCTTTAACTGTGCATTGTGTGTATTAAAGTTCACACGTCTTTTGACTATGTACTATCAAAACAGTATGTGTTCATGGGCATAAACAAAAATACTGATAGGAGCTAAAAAAATTCAGACACCACAAATAAATAATATCAGTGTTTTGTTGGATAGCCATTTTTAGCAATTATAGCTTTGAAGACATGATTTGTTTTTAGTAGCATTGTGAGTCAATTTTGGCTCATCATGCTCATGCTGACCAAACTCTCCTCAGTTTTCCAAGGTTAAGAGGGTCCCTCGGTTGGATGCAATTTCAAAATATCTTTAAACTGTCTATGAATTTAAGGCGTGAGATTGGCTAGGCCATGGAAGGACCTTTAACTCTTTCCAAAACCAGTCTCGAGTTTTTTGGCTCCATGTTTCGGGTTGCTGACTGGTTGAAACATCAATCCTCTCCCTTTTTGATGAAACTGAATTCTCCTATAATATGCGCTGGTACATCACTCCATTCACGAGTCTTTCCGTGATGTGTAATGCTCCAGTGCTGTTTCCAGAGAAGCATATCATGATGCTCCCACCACTGTACTTCCTGTGTGTATGTGGTGTTCCTTCTCTAAACAATAGAAGGCGAAAAGAAAGCATGTAGGGACGAAAATGATTGCAGTGCAGTCCATTGCTTATTGTTGCCTGCGTAACTGTCTGTTTTACTATATCCAGATCCTCCTACAGCTTTCACGCACCCAGATTGATTCAATGTCAGAGTTCAAAACAAAAATTTTTAACAGACTGGACTTTAGACTAAGATCTTTGAGCGATGAGTGCAGCTATACTGTAATTGTATGAGATAAATGACTAAACATTCTGATTTGTAATTAACGTAACAAACAGAAAGCTAACAAAACTTCGAGTTCATGCATTTTGATAGTGACTCCTCCAATAGTGATAACTTTAGCTAACCCTGGGTGTAACCCAAACTTCTAGGCAGTATATGACTACCAAACACAGCTTTGAAGCTGTATGTAGACTAATAATAACATGCTCATACAGCAACATTTTGTTAATAGCATAAAATGCATGTTTTGGTAGAGACAATTCAAAATGTCACACACTGATATTTAGATACTGGCACACATTTACATCAAAACAATAGGATCTGCTTACCATGTGGTCATGAGGGACAGGGATGCAGTCTCACTTCCTGCTGTAAAATTCGGGGTGTGGATAAACATGTGTCTTGGTACTGATAGAAATATTTGTTTGAATAAATATGTATATATATATATTTTTTTAATTTAATACGATTCTAATGATAAATCTAAATCCAGTTAAAAGACACTTTAAAAGAAACAAACAGTTGATGTAGTGGTAAATAATGTAAATAATGTAATAATATAATCCTTTACATTTAACAATATTTAAGGTCTGAATACTAGTAATTTCTTATTTAGCTCTTCTGTTAATGCAGGGTGGCCGTGAAATACCTGTCTGCATATATACACGTGTGTGCATATATAATTCCTTGATGAATAAAAGATTTTCATTCTGATACAGGATTACAATTGACTTTTGGAATGCATCACTTTAAGTGCAATCAGGATGTGTGTGAGCGATATGTTTATAAAAACAACAGGCAGATTTTAAAGAAGAAGTGTCTAAAAATATGTAGCAATTTTTTTCCAAACAGAAACAGCAATGGGTTGGAGGCTTTTTTGCTCTGGAACGCTATTGGCTTTCACAGAGCATCACGACAAAAGGCGATTGCAGCAGATGGAGATGGCGTCACACTCCCCTGCCCAGCAATGACCATGTTGCCACCCAGATCATGTTGACTACGATGACAAAGTGTGTGTGTATGGGTGGGGAGGGTATAAGTGTGTGTGTGTGTGTGTGTGTGTGTGTGTGTGTGTGTGTGTGTGTGTGTGTGTGTGTGTGTGTGTGTTTGTTTTTTTTCTGCTTTGTCTGCCAATGAAGGAATACGCCTGTCTGTGAATTCAGGTGTGGAAACTGAAATGTCTCAGGTTGGCATTAGGCACCCAGCCCCCCACAACACACACACTCCTCCTTGCTAGCTGAGCAGCATGGTACCGTTCTACACCCCTACCCCCACTTCTAATTGACCTTTGTGTCTGCCTCTCGTTCATTTCTACATGCTTTCATTTGCATAGTAGCGTTTGGCACACCTCCAGCTGCACGCGCCATGGCAAAATGAGAATCACTTTACCCACTTTACGTGATTCGCATTCTAAACACACCGCCAACACACTGACTCTCTCCACACACTGTTAAACTGAATTAAACAGCTGACTATACTGTAGACGAGGGGCAGTCGATACAGCAAAAATATAGCATCACAATACCCAAAGACATCTTCACGATTAACAATACACACCACAATATTTAGCTGGTTTAATATGCAACAGACACCATGTAAGAGTAGCGGCCTATTAGAATTCGACAGCTTAGACAACTATGGCACCTAGGAGCCTTTTTAAAGCCCCTTGCAAATAAATTCAGATGATGAATGATGTGATACGGACAATATCCTCAGCGTGCTCAAGATCAAGATAATGACATCATATCACATAGTTGTGTAAGAACTGTATTCCTAATGAATCAGTCAGCAGCAATGCTATCAATGCTAATTAGATTGAAACTGGTGCCTGTAATGTTGGACAACACCAGTGTACCAATATTGATAAAATAATAATTTACTTATGTTGTAGAAACCTAGACAGATAACGAGAATGTAATTCACTGCAACATGTTTTATTCCTGGGTGCATCAGATTCAGAATACATTAATAAAAATATATATTTTTTAAAATTTAGATGATCTTATTAAAGAGTTTGATTAGCATATGTAAACATTGTAGTTCTCCACATTGTATATACAGTATATATGAAAATTCTTCCAAAGCCCAAATTATGACTGTACCTGGTAAGAAAATGTAAGTGAACCTCAAAATAATGAAAATAACATTTACAGTGTTGTGTAAAGTTCACTTTGGTGTAATCTTGAAATAATAACACAGTTAAATTAAGAGAGTAGCAGTACGCAGGAATAACAGGTTCCCTAACTTTATTGATGTTAACTTTAGTATTAACTAATAAGGTGATACTGTGATATATTTAGAAAATGTGAATATCAATTTTATCAGTACCCCCCCCAGCTCTAACTGATTATGCTCATGTTGTCATACACTATAAGCTGAGATTCACCCATGCCAAATCGTTTCATAATCTCGGACATCTGTCCCCGTTTGTCTGCTCTAGAAGACGTCTGCCAAATCTATCTTCCAACACTTCTCGTTCTGTGCGTGCTTTCCAAGGCCGCCGTGTACTTCTGCTATATCCGGTGGTGTGTATTTATTTCGTGGGCAGTCGAACAGCAATCAGAGATTGAGTTCTGCCATTCAAAAGCTATCTCGCCATGGAAGAGGGGGAGGATGGGAAGGGACAGGAAAGTGCAGGCATTCATGTGAGAATCCAATCCTCCACAGTACACAGCCTCCGCAAAGCCTCCAGAATGACCCCTTTATATCAATGTAGCATGTCCACTAGCTCTGCGGATAGCTGGCCTGGACTTGAGAAATAGATGCATGTCCAGCCCTGCTTAAGTAATGTAGGACCTGCCAGCTCGCTGTTCTGGGCTTCTGACCCTGCGTTTGAGTGTATGGGCATTGTGGGACAAAGATGGCCATTAGATAGTGGGACAAATGACACTGTAATTATGATCATCAAATGGATGAATGGAAATGCAAATATTATACATCTTACAATACATTAAAAATGAATTGGAATCAATAAGGGGATTCCAAAAGACAAAAATTCACAAAAATTCATATAAAAAATGGATGTCAAAAAACTGATTTGTTAGAGGCTTATGTAACTCTTGCAAGCTTTTGCATCTGCAATATTGTGACAGCTGAAATTGTTATTGGGTGGCTCTATGTAATGCTATGAGGCTTTCAAGAAATAGATATGAGGACACTATGAGCTCCACACTAATGAATCTAGTGGCCAAAATAATAGAAACAGTTATATCACACCGGATCTCATGAGCATAGAATTTACAGTTAACGACTTAACAGAATTTGATTAATTGCCAATAAACAATCAGTTTTTGCTTTGAAGAAGAAATGAATTAAAAACTTTGCATTCAGTGAGCAATGAGAAAGTTGATATTATGGGGTCTGTGGTGGTCTCTGCCTGCAAGCCAGTCTACCATGATGTTATCTGATCCAGGTTACTTCACTGGATGTTCTTTTAACAGCATAATTAATTTAAGTAGTATTAGCAGTATTAGCAGAGTAAGTGAACGAGTATTCACGATGGCACCACAGTCAACAGACTTGTGCTGTTAACAAATTTCAACAAAACATGCCTTGTCTGATTATTTCCTTGTCCAACCGAACAGGTATGTTAAAAGAGCACAGTCTCTGCATTTTTAGAGGCAAAAGAATTGTTGTGGCTAGGGTCGCTGCACAGTAAACAATGTTGGACTATGATCGGACGTGTAAGATAATGTTTTTGATTATATTTTAACAGTTTGTGGTTAGGTGCCAACACCATCCTGGTGTTTCAGACTGGTACTGTTAATTGTTTGTTCTTTTCATTTTCCTTTACTTCTCTTCTTTTATTTTTGTGTTTATATGTTTATTTATTTATTGACTTATTTATTTGAGGTGTGTCTTGTCATGTTAAAGAGTTACTGCTCTGTCAATAAGTAGCAGTTTAGTTTTGTTATTGGCAGGATGAGCTTTAGTTACTGAATAAAGTATAGCTTGGTCATGGTGTAGTTTCACCCTCAGAAAGATGTGTTGTATGTACAGTGGGGCATGTGTTGTATTTAAATATATTCAGTTCAATGTATTAGCAAACAGGCATTGTGCTTGTGAACATCAAACCAAAAGCTTTTACTTAAACAGAACATCCCAGCAGTGCAAGTTTTCTTCCTGGCAAGTAAGCTTTCAAAAAGAGGGAGATTGTTATGATTTTGAGCAATGTATTTGAAGATTTCAGCCTGCAAAAATATCTTTGTACACCTCTGTGTTCATGATCGCATCCATTGTGTTTCTTCAGTGCCATCTGGTTGGACATCTTCTTTAGGCTTTCTGCACACAAAGAGTGTGTTTATTAGTCAGCTAGTCCTGTTAAGCACTTTCTGACGTACCCTAAAGAACAACTCCATCAAAAAGGATGAAGAAAGGGGGTTTGTTTTTTTGTGGGGATTTTAGTTAAATGATAACAGATGATATTTGAAAGTCAAGAGTCAGTTTGCTTTTGGGTCCTAATTATATTTATGATGTTTATGTAGGTAGATTAAAAACATTAACAATACACTGTTTAAAGTTTATCCTTGGTCCAACCTAAAAAAGAACTCAAGCAAATGGATTAGGTTTATTCAGTCTTTAAAAAAGGAGTTTGAACAAACGGCTCAGTAATATTTTTCAGTTGGGTGAAATGCATTCAATAGCTTGTAACAATTTAGAGGTTGCACTTTTACAGTGTAGAGTAATACAGAATGGAAATGCCTCATACAGACAAGAATTCTCTCTCTCTTTCTCTCTCTCTCTCTCTCTCTCTCTCTCTCTCTCTCTCTCTCTCTCTCTCTCTCTCCTTCTCTTAATTAGAATATGAACCCCTTTTCTGATTGCCCCCTTGTGGTCATTAGGAGGAAAATCTCATTTTGGATGTTATGCAAGTATTGTTTTCCTTGTATTTTGTATATTTAATAAGGGAATTATTTTGTTTGGCTATGAATTTAAATCAGTAAATGCTTAATTCCATTTGACTTGATTGAATTTAAACCTTCCAAATTTTAGTTTTTATAAAACATGCAGTAATTGTCTGCACAATTCAGAGCTGCCAATGAGGCAAAGAAAAGACTAGGATTTCTCCACAACAGCCTTAAAATAAACCATTTTAGCAGGAATTATGGAGCAATGTCCTGACTGTTATGGTGTGCCGTCTTGTCCACTAGATGGCGGCAAGATATCACTGTTGAGGAAACAGTTTGACCTTAGACATCTGGATTTAGCCACATTCCTGAATTTACTCCCCATCACTGCTCTTAGTGCTCCTCACAATTTACTGCACATGAATCTTTGAGTCAGAGTTTTCCCTGCATTTAGACGTTTATGTTATGAATTGTTTTTATTTCAGGGGAATTTGAAGTTAAAGCACTGACACTGTGGCAGCATGGTGCCGAGTCCGAGTGGCTGTTGATGAAGCTGTTGGCCTGTTCGAGCTGCTCTTCTGTCTCTTTCTTTATTCATTTTCTTGCTCCCTTTTTTCTCCCTGAAAGAGACCAAATGGGTCGCAGCAGGTGAAAGTAAAGAAACGTGAAGAGACGCCCCTTCGGCGAGCCTTTCATACCAGCACAAAGGCCCCGGCCCTCCTCTTTGAGCCCCACAGCTCCTACCTGATTAACACTCTTCCTCTGAGCCCTTTGATAGAGGGTGCAAAAGCAAAATCAACAAAAGCTGTATGAAACCCCCTTAAAATTACAAACCCCTTTTAGAGGCAGACTTCAGTTGAGGAAGGGGTGGAGGAGAGGCTTTTGTTTTGTGCGTTCGAGGGATGGGGGGATAAAAAAGACATCCTTTATACCTGTTAATGTAAGAGATTACCAGCAATAATTAATTCAGGGTGGAAACCCTCTCCCCCCACCCCGGCTCTCTCTCTCTCCACACTTTACACCATTTATGATGATGAAATTATTCAGTGCATCTTTTAATCATCTTTTTTTTTGCGCAGTGATCTTTGCAGCCAGACAAAAAACAGGAAACACATTTCTCTCTTTCTTCTTTTTTGATCATGTACATTTGCAGAGTTGTTCTACAGTCATGTCTTTGAGAAACAGAGCAGATTTCTGACAACTGCTGGCAAAAAAACCCAAGAATACACCGGAGTCATTATTTTTGCAAGCAACCATCTCAAATAGATGGCTGTCTCAAATACGCAGTATAAATAGCTTTTAACAGAGTTGGAGTGATGCGTGCTGTGTGTAATATGATTTGCTGTGGAATTTGTCATTTGCACAGAATAAAGCAGGCTTATTTTAGGATTCATCTGCATTACCTTTAGCCAGTTATGTATTAACACAGTTTAAGGCTTTTATCATTCAAACGAAGCATTTTGCAGGTTTCACTTTTCATCCAGTGCTTGTTGGGTGACATAGAAACCTGAATGTTTTGGTAAAATATACACGTTCACTGTATACTGTTGTTCTGTCATTTGATGTAGCTTCATTATATCTGTCAAATGTAGATGAAATTTTTCAGGCTTCTATCTGACAATCACCCCCCACCACCCACCTCCACCTTTGTCCCCAGATTCTTTGATTAGAGCCGTGCTTCGTTCCGTGTCTGAAACCGGTGTGGATGACCTGCCTTTTACACTATATTACACTATATGCACAATTATAGGTTTAATCTGTTAAATATAAATAGTGACAAATCCTCTTTCGTTCACAATGATATGGTGGTGAACAGGATTTTACCATGAGCCAATAAAATCCCAAGGTTTCTGTAATTGTATATTGAAAGGTTTTTTATGGAATAGCAGATTTTTGTAGTTGGTTGACTTCAATAACCCTTTCTTCTTTTTTCAGCTAGTGCAATAATTGTGTGCATTTATTTTTCACTCAACAAAATGGCTAAAATAATTATAACAGTAGCCCTTCATAAATAGACTAATTCCTTTTCAATTTAATTTAAGTAAACTACATGTAGACTCAACATTGACTGAACATTTATTCAAGTTAATTCTCATTCTTTTGTAAAGTGACCTTTCCAGCTGAGTGGCTTTTGTACTTTTAAATAGGATTTTTGACATATTTGAGGTAATATTAAATAATGGCAGTAACTGAAAAGCAGTTAGGGCAGTTTTCTGGTAGAGGTTTTATTTTGTTTGTAGGTGTTGTTGCAACATTTCTAACTTGTAACTTGACAAGTACAAGAGTATCTACCTTTCAAATCTATCTACCTATCTACCTACCAAAACACATTCAAGCATTCAATATCAGCTAGCAAATGTAAAAGTTGAGTCATAAAAGCATGATAGATATATATTACAGTTTGATAATCATCATATTTTTAGCACATTAATTTAGGATAGTTTGGGTTAGAGTAGGTCGGTATATGGTCTGTAATACCAGTAATCGTGTCACAGATGATATAGATCGTTTGTTTTAACCCAGGACTAGCCAAAGTCTGACCAGCAGGCCAAAGCTGACCTGTGAAGGCTTTTCATTTTTGTACCACAAGTAAAAACAACATTGATGGAGAAAACATTTTATTACCATATAAAACTTTTACTTTCAAAATTGTTTTATATATATATAATTTTATAAGTAAAACAGCGCAGTGTAAAAATTAGGCTTTTAGGACCTACCTACTTACCGTGCATATTGCCTTTGTGGCCCTCCATACACCACATACATTGCTCTTTGGCCCTCTAAGACAACCAGCAATCTGAGTACCTCTCGATGTATAATTTGAGTGCTTTCAGATTATTTTGAAAGAGCTATAAACAGTGTTGAAACTAAATGAATAGTATGTTATTATAGATTTACTGTATCTAAGCTGTTGTATAGATCAGGTTTCTGTCTGAGCAGTATTTCCAAACTAATCTAATTGTAAGACAAGAAGACAAGAAAAAGAATAAAACAGTCTGGTTAAAACAAACTGTATGAGATTTGTAAGTCCTTTCTTTAGCGTAGAGAACCAATTCGTAGGAGCTCATTAAGGTTCATAATAGAAAACGTCTGATACAATTATATTTTTAAAACATCCATCATTGGGTTGCTTCTTTTTTTTAAGAAATGCTTGGTTATATCAGAATCATTCCATACTTTGATTTGAGACAGGATTCAAGCCAATTTTTGATGATGTATGTATTGCCAAAATACATAGCTTTAAAATGTTATATTGCTCTGAATTATTAATGCAGGAGGATTTTATATTGTTTGCCATTGTTAGGTGTACATGAAAAATATCTGAGCTCAGCATCTAGTTCTTTTTAACCACAGCGCTTGTTATTAAGAACTTGGACACACAAGAGTCTGTTCCTCAGCTACAGAACTCTGTGATTTGTCTTTGACATTGACATACTTGATACGATGTATGATGGGTCATGTCAGTGTCTTGACTGAGACACACACACACACACACACACGTTCACACAAGATGCACATATGTACACAGCCCCACCCTGTGGTCACCTCAAGGCCAGCTATCACATCCTGACAGGTGGATGTGACATTGTGGCTTTTCCTACTAACATAGCCTTACTGACAACTGACTGACCTCAGCTATCAGTACCTCCATGTGTCCGTCACGGTGAGAGCGTGAGTGTGTGTCATTGACTCCTCTCTTTCTCACATGTCTCTTGCATCCCTCTGTTTCCAAACATGCTTGCAGCCAAACCTGCCTGACCCTCTGGACACGGGTCACTGTACACTGGCTGTACCACCGTGGCCAGATTGAGTGCTCCCTGTGCCACCTGAAAATGATACATTGAGTGGAGTTAAGAAAGCCGTTGACAGTAAATAGGGATAACCTGATTTGCCTATGTTTGTTTGGCTGGGTTACAGCAGCCAAGGCCAGGAAGGCAACAAGGAAGAAAATGGCTCCTGGCCAAAGCATTCCCCATGGTCATTAGGCATTGTAAGTGTTCAGGCCCTGTGCCAATGGCTTAGAATAGACTTGGATATTTCTACAGAATATGCACAGGCATATATACTATCTGAGACCTATAGATAGAGTTGCGACCAGCATTCAAATTACACCGGAGCCCAAGGGGACCTTAGCTCCATCCGACAGAGACTAGAGCTTCCCTAACAACAGATTAATCTGGTTTTAGTGGGACAGTTTATGTGGCACTGGTTTAAATGAACAAAGGAAATCAAATCAAGCTTAGAGTTTGTCTCTCCAGTGTGTTTTTTATTTGCTTTATGTCAGGATTCTATGTCGACCATTGTATAAAACTGCACATCACTGTATGTTTTCCAGGGAAAACTCTTCATGGTATGTGGTCTCATCTGTGCAAAGATATTAGATATTAGTGTTTCTTATGCTTATGTTTATTTTGGTTGTTGTATTTGAATTTCATTTCAGAACTACTGTATGTGTGTGGGCGGGGCCCTGTGTTTGCCTGTACAGCTGTAAACATGTGTAGGTCAGTGAGTATATTTACCACTGTAATGAACAAGAGCTGTATTCTATATATCTGTAAAATACAGTATGTCAGTAATATACTGTTGCTGTCCAAAACAAAGCAAGTATCTCCTGAATTATACAATGTCAAGAGAGGCCAAAACGTTCTTTACTTTCTATGTAAATTTATGTAAAAAGTAATTTAAGAGCATTTCTGGTCTGATCATCATGACATTTCTGCACAGTGTAGAGGACAGCTGCTAAACTTTAACACACTAAAGTAAACATCTAAAAACATTTTTTTGACAGCAAAAGTCAGACATCTTTTAGTTTCCTGTCAAAATGGCCATATTTCAGAGATAATTTTGAGGAGATTATTTATAAGAACCCATTTGGATAGGAAAGGGCTAAGTCAAATAAGTAAAAACAGGAGTTTCCAAAATGAGAGATCAAAAATGGTAGAAATAAGAGAAAAGTCAGTGCAGGCCCCGATAGACCATTAGAACTGTCCCCTTTAGTTAAGCAACTCCTAAAGCTTTCATCTTTGAGAGAGAAGAGAAAATTTTGGAAATGGGTTACTTTGGATTTGCTGGAGATCTTGGTATAGTGAACTGTTCAACCAAGAGCCCAGTCCTCAACGTCATTGAATGTGTTTGGGATTACTCAGATTGCACATAGATTAAACAAGGGCATGTTTTAATGAGACCACTCGAAAACCGATGATTTAATGACAATGTTAAATGCTCATGATACTCATGGTCAGCTGAGGGCTCCTATTGTTTTGTCATACCATAAAAGAAGAAATTGCTTGCCATACAGATGAAGGCTTAAGTGATAAAGGACTTTGTTGGGGAAAAGTGAGGGCATTAGGGGTTATTTAAATGAACTGAATGTAAGGCAATGGGTTAATTTATTATAGAAGTAATTGTTTGTTGAGTCCTTTAGCGGTGCTAATCTGTCCCTATCCGACTGCAGTTAAACACTGTTTGGTGATTTTCCTGCCTCAACATACATAATATACCTGGTAATGAAAAGATGAGCTGAATCTGGTGTGTTTAAACTCATAAAATTGTAAAACAAATCTCCTGTACAGTATATGTGTATACTGTACAAGCATTTTAGCTATCTATAATTGCAAATACACCGCGTTAGATATAATATGGCGAGAAGATGTATCTGAAATTATAGTTTGCTCCATTCCTTGACAAGACACAACAAACAGATGGGTTTTTTTTTTTCCGATTAGGCCCAAACAACACAGAATCATATGTTCCTGGTTGTTCTTCTGTCAGCACCATCTTTGAAGTTCCCTCCAAGAGAGACAGCTGAGGTAAGAAGGTGCTAAGCCAGCCTGTAGATATTTGTGGGGAAAATATTGCCACCCAAAGAACACAGGAACAGATACTGAGGAAGAGTGACAAGCCTGACCACGAGGAGGACTTCTGCCTCAATTTGAAACACAGAGCATCTTCTATTTTTGTCTCAAGTTTATTTTTGTGTGTGTGTGAAGCAAGACAGGAGGAATTGCATTGTCTTTACTGTAGCAGTGAGGGAGGTGCACTCAACAATTCTCCTTGAAGTTCTGAGGGATGTCGGTTAAGACGGAGCCCTGTGAAGTGGGTTAACCTCGCCGTCAAGTGACAGACGGGAGAGGGAGCGAACGTGTGGCTTGCTGAAGCCACCAAGCCCTGTTGAAACCTCTCTCATTAATGGCTAACCTCTCAGCAATGTCTTAATGAATCCTCAAGCCGGTTGACTTCTGCTATAAAAGAAGAAGGAGGGGAAGGGGTAGGGATGCAGACGAAAGAGAAAACGAAGGAGAAAAAAAACTTGCCCTTGCGCATAAGAGTGCCCTTTATAGAGTGATCAGCTCCGTGTTACCAAAACAGGCTTATATTGATTTAATAGAAAACAGGAGAGGATAGCAAAATGAAAAAGAGATTTCAATAGCAAAGTGATGTAAAAACTACAACGACTACCACAATGAAAGAGGTAAAAGTAGGGGAGGGAGGAAGATAAGCCTGATATGAAGATATAGGGTAAAAGAAAGTATGCAGCAACTTCTGTATCAAACCTTCTGTGCCCTCTGTGTGGTTCCAGACCTTCTAGAACCCCCCTCTTACTCCATAATCTGGTTTTAAGCACCAGGTGGGCACCCTGGTCCTACCTTTGGGTCCTCGCCGCATAGAGTAGGAATTTATCAAACAGTGCAAATACCTCCCTCTTTGTGCTGAGAGGATGACCTTACTAACCTTCTCTTAGAACCGAGAGGAACCAGGTTGAGACCCACCTCGGTTTGGCTCCAGAGTGGGTGTCCTCAGCTCCTAAACACACATTGGGAGGAGCTTGTTGACTGCCACTAGGTGAGAGAAGAGGTCGCGGAGGTCACGGAGTCTTGCTGACAGGCATGAAAGGGCGGCACGATCACCTGTCACTCTCTTCATCACATCAAAGTCCGGGAGAAGAGCCTCCCTCCTGAGCAAGATCTGCTCATGAATATACCCACTGCGCAATCCGGCCTCTCTCCAGTCCCCTTTCAGCAGCACTGATCATAATACCATCTCAGCAGCCATCAGCGCAGTTAATGAGAAACTTCAAATTATCCAAAAGCTCGGGCCAAACAGAGCTCGGCCACTGATGATCAGAGTGAAGATTGTCAGGATACTTTTGTGCCACACAAAAACATCGGTGGTATTATCAGTACCTCTGAAGCGCACACCATGAGGTTGGTGTCATAAATGTAATCTTGTATGTCTACTTTTGGTAGGTAAAAAAAACACCAGCTGCCCTCTTTAGCAGGTGAAAATTTGAAACACAAACCTGTAAAGTTAGTTTTGTAAACCAATGGACAAAATTTCCAACTGTATGCAGTGTTTTCATGTAAAATCATACACTGTAAAGAAACTCACTGACTGTATTTCTTAACAATGCTACTGATAGGAACCAGGGTCTTGCAGAAAAGTGTGTTTTGTTGGTCCACAAAATAGTTTAACTTTTTTACAAGCAAATAAAAAAGTAGGACTTTGAATGAGCAATTCCTTTAATCAAAATAATTTAGAGTTGAGTAAAACTTTAAATTGCTGGTAAAAAGCCAAAGTACTTTTTTAGGTTGCACTTTTTACATTGTACACAAAAAAGATAGACAATTTATTTACCATCCCAAACAACCAGTGAACCGTCCCAACGTGATTTTTTTAAAATGTAATATGGAAAATGCAAAAAGTAGTTGTAAATAAAAAACTAATAAGCTATTTTGCCTCACAGTGCCCGAAATAAAGGTCTCTATGAACGGCCCTGTCAATCAAAGTAATTTTTTGAGTGAAATACAACTTATTTAATTGCTTGTAATAAATTTTTTAGGTTGCATTTTTTACAGTGCTGCAGAGGCCTTTCAGTCTTAACTGTAAGATGTGCAACCTAAAAAATGACAGTTCAGTTAAATAGGTTTTACTCAACTCTAAAGTTTACTTTGATTGAAAGTATCATTGGTTCAAGGTCCTTTTAATTCATTTGCTCATAACACACTGAAATCACATTTTTAGGTTGGAGTAAGGAAACACTTTACAGTACTGGATGTGTTTGAATATGTTTAGGCCAAACTGCAAAACCATTGTAAAACAAATTCTCAGGCATCAGGCAGTGAAGTTTTCTGTGATGCACTTATATGAATGCCTGGTTATTATAGTCATGGTTATAAATAATGCTGTTTCTTTAGAGTGGCACATTTTACATCAAACCACACTTGCTGACTTTCAACATAACAATTTAATGTATGAAACACTTGTGGAATTTGCTGACATTACACTTCCTATAAAGATGATGTTTCTGACAGCAATAATCCACACACAGTTAAATTAGACTTGATGAACACTGTAGGAAGAGTTCTGAATATAATAAGCACCTATGCTGCATATTTGTATATACATTCTAATCTCGAAAGTATGAAGATAGCAAAGTAGATGCCGTCCAAGCTCCCTACAGCTTGTCCCTCTCTCTAAGAGAATCTGTTTGAATGAAAGTATCATGTCATTATGGTTGAGGAGCACCGCACCTCAGCACACAGGTCTGGAGGGGGCCGCGGTGTGGCCCTCTGGCTCCTGGCTTTGGTCTTAATCCTCTGGCTAATAAGTTCATAGCCAGGCCATATGCTCCGGTGCTGTTTCGGAGGGGGGAGGCGTCTCCCCATGCTACTTACACCGGGACGGCCCATTTCTCAGGTACCTCCCCCGCCGGCCAGCCCTTTGTTCGGGCGGATCAGTCCACTCCACGCCGTGAATGGGCTGAATTGATTAGCTCGCACCGTATAATTGTCAGCAAATCCCCCCCTCGAATCATTTCCCATCCATTTGAAAAGGACAACGTTCGTTCTTCTTTTTTCTTTGGCTTTTTATCCCGTTCCCTCCCGTGCCCACCCCTCTTCCCCCTCTTTTCATGCCACTTGGTTTGTCTCCCCCTACCCAAGCCACCTCCCTTCATGTTGAAGAGAAAAAGGAGGTGCTGGGGGGGGGAGAAAGAAAAAAAAAAGAAACGAGTCTTTCTCTGGACCGGCCCACCCGTCGGAGCTCTGGCCAAGGATGAAAGAGGCTGGCGGGTGGACGTGTTCTAATCTGCCATCCTGGAGGGCGAGCGGCAGGCTGGCCGGAGTTCTTACCTGCCCACGCACAGCCAGCACTGGGGAGAGCGAGTAGGACAGGAGGCTGGAGCGAGGGACAGGGGGATAAAGAGTGAAAGGGAGTTGTTTTGGGGGGAAAGACTCTGGGGCCTAGGCGCCAACCCTGGCTTCTCCTGCGGCTTGGCCCATTCAAATAAGAGGCCCAGAAGCCTGGGTCAGGCCAAAAGTCTGGAGTATTTACTAATACCGGCCGCTGTCGTTGTCTGCAGCATGTAGAGCCCATCAAGTGTTCAGTGTTCCAGACAAAGGCCGTCTTTTTATCACTCACTAGTATCTTATTTTAGCACTTGTAACCAGCATCAGTATTTGTAAAGTAGTTTGGATACTCCTGGAATTCAAAACCCAATAAACTAAAAAATAAATAAATAATTTAGACCATAAATGGTCTATACCAGTCAAAAGGTTTTCCATAGAACCATATGTCCAAGTAAAAGAACCATTAGGAATTTATATGTCTATAAATTCGTTTCAGTTCTACAAAATGTTGGCCTAAGTGATCTTAGTATTAATATTTTATAGAACCAAATAATCTATAAATATATAAATCCAATAATCTTTATTTTTATTTAATATTGAAATGATCCAAATGATCAGTTTATTTATCAAGGTCACATTTGCAAATGATCACCACTCTCCAGCCCTTGAGTCCACTAGAGACCATCTCCTTTGGGAACGAGGTCATAGGTTCAGGGTCATAAGGGATGCAACACCAGCTCATCTCCCCCATGACCAGACATGTTCAGGCCCAAATGAGGTCACAGAGAGGGCGTTGCCAGGAAGTCCGAACTAACATTCTATTCCATTCTAGAAGACGGACACTAACATGTTTACTTATAGGACATGACCCTAGGCCATTGCCAGTACCCACATACTTGATGAATAAGGTGCCCATTGCTCAACACTTGCTAGTGTTAGAATTAGAATAAAATTTTTGAAAAGTCTATAAAAAAGGTAATTTGCTTCTAAAATAATATGGCTTAAAATTTAGATGAATGAAGAATGGAGACATAAGTTCAAGGTCTTTCAAAATTCTTTTTTTTTTATTTCCTATTTTTAAGTGAACAACAAAACAGGTGAGTATCTGGTTTAAAGCTAATAACTGCTTCTCAAAATCAGAATAGCACTGCCCATAAATACAGTCATCATTTATCAGTACGTTTACAGTGTTTTATACTATACATTTACCGTTCTAGTTCATAAAGCAGAACAAATAACCGGTCTTGTGCCTGACAATGATGACACAGCAAGAACCTGGGTTAAAGGTCAGCCTGAAGTGACCATTAAAGTGGCCGATGATTGACTGGTCAAGCTTGTCATGGCCATGGGGAGTTTCCTGTCCCTTTCAAAATAGGTCATTTCACCAGCCTATTGCTCTGACCACCACCCACTCCATATGGAGGCTAGCAAACGAGGGTGGCTGTTGAACATTTTAGAGGTCAGAGGTTAAATGACCAGGTCTGTTAAAGGAGAGATAATGATCAGTAAAGATTCTTAGTGGCTTAACTGACTGACTAAGGTCTAGATAATAGTTATAGAGATATAGCTGACATCTGATCCAGGAGCTATTTCAAGGATGTTTGCTTGGTTATGCTGATTGTTGGACTTTGGATATTGAAAAAGCATGTTACCAAAGCATTATATTCAGCCAACTCCTAATAACCAAATGAATAACTGAATTGAAATGAAACTCTTCAACCAGACTAAACTAAAAAGAAAGTCATCAGGCTAGGTGAAATTTCCACAGACTCTTGTCCAGTGTGGATTTGAGGACTAATGGCATTGCTCCATGAAGGGATATGAATATGTTTAACTAAGGGCCCTTTTTTGTTTGGCCATCCTCTATTGACATAAAGTACTCCCACGGGACAGCTTTCAAAGGCCACTGACCTGCCTCGTCTTCGTGACAGGCAGCCGTCTGATGTGTTTTTCCCACGTTCCTGGGCCCTATTGTCCCATGCAGGGGGTCTCCATTCGGGTTTGACCCCAGACAGGGGAGACTTTGGCTTGGAGACGGCAAAGCTCCTCAATAGCTCCCTGAGAACCAGGCTGAACTGGGAGTGGCAGAGTTGACCAGGACGGCATGTGGTCATTTTCCGGCTTGCTGCCCTCCTAAAGGCCTCTGGAGGACAGGGGCTGAGCACTCCAGGGGTGGGGGGCTTCTATATATGTGTGTGTATGAGAGAGCGAGAGAGAGAGACACTGGTTAGAGAAGAGAAGAATAACTGCCAAGATGCACTGAAAGTGAGATGAGGTCACTGCAGTGGTGATGTCATCAGAGGATGGCACAATTGCTTGTGATTGGTCGATGTGCTGTCCAAGGAGCCAATAGCAAAGACACACTAAGATTCATATTATGCTGAAACTAGAGGCGAGCCTAAGATCATCTGAGCACTCAAACATATTTGTTCGACAAAGCATGAAAAATTGTATGTTTTAATGCTAGTTGATGAAGTGCCATAGATTGGCCCCATAAATACATTGCGCAGGAGGAACAATACTTCGCCCATTAAAATGTGACAGATTTGTAATACCACCACGATAAGATGAAGTGTTCCCAAGAGGGCCATCCAAGTTGGATAGTTGCACACATCACGGACAAACTAACCCAAGCAATACCCCATTTTCAGTACGCGGGATGCTGACAAATGGTAAAGTAATAAGTCACATCATCATACAGTATGGAGTCACATGATCTCTTCACTGTTCCTCTTGATGAGCTGAGATGAAAGGAACTCAAATTGAAGAAGTTATTGGATATTAGATTACGTCCAGCGTGCGACTTTAATTAATCAGCTGTCTGCTGTAGTGTCAAGCATGTGATGTGTATGTTCCTTGTCAAGCTATACCTATACCTATAAGCTGTTTCAACAGAAGGTGTATAGCTTGTATTTCCACTGTGATCAGATTGCCTGTAGAGTATGAAGTATTCAGCACCTGTCTTCATCCAGCAGCTGATTCCTTTACTCTTCACTGTCAGCCATCTTCTCGTTCTCTCTCCCTCTAACCCTCCCTTTCTCACCCTGAAGCCTGAACAGCCAAAGCAGAGAGATTTATCTGTGTCCTCTAGCTATGATGACAGGGTAAATATTCATACGGACGCCCAAGGTTCTCCGCACTATTACTCGCATGGTTTTGCCCCCCGTTCTCCTCGCCGGTTAAATTCTTAAAAGGATTATTTGGTGAGATGAATGGGGCCAAATCACTAAAGGGCATCCCAGCGTTCTTCAAACAAAGCTTCCACTGTGATTGGTCCAGGACTCATTTTGGCCAATAAGATGACAGGAGAAATAACACTGGCCTAAAGCTAATCCAAGGCTGGGTTATTTGGCGATGGAGACAGGCTATATTCATTGACATTTGGGATAAGATTGTTAGCATAAAGCTGCTGCTCACCCACATAGAAGAGAAAAAAGAATATTTGTTTTTTATATAGGTGGACTAGGTTTTATAGTTCATTTATAGTATTTTATTATGGACAAGGTCAGAAATGTTTGTAATCTGTTCATTTGTGGCCCCGTAATGTCTGCAGTATGTCAGTCAGCGACTTATAGAAACACATTGACTGCCCTATCACTGTATCTGAGTTGCATCTCTGTGTAAGTAAAGGTATATAATATTTTTATGGCATGTGTTCGTGTGCACGAGTATGTGTGTGTGTATGTGCATTGCGCCATTGCTTTGTGTCATGCTGAGAGCTCCTCCTGAGAGCACTGCACCGCACCAGGGTGGCTGCAGCTGCACTGGCTTTCATCTCCTTAGGCGCCCAGCGGGGGGTCGCAGTATTTATATGTACGTGTGTGTTTGTGACCACGTGTGCACAAGCGTGTTTGTGTGTGTTTGTAAAAAGAAAGTGGGGGGAAGTGGAGTGTGCATTTTGAAATTAATTAGGGATAGCAAAAAAAAAAAGAATCAGGATATTTCAGTCCATGCAACGGTACTTCACTTGGGTTACAGCCTACAATTAATTTCTGTTTCATAGCTTCACGCTTTAAAATTGTGCAATAAAATGTAAATCAAAAGTACATGAGACTTCAAAGACCATTCTGACTCTAGGGTGGATGCAGCTGTTATACAGGTATCAGGTAAAAATGGGACATGACACGTGATAGTATTTACTTTCTAAAGGAGCAAAAAGTAGTTTTAGTAGAACATCGAGTAAAATAATACTTCGTCACTCAGGGTATATGTCATGCATGTTTCATTTTACACTCTATCTGAGATTGCCTGACACACCGAACACACTCTTCCATTTTACTTAACACGTTTACCTTTATGACATAACCTAACATACTGTCCCATATTACCTAACATACTGTTCCTGTTCCACAGTTATTACCTCAAGTACCTTAAGACATCAAATTATCATATATTACCTAACATACTATCCCTTAACCTAACACACCATCTTGTATTACCTAACCCTGTCCATTATGACCAAACCCATTATCTCATGTTACCTAACATGCTGTCCTTGGTGCCTTAACCTGATATTCTCCCCTCCATTACTTAACACACTGTCCATATCCCCTTAAACCGTCTTTTATGACCTAAGGTACTCTCCTACATTACCTGACACACTGTTCCACACTTCTTAACACACTGTCCTTTGCGACTTACATGACCTAACACACTGTTCTTTTTGACAAACTGTCATTTATTACCTAACACACTCTTCCATATTATCTAACACACCAACCTTTATGACCTAACACATTGTTCCATATCACATAGCACACCATCCTTTATAAGCTAACACAATGTCCCAGATTGACCTAACACACTGTCCTTTATGACTCAACATCTGCCCTTCATAATGTTACATACTGTCTTAATGACATAACAAACTGTCTTTTATGAGCTAACACAATGTATATTGTGATGTAACCTAACACAGTGTCCCAGTATACAGTGTAAAAAAATTAAAATAAAAAAATAAATACAACAATAACCAAAAAAAAGACTTTTCTTTGTCATTGAAATAAACAGAACATACTGTCCTATAAATATGTTATACTGTAGAGTCATGAGGGACATTTATGTTTTTATATGAATATCCTGACTTACCATACTGTCCCATACCACCTAACGCATTGTGCTTTATGATTTAGTTAGTAGCCTGTCTCACAGTAACCAGGACCTTGGGTCAGATGTGTGTATTTACTAAGACACCAGTTTATCACAAAAACTGCATGTAGCACTGCTCACTAACTGCTTGCTTAAGAGGCGCATGGTTTAAATGACACAGTAAAAAATGAAGCTGTCAACAAGTCTAAGACAAAACAAAAAATGAAAGTTCAGTGATGAGGAGATAGTGCTGTTAATAAATGAAGCTATTTCTCACCATTCTACAAGGGTGTTTTTTACTCCATCCAATGTGTGAAAAAATGAGTGCGCATATTGCAGCCACATTACTGCTTATTTTGCATCACATCCTTTCACCGAGCTCTTTATTATAAACACATTCATGCAATTATCTAATCAGCCAATCATGTGGCAGCAGTGCAGCGCATACAATCATGCAGACACAGGCCAGCAGTTTCAGGCAATGTTCACATCAACCATCAGAATGGGGAAAATTTGTGATCCTACTGATTTGGACCATGGCACTATTGATGGTGACAGACAGGCTGGTTTGAGTATTTCTATAACTGTCGGTCTCTTGGGATTTCTGCACACAAGCGTCTCTAGAGTTTACTTAGAATAGGTGCAAAGAAAGAAGAAACGTCCAGTGAGCGGCAGTTCCGCAGACAAGAGCACCTTGTTGATGAGATCAATGGCCAGACTGATTTGAGCTGACAGAAAGGCTACAGTAACTCAGATAGCCACTCTGTGCATATGAGGTGAGCAGAAAAGCATCTCTGAATGCACAACGTTGTCGAGCCTTGAGGCGCAGCAGCGGAAGATCACATTGGGTTCTACTTCTGCCAGCCTAACACACTGTCTGAGATGCCCTGAAAGCTGACTTTAAAATGGATGCCTTATTACTATTGTGCTATATAGAGGAGAACTATTAAGTGTACTAAGTAGAAGTAAAATGTCAAATTAGCAACTGAATTTGCCCACCAGGCAAACCAACCTGAGCTGCATGCAAGACTGAAGTTGTAGTTTAATTCATAGAAAATAAAACCTAACATTTCCTTCTTGGTACATGCCTGCAGTAACCTACAGTTAGCAGTCAGTGTTTTCGCTGTATGACTGTATTTTTAACTGTACAGAGCTGCTTGTTTTTTAGTGATTCTTCAGAGAGTCTCAGCAGCCACCATTAACATAACGCTCCACCGTTGCATAGTAACAAGTGGCTCACAATGCACTTTGGCTTACATTTAGCTGATGTGGTGATTCATGATGTTCACTACAAATTACAAGTGCATTGTGGGACATACTGGTGCCTTTAACATCACTCTGAGATTCCATTTTACAACCTGGACACTAAGAGAAATATGGCTGGAGCATTCAGTAGTGCCCTAAAACATGGCTTTTAGTCACAGCTACTGTCTTATATGGCCTGATGGCCAAAAAACTGAATCCACAGTTCTGCCAAAAAACATCACAGACACAAATGGAAAAAAGTCATTAATTTTACTAAAAGTAGTTTAATTGGGAAAGTATGATTTTCAAATCATTTTCTTAAAAAAAATCATCACAGTGTCTGACCACACTGTCCTGTATAACTTGGTAAATACATCCATAGCAGTATATTTTTAAAACACTACAGAAACAAACTGCCTATCAGTGATTAACTACATTATTAAGGGCATCATTAAGGGTCCCATATTACCATATAATATACTGCCTTTTAATGTATGGTGTCTCTACAGAGGAGAGTAGAGTAGCCTGAAAGAATACACATATAGAAATATTGTTACTTCAATTTCAATGAAAGTAGTATCTTTTTGCAAAAGTAAAAATATAACAGTATCAAATCATAACAGTACAGAAATACTGACTTCTCTATAGAACTGCAGTGGAAAGTCTTTGTATGTCCAGTATCTATCAGCATGTTAGTCTTCCATTTTAATGTAAAATAAAAAATAAAAGTAATAAACTTCAAAAGTCACAGATATGACCTGTCAAACTCCAAAACAGACACATGTGTACTAGTGTAATGAAATGAAGCACTAAAATAGTGATTTATTTGTAAATGAGTATAAAGTAGGCTTTTTTAAGTAAAAGTAAAAGTATCATCATTTGAAATACTCAGGAAAGTCCATTACAGCGCCGGTCAAAGCTTTAGACAAATAGATTTTTTGGTTACCTTAAGGACTCTACAGGCTCAAGCTTAACAGTTCCAACTGATGAGATGTCTGAAACAATACTTATGATATACCACATATACTAACAATATTATATTATGTTTTATATTTTTTATACATATATATATATAAAACATAATATAATATTGTGAGTATATGTGGTATATCATAAGTATCACAAGACATCTCATCAGTTAACTCTGTTTAACTCTGGTTTGCACAATACAAATAAAAGCTCTAGTTATCCTTTCAATTAAGTGAATATTTAAGATGGACAGACCAATAGAATTGAACCTAAATTGCTTTGATAGAAATCTTGTTATATCAACCTTAATTGCAAGTTAAGAAAGCTGTTTTGCCCTCCTGTAAAGGTTTTTAGAGTGGATTGCATAATTCCATGGGTGCTATTTTAGAGTCTGGTGTCTTCGCTTTTATTCTAAAGTAAGACATTAAGCTAAACACAAGGAAATCTTTGTAGCCATGTCTAAACTTGTGACTGGTACTGTACTTGAGTTTGTACATAGATAACTACTACTTACCCTCCTGTAATCCCACTAACCGAATCCACCCATACCCACTTAAATATAAAGCTGCCAACAAAAGAAGATATTTGCAGATATTGCATCTGCGATGAAAGGGCCGCTTCTGGTTTCTTAAAGCAGGGGCCAAGGGGAGACACCTTCATGCAGCCTGTCACATATTTAGAATTAATCCTTAAATACAACATGGAACTCTTTTTCTGCAGCTAAATGTTTACTGATTGGTAGATTTGCTTCACTGGTTACTCAACATAATTGATTTAAAATCAGCATTGGCTCAACGCAACAATGTTAAACGAGAAAAGCTCAACCTGCCTATTGTCTATGAAAACAGAACGAACTGCACAGTTTAGCAATAGCTTCACTCACATTCAGCAGGAATGCCAGTGCTGTCAGAATAAGAGTCTCCTCTAATTCCATTGTTTATTACAAGTTAAACCCTGACATATTTAAGGTCACTATGCATTTACACTATTACTACTACTAACAATATATACATTTATTATTTTTTATAGTTGTTGCTTGAGTTACAGAAGAATTGTTAAGTTTACACATTTTAGTAAACTGTTACATGAAAAATGTATCGGAAGAGATTTGGTGGGAGTTTTTGGACCATGTCGTACATCTTTACATATTAACAACACACACACGCTTAAAAAAACGCCTGGTTCAGTGCTTTGGTTTTAAATCAACACAGAACTAAGGAATATGTGATGACACATCCTTTACCAAGTTTTGACTGGGCTCTCTTAATACTCTGTCAGTGTGTTTACAAGAGTCAGGTGCGTCTGCTTTCCTTGGTCCAACTGTTCTTACAAAATGTTATTGCTGTATTAGGGTTGCCATCTACGGCATTTAGCTGACGCTCTTATCCAGAGTGACTTACAAGGTTAATCATAATACAACAAGGCCAATGTAGTGTTAGGAGTCTTGCCCAAGGACTCTTATTGGTGTAGCACAGCATAGTCACAGAACGGGAATCGAACCCCGGTCTCCCACATGGGACGGCAGCCTCCTGGTGTTTAGTGGTGTTATCCAATGTGCCACACTAACCATTTCCTGGTTCTCCTGGATGTTGGGTGCAATTACATATTTCCACCAGAGAGGTCTCCAAATCCCCAAATTTTACATAGTGTCACTTTATAGTTGTTTTACTGTAGTAAATGAAAGTAATGTGAAAGATTGGGCACCCCTGGTCAAAGGTTTTTGTTAATTTACTAGGTGAAACTACATTAATACATGCTCTACAAAGTACACACAGTTTAACTGACCTTACACATTTTGGAAAGAAAAAAACATAAAATCTGACCTGTGCAAAAGTCATGGCACACTTTATATTTTATGCTTTGCCACCCACCCACCAAATTTTCCTACATTAACATAAATGTTGCCAGAAAATGCACAGAAAATGCACAAAACAATGTGCAAAATAATATAAATGCTCCCTGTAGAGGATGTATAGAACATTTTCACCTAGAATATCAAAGAAACATTAGATTCAGCCAGGAGTGTTAAATCTTTTACATATGACTGTGATTTTTTAAAGTTGTATGATCCTTTACAAATCAGAGGTTCTGTAACAATTAAAGGTTCTTCCTAGAACTGTATGTCCAATCCAAGAACCATTTAGGAACTTCTCTTTATAGGAGTGTGTGTATCCGAGAACATCATAACAGCATATGAATGATTCATCTGCTTGTCTTCAGAGCGACTGTTTGTACTGCTGTCAGTGTCCGCACACTTTTCCACTTGAGAGGCATCTTTGTAGTGTGTGTGCTCATCTCTTCTCGCCGAGACTCTGTCGGAGTCAATCATGCACGAGCCGCTGCGTGAAAGCGGCCACACATGCATCTCTATGGCAGAGCTAATCCTGCACGCACCTCTCGCACTCTCGCACACAGCCCGAGGCTGGCCGGAGTGCTTTAGCCCCTGCGGAGTGCTGCAAGGCAACTGTGTGTGCATGTGTTTCTCCGTACTCCATCCTCTCCGCCTTTGATTTGCCCGGTCCCAACACGCCTCGCCCGTTTGAACTCCCCTTCCTCACTTCGGTCCCCGCTGAGGGCTGCGAGTCGTTTCATTTAACGTCTAACTGCAGTCGGGATGAGGCCGGCAACCTCCTACTTGAATAATATATGGATTCCATGGAGCCTTTCCAAAAGTTGTTCTTTCAGTAGCTCTGCTCAGGAAGGAGGGAAGTAGTGGGTTTCTTGGGAGTTAGGTTGTGACTGTGACACTTTGATGTCAGGCATTGAAACAACCCTTTATATGTCCAGCCTATAGGATCCACGTACCTTGTGTGTCATTAATCGTCAGAGTAGCACACAATGGTCTGTTTTCTGCATTTAACACCTAACACTTTATAAATACAAGCCCCAAACTGACCGTAGCAAAGCAGTATAGCATTTTAGTAGTTACATAAAGAACTTTTGTAAATGTACAAGAGTAAAAAAAGTGTTTAGTGTAAAATAATCTTTTAAAAGTTTTTGAAGCTAAAGGTTTTTCCCAGAATCATATTTCCAAGCCAAAGAACCATTTAGAAACCAACAGTAAAAGTGTTAGTAAAATCTTTTATCAGTATATAATCTTTACGCTGACAGTTCTTCAAAAATGTTCTTTAAGCTCATTTACAAATGGTTCTTTAATAGGCCCATATTCTGACATTTGTGTGGGTTTACCAAAAACATATCTAGTTCATATTTACATGTCCATTTCCCAATCTATGTTTATCCCCTATATTTAACTGCCCCTTGTATTTATTACAGTCCCTTTTAAGTCTGAAAATGTTCTTACTGTCTGCCTCCTAGGGTGCCTCATTCTACTTTATCATGAATTTCCACAACAATATAAACGTGTGGGTTTTCCTGAAACCATCGAATTAAAAATGGACTGACCGTTCCAGCTGCTTAGTTTCCATTAATGGATTCTGCGGACAGCAGACCTGTATTTGAAAAAAGCAAGGAAAATTACCTTTCCAAATCTACTATTAATGAATGGTTTGCTAGTGACCCTAATGGGGTTCCTCCTTGGCACCCTTTTTGGCACTTTTATTTTTAAGAGGGTTGTTGGTGTTGACAACAATTAGAGGCTGCTTCCTCTCTTTGCATTTCTGATGTCTTCACAGAAAGCAGTAATGGGATTACAAACACAAGTCATTGTAATTGAGCAGCAGAGGAAGATTAGCCTCTTAGCCTCTTTAATAGTAAAACTTTCCTCCTTTACAGTCAGAAATTGCTGTTAGCATGTTTAGTAACCTGTTGATGTTGGTATTTATAGCGGCATGGCTGTTTAAGTTGTGCAACATTTTCTGATTTCTGTTTTATAAATAACCGTTTTAGATCATTTTTGTTTTCCATGAGAAAAATGAACCACATTCACCTTTTCTGTATCTGTAAATCAGGTGTGAAGATATTAGCTCTGACTTTGCTGCTACTTGATCTTCTGTTTGTAGATACAGTTACAGAGCAGCTGAGAAAAAATAGCTGCTTTATATTTTGGTTATTGCTAAATATAAATTTAGTAAGTTAGAAAACCTATGAGCTTGCTATCTGTGATCATATAGTTGAAGAGCAAAAATGCAGTGAAGAAAAGGATGTTTCAGAAATCATATCTGATATGTTGCTGATCTATTGGGTATGTCACTGTAATAGTATCTGATTTGCTGTATTATTGCCCAGTTTTGCTGGAGCTGCAATTAACTCCAACGACTGGCCTCAGATTATTGTTAGCTAAGTTAAAATATCTTTTAGTGGACAGTGTATGTTTGCAAATCACCCCAAATGGATTATTGTCCCAGGCAGCTCTATCATATGGTCAACCTAACATTGCAAGCCTATCACATGGCTCTAATTAATGCAGTAATATTTATAATATGGTTTTGTACTAGAATGTAGACTGACATACATTTTTAAGATTCTTTCCTAATAGTTTGCTTGGACAAATGCCTTCACACACAGGATCACAAAACATGTTATAGTACCAAAAACAAAACCAGTCGCATTTTAGAACCAAAACAGAAAACCTGTATCTTTTCCTCACTCTGAATTTGAGCATGTACTGAAGTGGGTTACTGAACAACTCTGAACATGGATAAGAGCTTGTATTCTCCATAGTGTTGTGAATCAGCTTTGCCAGATCCCCGCCCCAGCTTTGTCAGTCTTTGCCGGCCCTTGCTCTGAGCGAGTCCTCATTAGGAGAGGCCTCTCTCTCTCTCTCTCTCTTTCTCTCTCAGCTTTCTCTGAGAGATGGATCATTAAAAGGAGCAACAAACAGCTTTAGCAGCACCACTGAAACCCAAGACGTTGTAATCTAATGTCTTGAGTCCATCCTCCTCGGGAATTGTTAAAGAGTGAAAAAAGGTCCAAACCCAGGCCTACATTAATCAGGGCATTGGTGTTAAATTGGGGTATGCAGTATTTGTCACAAAGTCACTTTTTGAACAAAGTCAAATAGTCAAAGGTTAGATTTCAATTTTGCTGTATACGATCCAAGACAAAGCCTTTATATCCATTTCATATGATTAGTGTGACTTCAGAAACCTCAACTATGACAGCTATTCAGTGAATGACAGATTGTTGAATCTGTAGAATGTAAATATACAGACAAATGATTAACAGTATTACATTAATTTAAGATAAGCTTTAAGATAAGCTTTTATTATCCCACATGGGGAAATATGCTTACATGTCTTGATAAAATTCAGGAATGTAGGACATATCTGAGAAATGTATTTTTCAAATGATCAGATTACGTTTAAATCATTCTAATTTATGAATGATTATTATCATTATTACAAATTAATATTGTAGAATGTTATATACAAACTTATAGACAGCAATCCACCTTACATTTTTAAATTGGTTGAACTTATGAAATTACTTCATGTTGTAGCAAGCAGTGTTCTCTGTATTCAACTATTCAAATACTTGCTGTGAAAGAAGCAATGTTAAGAACAATAAATAGAGCAGAGAAAATATTATACAAAAATCCAAACCTCAAAAACACCATTCCATTTTTTCATTTTTTACATTATATGCTGTTTATTAGTATCTTTTTTCAGTTGTGTCATCATTCCAGAATATACTAAAAAGAGAGCATACTGCAAACAATATTCTGCTTAATCAGTTAAATATGTTATTATATATTACATTAAAAATGAAGTTCAGTATGTATAGGTATTATTAAGTAGTAAATGTTTCAGTGTTTACTTTCAGTAGTACTGTATTGAATACAAATATATTTTTCTGCTAAATTTATTATCAAATGTATTTTTTGACAGAGGTAAAAGAATGTTTGCACCAGCATTTTGCACATCTGTGCTTAATATTTTTATACATTTTGGTGGTTTATCTATTAATAAAGAACAACCTAATTGAAAGACACACATTGTAGATGTTTCTTTTTTTTCATGTCCTGTATTGTACAGGTCAAGTCACCTTTATTTCTATAGCACATTTGAAAGACATCAAGTGTCAGCAAAGTGCTGCACAATAAAACCAATTAAAAATTACATTGTACTATTCATATAGTAAACATTATTTGAGATGTCAAAAGAATTGACCAAAAATGTATTTACGTCTGTTCTAACACGATCTGTGTTGGTGTGGTATATTTTTTGCATATGGCACGACGTAGTTTATTTACATTTTAGGACATTGTTATAAAAATGTGATAATGCAACAAGCATTAGGTATTCAAGTATTTTGTTAGACCTTTTTCGTGGCTGAATTGGAACTGAACCCAAACCTGAGACTGACCTGCTTTTTAATGTCTAGGAAAGCTTTTTATCCTCAAGTCTGGCTGAAATGGCATTGGGATGTGTTGGCAACACATGGCTGTAATGACCGGAGGAAATTACTAAGGCCTCAGCAGGCCTTCCCCCTCCTTTCCTATCAGGTAGTAAAGGATCCACTCTTGCCTCACTGCCTCGCACACTCTATTCAAAGGGAATCTGTAACTGAATACGAGATGGTCCGAGCGTCTTTCGAGGGCCAGAGCTAATGAGACGCTTTACCTTGAAATCCGAGTGAGGCCCTGTCGAACGGAGCTAGTGTAACAGGATCAGAATCGAGTACAGAGGTCCAGATCTCTCCAAAAGAAAGAGGGAAGCTGGCGGGAAACAAGGATAGACATCATTTGAGGGGTGTATGAAGCTCTTGAAGAAAGTGGATTAGTACTGGAAGGCCATTTTGTCAGCCTCAAAAAAGAAGGCTAGCATGTTTCTAATGCTGACCCATTTTTCCTGTCATTATCTCTATCCCTATACCAGCCGGAAGCCTTGAGGGTCAGATGAGTGCAACATTTATTCAAGGTAGATTGGCTGGAACAAGGTGAGGTGAGTAAAGAACTAGGACTGTGAACACGTAACCCATACTTTTAGTGGTTAGCAACCCCTGCTAGCATATGAGAGCAACAGCATACAAGGCCACGGACAAAAGAGGCTGGAAGATTTGGGTCCAAGGAGGAGTCCTCTTTCAAACCAGGGGCCCTAGGATGGCATGGAGGAGCATGCGTACGAGCCACTGTCATGCTAATGAAAGAGTCTGAGACTGTGAATGGGGGGTGCAGCTAGTTATCTACACGCTAATTAATGCGTGCTACCGTGAGAGGGTTATATGCATAGTAATGAGGGAGCGAAATGGCAGTGTTTGTGCGGTGTGGGGGAAGGGTGTGAGGAAAGCCTTTCCGGCATATAGAAATCTGCTACACATATTTTGGTGACTTTACTTTTAATCATTTATTTTTGAGTGTGGCGGTGCTGCCACATTTTGGCAGTGTATTTTCCTACAAAGGTTTGTTATTAGGCAGTTTATTTCACTGTCAATTTTAAATTGCTAGGACAAATTATGAGCTCCAGTTTTGGTTTCTGTTGCCATGGTGATGTTCCAGTCCTCCTGTAAGGCTATGGGTTTTTTTTTGTTTGTTTTTTTTTTTCTTTTTTTTACAACTAAATTAATTTATTCAGTTTATTCTGATTTCAAATTTGAACCAAGTCAGCGTCAGCCCACGGGCCCAAAGCCCATGTCATGAAATCTAGCTGTTTCCTCATGTTCATCAAGCTTCATCCTCTTTTGTGGATGGCTTACAAAGTGGGCAGTTCTGTAAAGTAGCTTGATGGCAACATTACCCCAGAGTCTGCTTCTAGTAGACCCTTGCGACCTTCCTTGTCTGGCCCAGCCCAAGGACCCCTGTTTCCCACAGACAGCCCTGCAGACCAACCTGTGTCAAGAGGCCCAGCATATGGCCCCAGGCCCTGCCTATTGTCTGCCGAGGCCGGGCTGGATGGCCTGCGATTATTGTGGTCATTGTGAGCATGGAGGAGTGTGTCTGGAGGAACAGACATGCGGCCGACGGCGACTGATCTATGTACCCGCTAGTGTCCTTTCCCACCTAGCTCTCCATTATGGAAAACACAGATTATACAGACGTGCCCGTGACTGATCATTGTCAATCACACGCCCCTAATTGTTGCCTGAAATCCCAGAGACAGTTTGGTAAAAAAACCTGGTAGGGTTATGAATCACGGTGTAAAATGGTTCATTTGGAAATGAACGGCCTCATAAAATATATCTCTTCTAAAATAGGTTAAATGCTTTGCGGCTCTGACAATTCCTGTCTGCTTCAGAATGTGGGGTATACAGAACTTATCATTTGAAGATGGAGACTAATTTAAGAAACACAGTTTGCACTCTGTTGGTTTTACTACATAATCTCTCATTGAAACATTTGCATTTGTTTTTTATGCGGACGTAGCCCAGTCTGCATTATGCCACACGTTAGTCCTCATTGTGTGTTTTCCTGAACCTCAAACTGGCAGAAAGCAAATAGAAAGTAACGACTCATTTGCAGCGCTGAAAGAAGAGGTCTCAGGAGAAATGGTTAAAATTAGGTTCCATCTCTCCCTCAGCCCGATCTAAAATTCTCCTTCATCACCTTTTTAGGACATGGAGCAGCCCATGGCACTATGTATTCTCATGTCAATTTGTTAAAAGTGACACTCACTGAGTAACTTTCAAAGCAGAGACCGTAACATTATGAAACCTAATCTTTTTTCCTCCCCACATTAAAACTGCTTCATCCTGCACCCTGTCTGCTGTACACCAAAGCTTTATTTGTCTGGAAAAAAAAAACAATGTGTATCAACACGCAGACTAAATATGTGTTCTGAGGTCACTTCATTTAATGATCTTCTTGTTCCTCTTTTTTATCAATCTGTCTGTTTTTTTCTTATGGCTACACAAAATGGACAAAGTAACCAGACTGTGAAATCAAATATGTACAGCAATTGTGAGATATACAGCAAAATGTATTAAAATGTGCTTGTGTTTGGTTGATGTACATGATTATTGGCCTGCACTGTTTAAAAAAAATAGTTTTTAGCTTTGTGGAATGAGGAATAATCTATCTGTGTAATAATGTAATAGCTACTGTTCTTGTTATAATTAGCACCCAGCTTCTTATTTAAATATTTATATAAATATGTTATATAGGTTTATTACAGGTAATTTTCACCCTTTTTATCTACCCTTGGACTGCATTATTTTACTAAATTGCTTTTATCATTGTGAAATAAGGTGAAAATCCTGATTTCTGGACACTAGAATGCCCAGAGTTTGGTCTGGATGTTCATAGCACATCATAACATTGATAACTTATTAGAGAGCTTATTTGCTTATTTCTATCTATCTATCTATCTATCTATCTATCTATCTATCTATCTATCTATCTATCTATCTATCTATCTATCTATGTAATAGTTACTGTTTTTGTTATAGCCTCCATCTTCCAATGAATTGACAATGGACGTCGTAGGCTGTTGTGTTTATTTAAATAGGTATGTTTATAAAGGTTTATAAGTAAATTTGTAGCTTTTTTCTTTTGAGGAAATTGTTCCCGTCATCCTAAGTATATAGGTGAATGACAGGTATTTTTCATCCTCCCTTGTGCCACCCTTTAATTATTTCTTTCATCTTCAGTGATGACATAGAATAATATTTAGGCTGTGATCAATGTAATCAGATTTTACAGGACAGTGGGCATGTCTTTCTGTGAGAACTCTGTTCTTGTCTTTTCTTTCTTCAGTTATCCTTTTTACGTGCACAAGAGAATCAACATTTTAGTTTCTATATGTTTCATCTATGAGTGACTAGCGTAGTACACATTCCCTTCAGTGCAGTTTGGCTTCTGCTGTGTTGTCTTAATCACACCTTGTTTTTCTCCACTCATTTTGCTTGCAGAAAAGTGGGACAGGCTGGCTTATGTCACAGTTATGAGCAGCGGCCTCCGTTAGAAACATGCCAAAGAAGGAGGAAAAGAAAGAAAACCGGTGTGACAACATAAATATGCCACTCGTTTTTGACTCCCCTCAGAAAGGAGGGGAGGGAATATCTCAGAAATAGAGACCCGGCTTTATGCAGGAAAAAGGCTCCCAGGTCGCTGATGCCATTTTAATTAAACTGTTGCTAGGTAACAATGACACGGCGTGGCTAAATGGCCTCGCTTTAGTGAAATGAGGAGGGCGCTCGGGCACAAAGCGTGTGCTCGTCTTTTCTTTACCTTTCCGCAGACAGTACCCCTCGCAGAGGGACATGCTAACATAAAACTACTCCCGTCTCCCTCTCTCTCCTTCTCCCTCTCTTTTCTCTTCCTCCAGGACGGAGCACGGAGGCCATGCCGCGCCTTTCACCTTCACCGATGACTTACGGGTTCGAGGCTCCTGTGCTGCTGGCATGCTGGGAGTTTTACGGCGCCTGGCAACTGTCTCCAGCAGCAACGAGGAGGCCGTCACAGTAAAGGGCCGACAAACCCTGGACGTGCAGAGAAAGAGAGAGAGTTAGTGTCTGTTTGCTTACTAGGGGTCTAACCTTTTAGGTTCAACCAGATTTTGAACTCTGGTTTCGAGGATCAGGGAGATTCCTAAGTGTTTAATGTGTTGAAAAAGCCCTGATCCTGCAGAGCTCTTATCATGTACCACACTGAAGCATCAGCAGTCCAGTACTCCTTCAGTACTACAACATCGGTCCTCTAGTTTACAATCCCATGCACATTTAAAAAGAAAAGGCAGGAAGTTTGATGAGGTATACATACTATTCACTCCCCAGTCTGTTCAGGCTGTACCTGTAAGATCTAATGCCCATTTTACATAAATTGTTTTTGTGATGTCACCAAACATAACATGTTTACATTCATACCTGCCTACAGTCATGTAGCCCCGACCATGTGGGTAGAAGTTGTAAGGAGTGTTTCATGTAGTACTAAAATAGAACTGATAGAGGAAGAAATCTGCAGGAATGTCTTTTTTTCACACTTCCAAAGTTCAGTGTAAGAAGTTGGTTCCATTCCTTCCAATCTCAGTAATCCCAAATATTCAGTGATGTTGAGGTCTGGACTCAGGGTGGTCAGAGCCTTTTTTTTAAAAACACCAGCAGATTCTAAATATGATTTGCAGAATTTACAAGCTTCCTTTTCTCATTAACTAATCCTTTCAGACCCACAGTGTTGAGTCCCTCCTTACAGTGGAAGGATGGACAGAAACAGCTGTGGATGTTTTTGGATTCAGTTTTATCTGATTATCTGATGGGGACACTTTTAGTGGTGTACCAGAGCTACATCCAAAACCACTTACTTCTATACTACACATATTACACTAAGAGTTATACTGATGATCTATATATAATGTATATATATGTATATATATACATAATGTATATAATGTATATATAAACATTACTGTTTTTGACACACTATTTAGTTTGGCAGTTTAAGGTTTTGGATGCAGCCCAGGTCTTGCACTGTTGTTAGGATGTACTGTACTGATGCACTGTTCTTTGGATGCCTGATTTGGAAACACCTGTTTCACTTATTTTATTTTGACTTTGTTTATGCCAACTGGTTTCCTTTTACCCAATTTCCTCAGAAATATTGTCTGCAAAAATTAATAATGACATTTTGTGATGGGAAATGAAATGAATGTGGGATGGTCTCTGACTTTGACACTCTAAAAATCAATAATAAATAGTTATGCTGTTTCTAACAATTAGCATCCAGCTACCAATGCATTATCCACTAACCTTCATGGGCCTGCTGTGCATGTGGTAATGTTTGTATCTATCTATTTCTCTGTCTATATGCCTATCTATTAGGGCTGCAAGATGTGGCAACATAATGAAGGTAGCAGTAAATGTGGGAACTGAAGCAGCTCTTTCAAGGAGCTGTGACTAAGGGTTTATTTCTTCTACTTAGACACACACTGTGGCAGTAATGTATGCACGTGGAATACATCCCGAGTTCTTTCTAATTCTAATATTCTCTCTCCCTCTCCCGCTCTCTCTCTCCTGAGATAATGCCATAATTTACAGCCACGTATTGTGCGAGATAAATGATGGCGGCTTTTCATAGCTAATGGGCATTTCCCTTTAACAAATAATAGGCCCCATTTTAACAGGGAAAAAAAGAATTGCCATCAAGGGGTATTTCTCACCTTGACTTCTTATTTTCCCTCTAATGGACATAAAGAGATTTTTCCTCCTTTGTAGACGAAATACATTGACACTGATCGAGAAGTGGCTCAATTTTGTGGATCTGCTTGTGCTGATGTGTCTTTTTGGAACAATAAAATTTGTACCTTTTTTTCTTCTTTTTTTGGGGAGGTGAAAAATCGTTCCTGCCTTCCTAAATGCCCTGTGATATTATGCAATTTGAGTTTAAGGGAAACCATATACTCTTTCTTTTACTCTGATCACACATGCATGTGCAGCCTCTCTAGCAGCAGTGCTGGAATCTCAGTGTCCCCCGAGGGTTCCAATTGACTGGCTACTGACCCTTGCTGCCCTCGGACTGCTGGCCATGGCTTAAATGAGAGGCTCGAGGGACACATCAAAGGCGAGCGAGGGTTAAATAAGCAGAGATGGTTAGTACGCTACTGACCAAAGACACTAGTGATTATGTATGGTGCTAATGGCTTGTTTATTTATGGGCCAAGTAACTGGGTCATTTTGTCCATAGTCAGTGTCAATACAACGATAAATACTTTATGTTGATCACTCTATTTTTAATTCAGTGCCCTTTTCTTGAGTGCTTCATCTTGCTTGCCCACAATCGAAGTTTATTTACAATTCCAATAGTTATTTTTTTCGTTTCTTGATTAACAGTATTTGTGAAAGCAGTCCCCTTTGCCTTCTGTCAGACTTTAATAAAACCAATTTGAATTAAATGATTTATTAGAAATGGAATTTTAAAGGGTCATTTTAAATTCCTCCAATGTAAAAATAACAAATAGCTTTTCATCTGGGGCTGGAAAACCTTTTGAGGGGAAAAAATGGGGAGCTGTACAATCTTATGTGACCATGCTGCATGCTTTTACATCACAAGGGGGCAGTCAACTCTGTTCAAAAACCAAACCAATTTTTTTTAACAGACTATTAGTGTTGCAAATTCCGTATTTTCTTTTTTACTCCCACTATTGTCCAAGCATTGTAGTTGACTTTCTTCATGCAATCAGTCAGCCCATTTTCCCCAATTAGACGCAATGCATATCGCCATGCATGTAAAGCTGTAGGTATGTGACAACTCACCCATCAGTTAGGTATTTTATATTACCATAAGTCAAATCCAAACAGTGCCTTAGCCAAAGTCCAGCTTTCTACAAATAAGCCGTAAGGGTTCCTGATCTGCTTCAAGTGTCCTTTCTGTTCTTATTCAATTCAGGACAAAGAGGACGAGGTTAGGGTCAGCCATTATTGCAACTTTCCAGTATTTATTTCCCCTCTCTCAACAGAAATGGCACAATCATGGAATCCTCATTATCTGGCGGTAGACGGCGACAAGGTGATTAAAAAGATACCTTCCCCAAAGCTCGTCTCTGGCTGGAGTGCTTGGGAATGATGATCCACCTGAAAAGGCCGCATGGAGGGCCTCAGTGAAGACCGTGTGTGTGAATGGAGCCCTCTTACAGGAAGAAAAGAGCCACTCTGACTGTTTGTTTTGGAATCTGTCTCATTGATCCGAGGGCCAGGACGAAGAGGACAGGCCCGTTGTTCTGCTTCTTCTGGACAATAGTACTCTGGCTTACCTTGCTCCAGTACCGGCCCATGGAATGCTTTTCACTGTGTGGGATTTGGGCCACCTCTTAGTACATACACTATGTCATTATTTAACATCTAGTTTTTAGTTTTAACTTCTGATCATTCGTAATGAACTGTACTAAACAGCTAGTTAACAGGGTATAAAGCATTTACACTCTTACAACACCAATATTGGAATACATTTAAATTACAGTAATGCTAGAGGCAGCCATGATGCTTGTAGAAAATAGAAAAATGCCAAGAATTCCCATAACATTCATTTATTAAACACAAACTAACCAAAAATAATAAATAAAACAGAATAATAGCAGTACTTAAAAATACACTTAAGACAAACAAGGCCTTTTGGGCCTAATGGATTTTTGTTTAAAAAAAAAAAAAAAAAATGTCCCAGTTACTTCTCCACTAGAACTCGATGGAGATTAGGGGGGGGAGAAAAAAAAATTGTGTTTTACAAATGATTTGTCAATTCTTGTCTCGAGAAAGTCAGTGGGTCAATTCCGAACCCTACGATTATATGTTATTTGGCATTAGAGTTAGAAATGTTTAAAGACACAAATAGCATGGATGCCCAAAAAGGAGGTATTTAATGATTAACAGCTTTCCTTCACTCTTGGTCACTCTTCAACTGCTTGCTGAGAATTAGAGAGGGCTATAGAAAAAGGAGAAACGGCCAAAACTCGGATATTAATGTGGCCTGTAAGTCGGTTCAGTAAAGACTGTGCAAACTAGTTTTCAGTCAACATTTTAAATGGCTGGGAAATCACTGTTACCACCACCCTAGTATGTACAGTAACCAACAGGCCTTTTGTAGAGATCTGCCAGATGTACAAACTAAGCCGGCCAAGTTCATTAGCAGGAATTTTGTGCGAATCAGCAGAGCTAATAAACAAACTAAAAAAAAACGAACCGTACGTCAAAACTACGTTTGAAATAGTTAGGCAGGATGATACATTCATATTGTGCACACTCTCCAGGAATTCATAGTGGAGAGAAAATGACATAAGACTTACAGTATTTTTACAACTCATAAGAGTTAAAAACACCCTTTCAATAAAAATGCAAACAGAAAAAAAGGAGAGAGAGAGAAAGAGAGAAAGACACATTTGCAAATCAACACGATATGCTTATTTTGTCCTGTTTGAATAAGCTGTAGTGCAAAACCCATGTGTTTTTTGTTTTTTTACAGGCAGATGCTTCATTAAAATCAGTATACTTCAGCCTCATGCACCGCTATACTGAGGTACATTAAATTCTCTTTGTAAATAAGCCATGATTTATTTTTTTATCCCCTCACCATCGCTTGTACAACTGAGTACATCTGAGTGTTAACACTTACAATTCACAGCAGGCCATATGGTGCGATTGCTGAGAATGGACACAAGCAGATGTTGCACTCACAACAGATTAGGGGTTACAAGCATACTTGGCACCTTAATATAAAAGCTAAACGGAAATCAATCCGAATACTAGATCCGTGACAGAAAATCAATAGGGGTGACATAGGAACATGTGGAGCGCGCTAGTGGGCTCTGTTTGATCACACTGGACCCTAGATTCAAAGCAAAATGTTTGACCAGTGAAACGATAAAGGAGGGGCAGGAGAAGAGTAGAGGCCAGTGCTTTTTAGATCATTTTCCAAGATCGCTTCTTTCTTGTTCAAAATGCCCTTTTTAAGATTTATGCCCGCCAGCAGCAGGGGCAGCTGTAGCCCGCAGGCATTGATGTCTTCATACTAACACTCGTTCTTTTGTGCACACACACGCACTTGCGTGTACACATACACACACGCACACACACATACACGCACTTAAATTAGCTCAGTCTACTACAGCCACGCGTCTCTTCATCCAGGAAGGCCTGTTAACCACATGCCCCCACCCTCCATGCAGACCAAACAAATAAAATCAACATTTAATTAGTACACATCCCAACACTGACCACTGCCTCAGTGCTACAACCCTAGACCACAATACTCATTTCCTTCTGCGTTAACACCGGGGTGACAGCCTCTCCTGAAGCATAGCCAAGTTCCAAATTTTGAAGGAAAAACATTATATATTAAAAAAAAAAAAAAAAAGTAAAAATAACCTGTTTATAAAACCTGCTTGTTTTTATAACTCATCATCCATCTTCCACTCAGTTCAGCTCTAAAAATACAGTATCTCAATAAATCATTAGCAATGCACATCAAACCTTCCCTCAGTGTGTTCAAAACAAAAAAAAAAGGCTCATAAAAATGTTTCCCTCTGCTTATCCAAGGACGCAACGCCATCTGAAATTAGCATACGTCCCTCGCCCTCAGGAGACACCCTTCCAATTAACGTTTCCCGCTATTAAGAACGTTACATCATTACTCCTTATTATTACTGTTATTGTTATTGTTTGTTACGGTTGCCCGAACTTGACCTTGAGCATTTAAAAAAAAAAGGACAAAGTCCATGAAGGAAGCCCGTAAAGAGAGGAACTCTGATATGGTCGTGAGAGAGATGGAGTTCCTGGGCCTTGAGCTGTGCAGTCCTGTTCTGCTTTAGCACTGGCCTTTGCAGTGGCCCGAGGCTCACCGCACCCCGCTGACTATGCAGCCATTAGGTACTGATGGTAGAAGAGGCCGAAGAGGGACGTGGAGAATAAACAGGCGGCGATCCACCAGGTGAGAAAGGAGAGGAGGCCTCGGAAAAGCAAAGGGGTGAAAACGGTCCTCAGTCCTCCTAAAGCCACAGACAACTGGGCTACTGTTTGCGTAGCTTGTGCCTCTCCTTGCTCAAGTGTGGCAGCTTGAGAGTCTTCATTCACAACGCAAGGTGAACTACTGTCTTCAGGGTAAATGCCCCAGGAATGTCCACCTGGAAGGAAAACCAGTTTAAAGCAAGATTAGAAAACCCGAGATGATGTGTGGAAGCAAACTGCTGCCATTTCTCCTTTAACATGCATTCAGCAAAGCAGCATCCCTGATCCACTCACCTAACGTTTTTAGCAGCAACGTCGTATGCAGCAACATCACCAGGGGTGCCACATACTGAAGGGCTATCACACATAGGTAGTAAAAGACACGAGCGACCTGGGCAGCAAAGGGAAGAAAACATATTTGCAGTTAAAAACAGCTCATTTACACAAATCCACTTCAAAAACAAGCTACTTCAGGGCAAGAGGAGCTCATCAAACAGACTTATGGAGAACGTTCAGTGGGAGCTTAACTATGGAGAAGGGACCGAAAACTCATAAATTCCGCGGATGGCTGTAAGACCAGACGCCGCCGCAGCCATTTGTGAACCTCACTTATGGCTTGGCACATCAAACAGGCTCTTTTCCTCAGCTCAAGCTTTGGAGTGCTGGGGGTTTTGATCTCGACTGAGGCTCTGCTAAGCCCAAATAGTAGGCTCATTTTGGAGCTCTGAGGGCAACAATACCACCCCGTCCTTTTTCATACCGACACATTTCCGCCATTGAAGGATGCCGCCATGCTAATGTGGCAATCTGGAGCGAATGGTGGACGTAGGCATCTGGACACATTTGTACACCTGTATCTGGTGGGGGCAGCGATTCTTTCTCATGTTACCAGTCAACACACCACCAAAGAATGACTTGGACGCTCATTTGATGTTAAAATTGTAGCAGTAGCTACATCAGAGAAAATGTGATGTTGGCTTTACATTGGAATAATTCACTGGAACCTTAAAGTACATACAGTGGCCCTCATGGTGGAACCAGATGTAGAAGAGATTTGTTTCTCTTATGGGCACAAGTGAAACTTGGAGAGATCTATGCTTACAGTATTAGTCATGTATAATTAGTGTCCCAATCTCAGAAACTACAACACATTTTTAAAAAGTGGTTAAAACAATTCTATAGATTTTAAACTTTTAGCTTAACATATGCTAGTTCAACTTCAGTTTAATCCTAAGAGACAAGACAGTCTACACAGGGGTGAATTAAAGGCGGAATCAATCCACACACCATTTTTTGCAGGTCCACTGTGCTGATGCGTCCTGCTTCCTTCTTCATCTGCTCAACGCCCTTCTTAGCCAGGTTGAGGTAGGCCTGCAAGTGGTGGCGCATCATGGCCAGCCTCAGCGCACACAGTAGCAAAATGGCCCAAAGGCGCAGAGTGTCATAAGTGTTTTCTGACATCCTGGGAATGGCACAAGGATTAAACAAATGTTTATTAAATGGTAAGTTTGGCTTAGTGTTTTCTTTAGACGACATAATCCAATGACAATGACAAGAATCCAATTTTCTTCTCAAAAATGACTGTATTTTTTATATCAAGACACATATTTAATTCTCACAGAAGTGCAAAGCCTATTGCTTTACTACACATCTAAACATCCAGTGTTGCCCAAAAGTCTGAGACCACTATATCGTACTATAGTACAATAATAAATCATAGTGCCAGTTAACCTCTAATTAAGTACAGTAATAATCCCTAGATCACAGATTAATAAAAAATGTACTGTAATAAAATAATCAACTGTCCATAAATGTCTATAGGTGTCCATAAATGTCTATAGGTGTTTTCCACTGACGTTTTAATAAACGTGGTCAAACACAGCAATGTCTATAGAGCCGCTGCTTACATTCATACATATGTTTTCCAAATATGCAATGGGCTCTGTCAGGATTCGGATTTCATGTCTGGTTTCTTACTGTCCACCTTACACTTTTAACAGATTATTCTTGCACGTCACCCTGCTTTAGTTGTTCTCCTTGTTTTTTCTTCCCTGTGTTTATTACATTAAATTAATCTGGCACAATGGCGTCACCCACTTGCATTGTCCAGAATTTAGCATGGAGGTGAGAAAATAGGAAAAGTAAATCTATTAAAACTATTAAAGCTATATTTAAACTTAATTTTGGACAGTTGATTATTTTATTACAGTATTTTTTTATTAATCTGTGATCTAGGAATTATAACTGTACTTAATTAGAGGTTAACTGGCACTATGATTTATTGGGCATGTTGGGTCCACTTTCAGGACGATCATTGTTATGCTCTGCAGTCATTAAAGGCACTTTCTCCTGCTGTTCTAGTTGGCTTTTTTAATGGCTCCTACTGCTTTATTACTATTTACAACCAGGAATTGTAGACACAAGCAAACAGAAGAAAAAAAAAAAAAGATCATGTCAAAGCTAAACTGGAAATCAGAACTTACAAAGGCACACTTTCTTTCCCTAGCGTGGGATTCATGATGTAATCCTTGGTTATGGGCTTCACCCACAACAGGACCATTATAAGAGGGGCCAAGAAGTTGATATGCAGCAAGGTCCTGTAAAACGACCAGAGAAAAAGAGAAACACATACTCTCAGTCACACTCCATCACAAATCCCCCTAAAACACATGGTCTTAGATATGGACTGTCAACAGCCTTTGAGCACTTCTATCACAAAAGTAGCCCCTAGCAAGGAATAGTCAGCAAGTGGCTCAACCTCAGGCTTAGGCCAAGAGGAGTGGTAGAGACGGTGGATTTAAAAAGGACAGGAGGATAGGTTGGGGGTAATCCAGGCTAGAGAAGGGGGTAACTATAAGCTGGAGTGAAATGGGAGCGGGTCTGAAGAGTCGGCCACACTGAAGTGGATTAGCTGAGGAAAGTGTGTAGCTCCTGACCCCTCATCGACACCCTCTCCCATGACATACACCCTGGTGCCTGACACAGGCTGAAATGGAGACTATGTCCATCTGTAATAATACTCATCTGCTGAGTATATGAGGCAGAGGTCATACGCTGGTGCTCTGTGGAGAATTATGTGCAAATGCTAATGCGGTTACAGTGAGCAGGTCATTTTTGCGGCTATAGGATGAGCCAGCTGGGTGAACGGATCAAACGGTGGTCAAAATGGGAAAATGGGACACCAAATGTGCTACAGAAAATGGTGGCATGTTTTACTTATTCTTATTTCACTGTATTCAGCTGCACATTGCGGACACAATATCAGTACTGCAAATACATAGGACATATTCTGATCGCAGTGCATTTGCTACAACTTAAGAACTGGTAAATCATTAACGTGACATTATTAAAGACCGAAAACAATCAGAATCCTCATGACATAGCAGAGGGTTTACTTGCATATTGCATGTTTGTGAGATACAAGTATCAAAAAATAAAATTCCCATCAATTTAGAAGCATTCACACAACAGCAGCTAATGCAAATATTGTGTATCCCTGTATTGCAGCAAGATTTAAACTACAACAGTGCTCAAAATGGAAAACCAGCAGTCAGGGTTATTAAAAAAACTCCCCAAAGCTTTTAATTTTATGATTCAACAAAACCTACAACACAGATCCCAAAAGCAGCCGTCTGTCACAGAGAGACTTAAAGCTCAAACTGTTTGGCTTCACGCATGAACACTGGCGCTGGGAGGCAGGAGATGTGCTGGAGTGAGTTGGTTACCGCTGATCATTTGAAACTGTTGGTGTTAAAACAATGCAGCTGCATCTATTAAAAGAATGTCCATTAATAGTACACTGTACAGCCCTACTGTCACACCACAAGACTGATCCAAGATTTGCAAGATCTAAGGACTGTGTGTGAGTGATGTACCACCGACACAAGCATTAGACCATCATCTTCACTACAGTTTTATTTTAACTTATTGCAGTGCAGTTTATTTGTAGGATATCTTCTCAAGGCACTCACTGTGTGACTTTGCCAGTATTGAGGGTAAGGGCATCAAGATGCATCTGGGCCAATCTCAGACCAGGAAAGGTGAGGAATGCTCCAATCAGCGAGCAGAGCAGAGCCAGTATCAGCTTAAAGGTCAGTTTGGATATAGGGCCCCTGGAGAGAAACAGACAGAAAGCAAAGCCTGTTCACAGCAGGATTACACACAAACTACACAGCTACACTCGCACACAACCACACGTTACTCACTGGGATTCGAGACCTTGGTTCTCCAGAAATTGCACAGCACTTTCAGAAAAATTTGCAAAACCTGTAAAACAGTGAGAAACAATGAGAGGTAGCCTCGTCCAAATATCAGTGGAAAGTAGCCATGTTTATATGCATCTTGATAATCCATTAATAAGGATTCAGGAGGAAAAGAATATGTTCCGAGTTCTCAGACATTCTGTGTATGTGTGTTTCTGTAACAGAGGAAGCTTATAACCAGAAACTCTGAAAGCCTTAAAAATAGTTAGCAGGATGGACAGCTGTAAAGCTCGCAGTAACAAATATGCACGCAAACAAACACCGTTTATACAAACTAAACATTAATTAAACACAGACGGCAAAGCCTGAAATCTGCGCATTACAAAGCCACAAACCAGCACGGGAAAAGCAGTGGGGCTGACATCCCAGAAAGTTGAAGGGCATATATTTTCCTATGACCTGTTATTTATTAGGTGCATGTGAAGTACATTTTCCTGAATCTGACATATTTTAAAACAATTAAATACAAAAACCAAAAACACACCGCTTCTCGTCTTACTGTGATTTGACTTTGCACAAAAACAATTATTCTGTGAAGAACGACATTTTGTATCCCTAAAAACATTTCAGAACAGCCCGTGTTATAAAGTGTTTCCCAAACTCGTACTTGCTACCGAGTGTATCCTACTACTAAAACACCCAGTTTAACAAAACATTTTAACTCTACTGGACTTGACTGGACTTGTTCTACGCTGTACAACAGCCTTTAAATCAGGATCTTGAATCCAGAGTCTGATCCTGGATTTTGTAATCATTGGATATTGACTGAACTTGATTTCACACTCAGTGCCAGTGATTATAAAATCCTGGATATGGACTGAAGGTCCAGATTTGGAGGTCACCGCTGTACAAGTCAACCACTACATGTGATAAAAAGCTAAATGCCCCAAAATAAGAGGCTTCTTCTGAAAACTCATGGTTACCCTGAAAAGGCAAGATCAGATCCAAAAGCAACATCTAAATCAAAATAGCACCCGAGGTAATACATATGTCCTGCCTTTGAGGCCCAGCACAGTAGCAGATCATACACAAAACGGTCATACCTGTTTCAAGTCCAAATTCCAGGTAGTTCTCAGTGACAATAAGGATGGCCATGGCTTTCACAAAGAAGAAGAAGGCAAAAGTGATACAAAGAGAGCGCTCCCCACCTTCCTCCAGCTTAAAGTAATGAGCCGTGAGGGAGAAGAGGATTTTTCTAGAGGGAAATGAGTTAAGGACTGGTTATACATAAAGATATCCTATAGAAGAAAAAAAGAAAAATACAAAGAACTTCAAAAACACTGCTCTGGGTCCAGGGGCTCCAATTCTCCTGCACACTTTCCTTTTTTTTTTCTTCTTTGCATTTTGTAGGGAAAACAGGCTGGTTTCTACCTTTGCGTATACTTATTTTCACGTTCTATTCCTCCTATTAATCTAGACAATAGGATCTTTTCTTACTGTGCAATTTCCAAATCTGAGATAACCTACTGCTGAGAAAGTAAGTGCTAACTGATACAAGGTAATACCTGTTGAATCCTACAAATCCAAAGCTCCACTTGAGGCTCAAAAACTTTTTGATCCTACATTAATATGGGCTCAAAGGGATCTGTAGACCCCTGACAAGAGCAGTAGCCTTTGATTGGGTCCAGCAGCCGTGCTTTCAAGGAATCCATCTAGTTGACTACTTTCCATTATTCTAGTCATCTCTCAAGTCTAAATCAGCTCCATCTGACGAAGGCCACCTAAAAGCTTAGCATTTGGACTCTCTATCAGGCACACTGCAATAGAAAACCAGTAACACAAAAACAAGCCATATGAAATCAGAATAGCAAACGACATTTTCCAGCTGAGAAACCCACGTTGCAAATTAATTCATCCACTTTTAAACAGTGAAAGACAAGATAAAGCCTATTATCAGTGGGAAGATGCCCAGATGTGCCTTCTCATAAGGCCAGTGTACCCGAATCTACCACAGTTGATTACACTGGTTCAGGGTCAATCATGTGGTTGCATAGTGCAAAATCATGGAGGACCGCAAAAGGCCATCTAAGGAAATGTCTCGGTGACCATCACTTTGACAAGGTCATTTCTCCATCACATTCTCTCTGGAGCTAGCCTGGAAAAAAGGGGCTCCTTCCTGACCACGTCCATCCATTTGCACTCACACAGGCCTATCATCATCCTCATCATCTTCATCATCCCGCCAGCCGGCCTCCCTCTTTCCCCATTCCCTCTGTCCTTTTTCCCAGGCAAATCAGTCTGGTGGGCCATGAAAATTGGGTGTCCAATCTTCAGTAGCAGGCGGTGAGTGGGTGAGGGGCAATGCATATAGCAAGGGAGAGATTGATCCTCGTGGACTGTGCTGGGGTTAATGTGTGTGATTTAGCGGCCAGTGAGGAAGAAAAGTAGCAGGTAAGAGGCAACAGGTGCTGACTCGGGTGCCTTACATCACATAGTGGCCATAACCTGCATTTCACCCAACTGCTTTATGACTGCAAAAATCGAACTTCCTACAAAGGAGGTTGTTTTTAAACACATACAAACCAAGGGCATCACATATTAAAAGCTTTTCCAGACAGATATGCTGGAGGTCTGTATTCAAGCACATTGCATCTAGAAGGAAACAACAACTATAAGGTTACTAAAGCAGAATTTCAGGTTTAACTTAAGGGCACTTATGTCTATATAGGTAAAACCATGTGGGAGTCACTTATTACGCAGTCCCCCAGTCTCACGGTTCCAAATGCAACTGAACAAATGACCAAAATCTTCAATCATAATCAAAACAGATCACTTGCGGTTAAAGTTTGCGATACCAAGAGAATATATATATATTATATATATATATATATATATATATATATATATATATATATATATATATATATATATATATATATATATATATATATATATATATCCACCCTTAATCATGATATAAGATTTTGGCCAAATTGCTCACCCTTCATTATCTGGTGTTGTGTTTTGCGATTCGTCTTTTGAAAAGGCTGAAAATGAAACCTTTTTATACATGATTATATGCAGTGAAATATCATGCTAACAGCACTGCTTGAATATACCAGTTTAAAACATAAGCAAATACAACTGATTTGTGCTTATCATTTAGCATCTCAGAAAATTTTGGTACAAGTTGTCAGCAATTATGTTAATACAACAGCTCCTGTCCAAAGATCTGATGGGCTGAGCTGTGTTCTAAGCAATTGTAAAATACTGTATAAGTAATAAGTCACAAGAGGCTGTGTGGTACTGAGATTTACTGAGGATAAGGAGGTTTTGAGGCTTATTGCTTTAATATATACATACATAGATTTTAGGTTTTTCCATGTCTAATCCAATGTGCTGATCTACAAAATTCAAAACAATAAGGCATTGTCTAAAAACATACACGCTACATTGTGTACTGTTGACTTTACTGCCTTGCAATGTCACTTTCAGCTAAATGTTAAATTAAAGTTGCTAATTATTTAATTATGACACCAATAACGTGGATGTCTCAGAGACTGCAAATTTTGGTTTGTATCTCCAGTTTCCTGAAGGCTAGCAATGGCATTGCAAATATAAGCTCATTTAAAAGTATACTTCATGTTTTACAGATGGCATGACTCAACATCCCTCCAGACGTCTTCCATCCACTTGTGGAATTAATGCCACACTGAGTTGCTACATTTCACCTGACAAGAGGGGGCCCTACACTAGTAGTTCCTGTCCCATGAATTCTGGCTTTATGAGGATCCAGATTTAACACATCTATAACACTTAGCATCATCCTTAGAAATGCCTTTGACATTAGAATTATGAAGGATACATGACAAAAGCTAGCACCAGCAGACTCCAGACGACACTGATGTTCATCTCTCCATTTGGCTCAGCCATGCAGAAATATAGTTCAGTGATGAGGTACACTGCTGTTGCTGCCACAGTAAAGTCCACCAGCCACTGAAACTCTGGGAAGTAGTGCAGAGCTAGCAGAAAAGAAAGGCTGATGAGATCTTCAGAGCAGAGAGCACTTCAGAATGCATATAAACAACAGACTTCTAATGATCTGTAGATGGAAGTGAATATACCTAGCGTGTCCACTTCTGCGATACATTTTGTTTCCAGCTGAAGGTCGATGTCCTTGGGAATGGTCAGTGGTTTGTTTTCTATGTGCCCATTATATTTCCTACACAAATAAAAATCAAAGAGGTTCAGTCTCAGACACATGCGACAGTAATTCATGCAGCATAGGCTACACGTATACAGCAGGTTAAAGTGGCCCAATGTTATTTGTGTGGCAAAGTGAACAGCAAAAAAATACAATGAATCTCACATTTTCTGACATTTGAAACATTTTTATGCATTTTAAACTCTGAAACCCATGCAGCAATAAAATTAATTCTGTACAGCCAGATTTGAATTCAAGTGACTTGTGTCAACCCAACGTGACATTCAATTGATTTCCAAATTCCCAAAGAAATGTCCAAACATAGCCACATTAGAACAAGGCTGCAGTACCAAAGAAAAGTCTAAAGTCAAAAAGCCAGGAACCAGGAAGGTGAACCCAAATAAGTGGCTGTAGCTGAGGGATGTGCCATTTTTACAATTACCTTGCATACATTCTGGGTGACAAACCCAGCTCTCAGCAACTGGAACTTCCTGATAGTTCATATGATACTGATGAAGATAAAACTGAAACCTCAGTGAACAGACCTACAGCCAATAGCAGTCATGATTGTGTACCTCTGAGTGAACGTGCCACTTTGTTCTTTTCAGTTTAGAAGAATGATCAGCTCAGACCAATGTCAGGGATAGGTTTTTAAAGGTAAAATGAATAGACTGTTGAGAAAATCAGATTTGGGTCACTTTACCTGCTGTATGAACGTAGCTTTAGATTGCAACAGTAATGAGTTCACTGTGATATAATTTCATGCAACTTAACCATTAGACCGGTTGATTTGAATGCAAATCAGTTGTGATCAGCAAAGAAATCTTATTTCAAAACAGAAAAATATGCCACCATATTTCGGAAACTTCCTCCATGAATGGAGATACCTACAAGGCAAACTGGCTTCCAGGTTTGTAATGTGGGCCTTATCAACAAGTTACAGCTTGACAAAATCCAATTACTGATACCGAGCACTTGTACAGCTATATAGCTTGCTCCTTTTCATGAAGCAGATTCTGGTGTTCTCACATGATGATTTTTTTTTTTTTACTCCCAAGATCACTGACTGGAGACTAAACACCAACCAGCAAAGTGAAGTAGAAACAGTTTGCGTTTAATGCAGCCGAGTTGCTAGCGATTTGTCAGGGATGACAGCAAAGAAAATATAACTTAGTTTCAAGCGACAGGACTTGCATTCAAGTTGCATTGCCTTGAATCCAAAAACTGGCAATTCCATGCTGAAAGATATATATGAACAAGGGCTGCGGAAGTGAAAACCTAAGAAAACATGAAATATTCCTTCCTTAAGGGTGGAAAAGGCATTACTCACTTATTTAATAATGCTAGCTTCATAGCACCGATAAAGAACAAGTCAAATATGAAATATTTGATTAGTGTGTTCTTAGGCCCAAAAGATAATAAGACAGCTTTGCAGAACCTGGCAGGTTCTGGACTTGGGAGGATTAGGGCTTTCCTTGGTTTGAAAAAAATAAAGGTCCATTCAACGCTCAAATCAAACACATTTCCCCCCAGTGCTAAGGCTGTTTGCATTAGAAGTGACTTGGTGTAAGATGAATGTTGTGTCTGCTGGGAACAGTGAGCGTACTGGAAAAGGAAGGGGTGGGTACGTAGGCCTTAAGGATCAACGGGGGCCAATGTTTGAGCCTTCTACCCCATGGCTATGGGCCAGCTGTCCCAAGGAGTCTTCTAGGCTTCAACATGGCACAAGCACAATGGCACTGCAGGAATCGCAGGCTCCTTTCGTTTGATCTCAGGGTACCTGCTTGAGAAAATGGCTCAGGAGCGCTCCAAAGAGTAGAGAAGGGCTTTTGCATGATAGCAGAAGGTGGGCATAACAAGGGTGAAGATTTTTTATATTTAAAAAAAAAAAAAAGGCAGGTGGACACTTTCTCATCTGCTTTTTAAGGGAATATTAGCATGACACACTTGACCTTCAGCATACAGGCAGAAGGAAGAAGGAAGGAATCTATGAATTAAACGGTAGGAGCACAGAAGTAGACGTACAGAAGTAACAGATATTGCTCTGAGACTGTAATAGGCTCAATTATAGTTTCAAAACATAATATTAAACCTTTAATGTAACAGTGACTTGCATTATTCTTGACCCAGATTCCACACATCTGTTGGATCACAGAACATTTGTGAAAATGCTCATAGGACAGCACTCAATTGGTCGGTAATGCATTTTCTTATTGCAGAAATTAACAACATCATAAACAAAGGCTTATTTCCTTTACAATATACAGTGAGAGGAAAGACAAAGACACACAAGCACACACTGTGTGTAATAACTCTACAAGCACAAATATTAGATGCCACATCTACGTTTAACCATTGTTATATAAAAAAATTACGCAGTTGGGCCAGTTTTGGTGCATACGCTCCCTGGCACAATTCTGGGGAGAATTTTCTGTATGCTGGGATTTTAGCCCTTGCTGGTATATCCATATGACTGCATGCTTCCATATACCGGCAATTTCAGCTACATCATACACACTATGGCGTTTGGCACACTGAAATGCATTTACTCTTTTCTGCCAGTCATTAACATCTGCTTTGTGATTCATTTTCCATACCGCAGATGAGATATTCACTGCACTGCACCACCTCCTCTCCGTCTATTAATCCCATTGCACCCCCCCAGGTATTTATAGCCCAATTATTCTTGTGCACCAGCACAAATTACTACCACCTTAAACACACAAGGTGACTAATAACGAGAGCTAATATAATAGAATATAATGTGCAAGCCTGATGAGGCTAAAAGAGGAAAGTAAAAAAACAAGCCTTCTACATACCTATCCTTCTTGTTCTTCCCTCCTTTCTGGTGCTTCCCAGCCAAGCTCCTCAACTCATCTTCCGTGGGATGCTGGTACCAGCGCAGACTGAGGCATACAAAGTAATATAAGAGGGGAAAAGAAAAAAGTAATGATGTTAATGAACAAATATTATTACTTGTAGCATTAGAAAACAAACATTTCGCACAACCGTCTCAACTTTGTTTGGAAACCATCTTGTCACAAGCCCTGAGAGGGCTGTGCTGGTTTCAGTAGTTTTTATATGCTTATTTATTCATTAATGAAAACTTAATTATGGAACTCTCCAGGGTAAAACTTCCAAGTCCTGTGCTTGAGCCAAAAAAAAAGTTTCACAGCCAATAACAAGTACTGATGAATTATTGAGCACGTTTTGAGGAGCTGTTTACTCTAAACACATATGGCGCTAATTAGGGGGAAGCGGGCGTGGTCCATGGTGGTCCTCTCGGGTTATTCCACTTTTTGATGCTGCCTTTTGGTTTACTGATGAGCTGTAATGATGCATCTTTTGGTAGACCCCCTTAAAACTAACAATAAAAGCAAGGGACTTGTGCAAAGTAGATTACACTGATTCCTGAAGAACCAGAAACAAAGTGCTGAGATGTGATGTTACTTGAGCTACACAACGGGATCTAAAGCGTTTCCTTATTACCTGCCACTGCAAAGGAGCCATCTTGCGAAGGAGTAGTGAGGTATAATTTTCTGGATCACGCAGGCCATTACCATGGTAACCACCAGCTGCACGCTGATCACACCCTGGAGGGAAAAAGGCACATGAGAATAAAAAATAAATAAATAAATAAATAAAACCAAAAATGGCATAATTACATTTTTCACAGGACCTTTCTATTTAAATATTTATGAAATAAATTTATCTATCAATTATAACATTTACATTAATTTATTTATTTATAAAAAACACAATAAAAGTTTATTAATTTGGTCTTAAATTCAAGTTATTAATACCACATGAATAGCCATGTAAATTGGTGGGAACATTGCAATGAAAATGAACTAATGTGTCTTGTAAATATCCGAGGACAAACTTTTTAAAATGGTCTTCCACAGTTATAGACAAAAATCGTGCTTAGATATCAAGCAAGATTATTAGCCTTTAGTGCAAAACGAAAAGTCTCTAAGACAACCTGCTGCACCAAGAGGAAAGACCGCAATTTCAGCTGGAAAAACAGACTGCATATTGCAAATATTCTCAAGTTCCACAGTCAAGTACCAAAAACCATAACTGCCATTTCAGCCCAGCATCAAACTACTCCAGCTAGTGAGGAAGGACTGCTGCCATTGCTGTGCAATCTTACCATCCACACCAGTGAGGCACAGTCGGCGTCCTGCACTTGATGGAGAGACAGGAACCTGCATTCAAATTACCTCTGATCTCTGCAAATTGCTATGTGCTTGGCTAGCCACTTCAGAAATCACAGGGATTTTACGACAACATGGCTGGCAAGCCAGTCTGGTCTGGTGGAAGAGGAAATCATCAATGAAGACACAGGTGTTCAAGTCCGTGTGAATGACCTACACAAATGCAGTGTCCAAAACACAAAAGGAGGAACTAATACACCCGTTTCTAATAGGGCCTGCAAAAACCCAGTGTTTTTGATAGTCAGTCATTTATATGAATGTATCCACTAAATGAATCACCTGCAATATAGTCTGAAAATGCAAAGAGCCATAACAATAAGATGTCTGGCAACGTACTGGCCCACTGAGGTGTATTTTCACAATTACCATTCCACTGGCAACTTGTATCTAGGGTTGACCAATACAGAAAAAATAAAATATCACCATACCGAGAAGTCATCAATTAACAGAACTAAGGGTTCTCAGGGTTTTTTATCTCAGGGTTATTTTAGACCATTAATCATATTTAATCTTTCAGATCCTGTACTGCAATAACTTAAACGAGACCAACCAAGTGATCTTTGTATGGAAACATGATGCAGTCAGAGAGTTCTTCTGACAACATTCACAATATAGTCAGGAAAGCACATTGTGATGTGATGGTCACAATAATGCTAAATAATCTCTCATACACAACACAAATCTAATTGGCTGAGAAGTGTTTCATCACAAATAGCAGTATGTCTTTTTCCCCCCACAGTCTGTTAATGAAAGACAAAACAATTAATGAAATTATGATTTACTGTGACGGCAGAACAGCCTTTGGATAGAATTAGCCAGACACAGAAGGAGTTGTGAAACGGTTTACAGATTGGCTGACTGAACGAGATAAAATTTAGATTAATCTGATAAGAGTTGAAAAAGCTGAAGTGAATTTGAGATTGCAATTTTTTTAAGCAAGTCTATTTTTCATTGGATATTTTGGGTCTTTTTTTCCTTTTTTTTTTACTATGAAGTAAACATTCATAAATGATATAAAAGCTACACTGTCCCACAAACAAACAATAATTAGATATATTTAAATTATATCCTTTGTTAAATTTAGACTGGCCGTGATGTTCATTACTAACATTAACATATTCATTTTTGATATACCCTACGCATTCCAGTCACAGTGGACACCTGGCTTACACATTTCTGACTCTACCATATGCATCATTACTATGGTATTACATGGTAGTATCACAGAGGCTGATACTGCTGTTACTGTTCTTCAGCCAATATCTGCAGATGGCTGAAGGAACACAACACCACAGAATTCACTCACTGAAGGCTAATGACGATGCCATGCAAAAAGGGACGGGTTACGGTGGTTTTTCTGTGTTTCTGCTGCAGATGAGGATTTTCTAACCAGGGTATTTTTTTTTACAAAGCAGAGTCTTAAGTTGAGCAGGCAGTGGTAATGGCGAAACAACAACAACAACAACAACAACAACAATAACTAAACTAAAAAATGTCCACAAAATGATAGTGGCACCACTTTGGAAGCAAACTGCTGGAACAGTGCTCCAATAATCTGGAAATACAACACACAAATTTCTACAGTATGTGTGTCACAGAAAATATGGGTCTCTTGCCCACACGTACTCTCACTTGGAAGTAAGTGGGAGGGGTGGGCCTGACCCATTACTATAAGGGACTCCAAGAGGCTCATAAGGGGCTAGTTCCAGAGGGGAAAATTGAAGCAGCATGGGTACACTATCTGCCCTCAGTAGCACTGACCCAAAATACACAGGGGCCAAATGAGGTCTGAGGGGGGCCAGAGCAGATAAGCAGCAGGTCCAAGAGCTCAATCGCCAGGCCCTTCTTCACAAATTAGGCCTGGGCCAAAGGAGATCACGGTGTCAGCAACTTGTAAAAAGATAGGTGTGAGCAGGAAAGGTTGGGTTTCTTGACATGTTGTCATTCAAGAGTGCTCTTAAGATTCGCTATTCTGCATTTCTTTCAGATGCCAAGTATTATTACATAACTTTATGAAGCAGGAAAACTCGGCGGGGGCTGAAGACGTGCATGAGAATCCCAGTTCCTGGTTAGCCATTCGAGGTGCAAGGACTGAAATGATGAAACTGCTATTCGAATATTTGTTTTGTTTGAAAAAATGCAGCGGCTTAGTGAAACGATACTTCTGTATTTCAACATTAACATTATATACATGATATAATATGAATATTAAACATACCTAATAGCATCTAATGCATCCACAAGCATGAATAACAGCTGTGACTGGATTGAACAAGTTTCTGAATGTAGGCCACATCAATGTTCTGCCACTCTTGCATTAAAGAATTGTGCAGTGGAGTCAGATTTTGTGGATGGGCTCCTTGGCACAATTCTGAGGAGAGTTTCCTGTAGACCGGGATTTTAGCCACTGCTGGTAGACCCATATGACCAAACGCCTCCATTTAACTGCAGATTCAGCTACACCTATCACACTACGGTCCTTGACACACCCAAATGCAATCACTTTTTGCCAACCATTTTCCACGTATTGAATAAGACATTCACTGCACTGTACCACCTCTTCTCAATCCATGAATCCTGTTACACACCCTGCAGGCATTTATAGCCTGAACATCATCGTGCAGCACCACCTGTAGGAGGCTGAATTTATTACCACCTTAAACATGCAAGATGACTCTGGTGTCCGGTTAATTTATTAAATTATTTTATTTCAACTATATATTAACAGTCCTTCAGTCTCCATAAGACCAGGTCATGATATTTTATGGCTGCTTCTCCTTTTATTGTCAAATCATTTGGAGAGATGGAGAGTTTTTTAGCTATTTGTATTAGCCAAACAAAGATTTTACTGCACTTAGTAAGCTAAATGAATGCACCGATATTAAAATATACAGACATGTGGATAGTCCCAACACATGCACAGAATTCTGTGTACAGACACCATTTAGATTTAATGCACATGCACTTGGCCAGCCAACTTCACAAAGCCATTACACAGATTGGACTAAATGAATAAATAAATGAGGTAAATTGCTAACCATGAGTGAGCAACATGTGAATCTGATTTTTACCAATTATGCACAGAATTTTGCACACTGCCAACCTATTACTGAAGATCTGATGACAAACCGACTCTCATTGGGACTAGAACCACAGATCAGCAAGCTAAACTTTGGTCTCTGCAGACTATGATATCCACTTTTACCTCTCAGATTACAGGGTACAAAGATACGGATATATTATTGGGTAGAACTGCACAATAAGACCAAAAATTGTTATTACTTTGAGAATGTAATTACTGTGATTAGAATATCCAGTAGGCATACCACAGCCTGGGGAATGCCAGCATACCTGCAATCTGACAGCATGGGTCAACACCTACAGTATCATCAGAATCCTCCTTTAATCAGCCTACTTGAATTCAGGTTGTTTGCAAGTGAGGCCGATATTTCCGGCATGAGGAACAAATTACAGGCAATGTAGCATGACATAACCAAAGAAAAGCGATGTGGCGCCTGTGACACCCTATAACACCCTAACGAACAGCATGTACAAACTAATAGCTCGATACAACCGCAACTTAAACCGCTTCTGTAAAAATTAAACTGTTATCAAATTCTTCATGACACACAGGAATAACTCCACAATCGTTTGTTCTTTTCTTTTTGCTTCTCGGAATACAAAACCTTAGGTATCATACATGGTGCTGCTGTAATCATGACTGACAGTTTCTCAACCCTCTTCACCGGTGGCCGAAAAACTTGGCCATGCAAGGACACAAATGATGCTTAGTCAGCATCAAATGTAAAGTGTTGCCAGTCTCCCAACCAAGACACGGCAAGTATGTATGGCCTTGTGTCGCCTAAACTGACATAGTGACCATTGTGAGAGAAGGACTATTGTGTAGTCTGATCCCAACGCAAATAATCAGAAAATGGTCAGCACGATCAGGCTATCTAGGCCTGGTTTTAATTATAAACATGCATACACTTTGGGCAGCGACTAGATTCAGTAAATAAATCAAACTCTTACAATGATTAACAGCAAAGGCTTTCTAATTATATCACTTGTGTTGCAATGGCTTAATAAACTGCAATACGGCTGATGCCAATTTGCATCAGCTAATTAGCAAGTCTCTACATGAGTTGAGTCAGTTGAAAACACTAAACTGTCCAGTGTTATGGCCCTCCAGGACTGGTGATTCAGGACCCCTGAGTTTTTAGACACAATGTTTACCGCAACACACTGCATCCCCTATACATAAACCTTCTGAGTGCAAAAACAAACAGCTAACTGCTCTTTAGACCAGGGTCCTGGCCCATGAAGCAGGATTTATGGTTTGACTGGCCACTGTTAATCTTGGTTCGATCTAATTCTGGATGTTAGGCCTTTACAGCGCAAAGACAAACTTATACTAAAACAAAATGTTACAGTATAATATGACGTTATGGTACCAGCTATGTTTATTACAGCGTGATTCAATACACTACATAATAGTGTACATAATAAGGTGTACTCAGAGATAATTAGCTGTGTGCAAACATCAATACACCTGGTAGAAAGTGATATCATCAGCGGTAGACAAAAACAGCTCCATTCCAGAGATGTTATAAAGAACAAGACTGGTTGCTGGCAGGAAAACGAATATGAAGACTCTTAACGTTGAACATGGTGTCTGTTAAAGTAAGCCCTGACCTTCAGTAAAAATGGTAATACAACAGGCAGGAGAATCTATCCTTCAGATGTGGAGGTACAATACCACAAACTCAAAAGCAAAACTCAGAAAACATGGTTTTTAATGCATAATGGAATGAAGAGCTAAAAACTATTTATTTAGACTTTATCAATGATTTCAAATGCGTTCGTGAAAAGGTAATTTGGCTTTAGGTTTTTGGATTTTTTTGGTCTCACCACATTCAAAAAGACTAAAGTCCGGTCTTGTATAACTGCAAATAACTGCCCAGTGGCATTGCCAGGATGGCTGCCAAGTGGACAGACTTTTCTGTAAGGACTCTGTTCCCAATCCGTGCAACAGTGCAGATGTTTGAGAACAGCATTCGTTTTTTTTTTCTCCTTAGACTAAAGTTACTTCAAGGTGAAGGTCTGCATTTGGACATGCTGTCAACGACAAAATATTAGTTCTCTCAGTTAAAACCATCTATACTCTAAAATCACATGCAGACACCCAAAATCGCTCCTATGGATTTTTGCTGAAATGGGATTTAGTTGCAAACTAAGCAAGTGGGCTAATGTGACTTCATTGTCCATCAAAACAAGCAGGCATTATGTTTAAAATACCCACAGTCATCTATGCATTATGTCTACACAGCTTCTGTCTGAATGGATACAATGATGACAGTGAAGCCAAAGTAACCTGACGCACAAACACAACGCATTTATTTAATGCACACAGGAATCATATGAATCATTTAATGCACAGTTTACATAAGACATTTAAATATAATGCTACATTAGATGAAAACAACTGAATAATGTAAAGTAAGGGGTTTTTTTTGCTTAAACATATTATTATGTATCTCAAGCAATAAAGCTGTGCTTGATATCTTAAAGCACAACGCAAATAAAAGTGCCTCAGAGCTGGAGGGCATCTTGAGGTCAAAAGCAGGAAGTGGACTGTTACACCTGAGCAACCAATGTCACGCACAAGTGTGACAGTCAAGAATGAGCATCATTTGCACTCCTTTCAACTGCATGAAATAAATCTATATAGATTAAATAAAATAATTCAGCACAAACAGTTGAACCACTGCACAGGCCTCAATAGTAAAACATGTTCCCATAGTCCAGGGTTCCTGATCCCTGAGATCTACCACCCTGGATAGATCAAGTGCCACTGAAGGCATTCATTACCTGGATCAGGTGTGACAGACCTGTTGGACCTAACCTCTGCAGGCTGTCTGATCATCCAAGAGGACCAGGATTGGGAACCAATGGTCTTGCTGAAATAGGTTTAAATGAATGGTTCCCTTAAATGTCCAATTAACACAATTCCCTTTTCACACAGATGTGGTCGATCAGCCAAGACACGTTAACAGTCTGTCTCTTACTAGGTGCACTCTAAGTACAAGCCTAATATAGCTAACTGAATAGCTAATTGAAGTCAGTTCCATTTTACTGTATGTATAAGCTACATTAGCATCTAAGCTCAAGTGCACAAACATACAACCAATGAATCAAGCTTTGCACACTAAACATGTCTTGGCTAACTGACTACATGTGAGTTAAGGATAAATGATAAACCTCCAACCTCCATTTAAGCAAAGAGCTGCGAGGAGGAGAAACCCCCATCAGACCCATTAGCTAGCTAATCCTAGCCTGCCTGCGAAGTGAATGACAGCATGTTTGCCCATCGAGACAGCTTTGTCTACACGTTTTAAAGGCTTTGGTCATAAACACTGACTGACATGTGCATATAAAAGACACTGTAATATATATGTGATGAAGGAAGAGGGTTACCTGCTAACACACTGGGCAGAGGATGTTAGCTAGCCTTAGCACGATACAGAAGTCAGCTTCATATGCACCAGATTCTTGTTCGAGTTTTCCCGTTCCAGCTTAAACTGTGCCTTGGTATGAAACTGCTGCACCATTTAAGATGAAAGAGAAAAATCAGAATAAGAGGGAAGCTGACTTCAGGCTGATAGCGTTAGCCTGCTGTACTCACCATGTTGCTGCTGCGGGCTCAGTGCCGACGGTCACTCTGAACACCCCTGGTCGGAAAGGCAACAGCGCGGAGCACATATGCCTGCTTGACACTGCTGTTGCTTGAGACTAAGGGGTCAGGAGGTCAGTTTAAACCCACACGGACTGCCAACTTCACATTACTATGCCCACCCTGATTTCCCCACTCACTGTTTTCAACTGCAGTAGAGGTCACGCTGGGATTCATCGTACTTAGCTTACAAGAAAAATGCCTGCGTAGTAGTGTTAATACAGGCTTAAATGTTCACTTTCAGAATAGCATATTTGATGTAAATTAATAAAAAAGAATAATAACATGCCGTAAAACGTTCAGAAATAAAGATTATTATTAATGTATGATTTTAATTATGTTTAGCGGCACACAGGCAAATCCTTAGACACCCATTCCGCAGCTAAAGGACCCATGGCCAGTAGCAGGGTCTGGAGCGCGTGTGATGGTTTCCTGCCGGTGCTATAGATATGAGCCTTCATGTGTGGTGCTTTTTAAGATCTTATTTTCAATGTTTGTCATAACATATTCATAAAGAAACAGTGAAATATTCATACATATTTGCTTGGAGTTCTCCAACTGTTTCTGTTAGCACTTTTCTAGAAAGCTCACAAAAAACTGTTGTAAACTGCAACTTGTGCATTAAATGTTGTTTATAATTTTTCAACAGAACATGCATTTAATCACACTCAGAAACCTGTTCACTCATCACAGGAACTAGGCATTATTATAAGGTAATCTTACAATCCTAATTATTTGTGATGTATGTATCAATTACATGTTGGTGATATGGCAAAACTTGAAAAACTTAAAGCACATTTTTCACAGTATCTCTCGAGGAGTGATGGACTGTGATGGAGTGTTTCCTGCCTTCTGCCCAGTGAGAACTAGGATAGGCTCCAGCAGCCTCAACCACACAACAGCGTATAAGATGAATGAATGAATAATTGAACAATATGTCATGATATTTACTTCTTCATGATATTTAATTTTCTGCTATTAGATTAGTTGAAATAAGCAAATGATATTAAATGTACTATCAAAGATTTTAAGCCCAATGAGGTTCATACATTTCTGCTCTAAATTAAGTTAAACAGGACAAATTATGTTCTGTTTGTTATGAAATGTTCGATTAGTAAGTGTTAAAAAAAGCACTAATAGTATTTGCAGTGTGTGATGCTTAGGCAAAGCATGAGACATAGAAAACAGCACTTTAGTTGAATGCTCTTTTATTGGACATTGCAGAAGCAGAGAACTGCCATCCGGCTTTACCTGAACTGACAGGATGGCAGGCAGATCACTTCTAGCCTGTTCTACCGTAAATGGTGCAGCAGTTACAATATGGCACCAAAAGCATTCTAATATTAACTGCTGAACTGGAAAATGATGAAACTGGAAAATCTAACACTAAATCTTTACTGTAAAAATATCTCTCTGAATTTTTGCTGAATCTATTCATACAGCAGCTCTTTACCATTCTAGATGTTAATGTGTTTATTGTGGCATTTACACTGAACACTAACGCTGCCACTCCCCAGTGACTCCTGCCAACTGTGATGTCACAAGAGAATTAGTGGGTTTGGCTTATATTTTCACTCTTAAGACTAGAAAAGTTCATTACATAAAGGAAACGCAGAATGTTACGCGGCTTAAATGGTACCCACTTCCTGCTAGGCTGTGGTTTGGTATGGGGAAACTAGGCGTGAATAAACAACACATAGAGGAGTGTGGGTTAGTATGTCTGTGGATTAGTTTGGGGAACTGCTCTAAATAAGTGCATGCAGTTTGGTGACTGAAGGTTACTGGAAACAGTAGGGTTTCGGTGGGGCTGGAAATGAATGAGACTCAATAGGAGAAATGAGGTATGGAAAAAAGACAAACAGATCAGGCCGACATTAAAATTGTGCTCGGGGTATACCCTGAGATGAGTGTATGAGAAACGGTGTCTGTCAGCTGAGCAGAAGTAAAGTAGGTAGGTGTATACCTTCATTCTTAATAGGAAAAGCTGATCAACCCTGATGGATAACATTGAGGGGCTACCAGCGCAGAGGAATTCTCTCCAGGACTCTCAGTACTACGCGCACTCCATTCATACAAGTTGCAAGACCTACCTCTCAGTCCTCCTAATTAGTTTCTCTCTCTTCCTCTCTCTTTTTGTTTTCTTCTTCTTCTTCTTCTTCTTCTTCATCTTCTTCTTCTTTGTTAAGCACAGGAATGACACTTCTCCAGATTGATCACATGGGAGAAGCCAGAATCACCTGAGCATCATTCTCCACCATGGGTTTTCTGCCCTGGTTTCTCCAGTTCATCACCCGACATGACCACAATAGAGCCGCCAGCTTCTGGCTTTTTTAATGAACTCTATCTCTCACTTAAACAGAGAACCTATGAGTCGGCGCCATCTTTGTAGTTACTACCTTCTGGATTAATCAGACTGATTCAAATAGATGTTTTAAGCTGATCTTTCTCTCTTCATCCAGGATCGACCTAAGAAGGTTGCGTTCTGCCCTTGAGCCTGGTTCCTCTCGAGGTTTCTTCCTTACCCAAGGGAGTTTTTTCCTCGCTACAGTTGCCTCTAACTTGCTCACGAGGGGCTTGGACCTGGTTTCCCATTCCTATGTCTGTACATTAACTGTTTTTCTTTTCTTTTATACACACTGAGCAATGACAACATAACTTATTGACAAAAAAACCAAGAAAACATAGCAGCATGCCGGTGGAAGCATAATTTCTGGCCATGCTTGTCTTCAGTTAGGACAGGAGCTACAATCAAGATGGATGGAAAAATGACTGGCTTCAACTATCAATCAAATTTTGGCACAAAACGTGCTGGCCTGTTGTCCGGAAGATGAAAAGGAATTTATCCCTCTAACATGATAACAGTTTGAACCCTACATCCAAATTGTTTTGAGAATGGTTTTAAACTCTATAGAAAACCTGGGGACCCACCTAAACTTTGCACTCATCACATGGCACTTCAAATATTTTGACACTGAAAGAGTGGTAAATTTGTAAAGATACACAGATTATATCCACTCTGTAATGGAAGACTACTGTTTAAGTAATCTACTCAGAGTAACACTAGCAATATGCAAAAACACCATTCTTTTATTCCACAGCTATAAAAATGGCAAAATCTGGAAACCCTTATGTGTGCATTCCTCATATAAGCACCACCTCCCCCACACACTTTACTCTGATGGGATGCCTAGTTTTGGTCATTGACATTGGTTTCCACAAAAGGCCCCAGGTATGAAATAAGTTGTAAGTTGTAAATGTCAGTAAACTGGTTAGATTTCATTTTAATACTGAACGGATTTAAACATCTGTAAATGTTTTGGTTCTACTTGTGTTGCTTGCATGTTGTTTGGCCAGAAAACCTTTCAAAATGTGCACTGGATATATAGATTTAGATTATGTTAGATGTCAGACTTAGATTTATGCTAATGTGTGGAACGTGTACCCTTACCCTGTGTAATGTCCATCAAGCCCAAGTGTCAACTGGTTTGTGTACAGCAAAACAGAGTTTCCTCCTAGTATGTTTACATAACACTGCTTCTGAATGCGTGTTGAAGGACTCAAAATAATGAATGATGTGTGATGATGTGACATTAAACTGAAAAGTCAGATCCCTGTAGAATGAAGCATTTATGATTTTCCTACTTACTACATTTCCAGGGAATGAATGTGTTTTTAACTGCAACCTCATTTCCGTTTAAACTAAACCTGTTTTAGTTTGGGATGAACAATATTTGCATATGCCTGTATAAAAGCCACCTTTTAAGCCCCAGCACCGACTCAATATACCAGAATACATCATATCAACAAAATACTTATGCATTTTTTTAGGTTGTTTTAACAATATAGTCTATATAGGCATTGCTGTATACAATGAAACTGAATCTTCATTGCACTGTCTGGTGCAGCCCAGAACAGGATGGCTTGCCCTTTTGAATTCCCTTTTTCTACAACTGTTACCCTTAGCTTGCTCATTAGAGGCCTGAGCCAGGTTTTCTGGAATTTCTGGCTTTGTGACAATGTTGTAAAAAGTGCTATACAAATAGAACAGAAAGAGTTGAATGGGTTAACCCACTGCACATTTCCTGACATGGTGAGGTGGGTTTTAGCTAACTATAGACCTTTAGTTAATATGCCACTGCATTTACATCATTTTACAAAAGTGAACAAAATGTACTTGGTACAAGGCGATGTAATTAAGAATCAGAGTACAGTTTAGAGGCAGGCAAGTCATTATATTTTAACCAAAGATTACAGAAAAACAAGCATTTTTCTTTAAAATGATGCAATATGGTGAATCGTGCTTATTGTGACCAGAGACAATGAAAAAGATGAAAATAAATATTTTTTATTTCAGTTTGACTTAAAATCTAAGGTGGTTGTAAGATGGTCAGTTAAAATGAATGCTTTTTTGATGGATACAAAATATCATAAATAAAAAGTGATTGTAAAATAAATGTTAGGACATGGGCCTTAAAAGTTATTGCAGCAATGCCTGAGTCAATGATATAAAATTGTGTAGCATTATAAGAGATTCAATAAAACGTTACACAGAGCAGTCTACTGAACTACAGTCCCACAGTTAAAAGAATATATATTTATATGGAGAGCATATTTTTTTTCAAGGGGTAAGATCTAATTAAAAATGCAGACTTAGACGATGATAATAAGCTAAAAATCATTAATTATACAAAATCATTAATTATATGGTAATGGGAGGAGGGTGGCAATTGTGACAGTGCCAAAACCTAATCCCTAAACCACAAAAAAAAAAAAAGACTACTTGAAAAAAAATCAGGTAACCCCATATCTCAGTCCATAAGTGGATGTTAGCGCCATTAAAATTAGTAAAATTAGTAATTTGTTGTAAAATATTTATGATGTTATCTGTGTACATTTGTTTAGAGCTGTGTTTGCTAATAAAGAGCAAAATGAGCTAAACTTCACTACTGAAACGTGTAGTTTTTACGGTCGTGTTTGATTGTGTCTTTAATGAAATGTAATATTTAATCGTGTGTTTCAATAACATTTACATAATAAAGACAGGATAATTCAAAGCAAAAAGATTTTGGTCTAAAGACAAAATCAGTTTAAAGCCCAAAATGTATTTAAACCAATTCTGTATGATTGATATCTTTTCCTAGTCATGCAACTGACTACACTGGTAATGTTCATATTAGACAAAGAAGCTTTGTTGTCTGAGAGACTGCACAGAGTCTGATCTCTAAATTCATATAGTAATCACCAACTCCTTTTAACCAAGTAAGCGATATGACTGAACATCGTGATCATGAAGGGGTTAGTATACAGTACACTGTATTACTCCACTAACAGCCTCTCACCCTACCTCCACATCTTACAGTGCGTCACTATTGTCTATTCTTTTCATTAGGCTCTTTGCCAAGGGTTTTATTTTTAGATGAAACGTTGTATCTAGGTCGGGGAGTACACAGTCAACTTTCACACGCATTTTTTTTCCTGCTCCTTATCCATGTGATCTCTCCTTGGTGTCATCTCCTTTGTTCTAACTCAGCGGCCCTGCAGTACAGATAAAGACAATGAAAAACTACTACAGCCCAGCCTTTGCATAATCAATCAAACACATTTATTTTGGAATGTCATGCTTTATTTTTAATGACAAGAGGGTTTTTCTTTTTTACCGTTTGGAAACTGAACAGGATTACACTCCATTTCCATCTTTTATTAATCAAACATGATTCGAAATGTGTGTCACATCTCCCAGCTGTTGTGGCCTTGGGGGAAAAAGTGAGAGAGAGAGAGAGAGAGAGAGAGAAAGAGAGAGAGGGAGGGAGAGAAGCTACCACACGGTAAACGTCAGCATTTGTTTTTGTGTAAATTGCACCTCCTTTATCAGTGTGATGTAAATTATAATGTAGATAATGTGTACCTCCGAGACAAAGATGTTTTAAATTGTGATTTTGTGCATCTGACCGTGGGAGATATGGACAAAATAGAACAATTCAGATCATAATGAGAGCATTTTCTTAATTTATGAATATCTATAACAATGTTTAGTTTTTGAAAGGTATAAAAACAAGTTATACCAAAAACAACAAATGGCACCAAACAGTAGTACTGTATTTCAAAAGTCTATGACCACAGTAAAACTGTAGCAAGGAAAATTTAAAAACTGCAAAAATAACCCCCCAAAAAATCTAAATAATTAAAGTAAATTACCCCAAAACAGCAGGGTGAAGAGTAAAACATAGAAAAAACAATTACATAATGGCATAGTGGCCCAACAACCAATCAGCTGCTTGTTACTATGCACAAGCTCTCTAATTGGTCTAAATGTGTATGTTGTATGTATGTTTTCTTATGGTTCTTATGGTGTTATTGCTTGTCCTAAAGGTCCTGGAAGGTCCCGATGATGTGGTCAGCAAAGCATACTCAGAAGTAATTAATCACGCTAATGCTAGCATATCATCAAATTGCCCATGTGTAATAGTGACAAAAGAAATGATGACGACCTTTGTTATGAAATATGAATTATCAGAAAAGTGATATTCTTGTATTTTGCTATACATTCAGTAACATGAGCTTCACATCTCTGAATGAAGTCTTATACAAAACTACTCCAAACAGTATTTTACCTCATCTGTTCAAAAGAAAGATCCCTGCTGTGGTTGCAGTATACATATTTCTTTACCATTATTTCATGGAATGCACAAGTGGCATTTGTTTGCCATTTTGGTATCGAGACTATTTAGAAGAATCATACTCTTTCTGTAAAATGTCATATGTTGTTGTTTTTTTTGTGTTGTTGTTGTTTTTTTATGGGATATCATGTTATTTAAAAGAATCAGAGCAGCTAGTGTTCTGTTTAATTTATTTATTTATTTTTGTCACACATATTTAAATGTCTTGCATGGACGTAAATGTCACCTCGAAGCACTGTCGACATTAGACCCATACTTCAGGCGTTCCTCTTGGGGGAAAAGGGAGAGAAAGGAATAGTGGGAGAAAATATAGAAATAAAAGAATTGAAAGCATGTTGTGCTATTATCACTGAGAATAAGTGATACATAGCATCACAACACTTGTAGATATTTTCACAATACACAAAGCAGTACAGAGCAAACATCACACACAATCATTTCCAGTCAAACAGTCATTCATTTTACAGAAGATATTTCTGAATGATAATTTCAGATGAAAGATAATCCGCTTCCCAAAAAAGAGTTGCAGGCATTACAAAACAAAAAAGACAAGTGTCATCATTTTTGTGAGGTAAAAGAAAATTGAGCTCCACTCAGATCTGAAAACATCCACAGGTGTTTCTGTCCATCCGTCCACTGTCAGAAGATAACTCTACATTGTGGGTCTGATAGGATGTGAAGCTGTCAAGACGCCCTCACAGAGAAAAAGAAGATCTGCAAAATTAGCAAATCAAGCAAAGTAGCTTCTGGGTGTTCTCAGAACAATGTACTGACCATCCCAGAGTCCAGACCTCAACATCACTAAATGTGAATACTCAAATTGTGAGATGCAGAAGGAAATGTGGAAAAATATCCCATCAGATTTCTTTGCAAAGCTAAAAGCAAATATTGGAAAGAATAAGAGCTGAAATAAAAGAGATTTAATTCATCGCTGAGGCTTCTATGCACTTTTTTATTAAATATATATATTTCTGCTCCTACCTGGAGCAAGCATTAGTAACTTGCACCTAACGACCATTTTACCTGGAAATAAAGAACGAAAATATGGACTTTTGCACAGTACACAGCGTATAGTATTACACTATTGGAGTTTGGCAAAATCTTGCATTTGAACAAACACAAATACACCAGCACAACAGTAATGATGAAGTGTTATATGAGGTGTTGCAACAGAAATGTATTAAACTGAACATTTGTAAAACAAAACAATTTAAAATCAAACAGGTAAAACCAAAATAATATTGATACAATGACAATGACATCCAGTCAGCTACCTGTTACAAGCATGTTAGGCTGTTACTATATAAATCTTGTTGTTGTTTACAGTGTCTGTAAACTAGTCTAAAACTATTCTCCTTTATTAAAATTTTTCTAAATGGGTTTTTTTGATGTGTTCAAAAGGACTGACACACACTTTCCCCCCACCCCCCTTAACTGTCACACAGAAACACTTCTGAATATTCAAACTTCGGGTGAGGCTTTTAGGCCAAACAGGGTTAATGCTAAGCGGACGGACCCTTAATTGTCACCCGACGCATAAAAGATTTGTAATATGTTAATGCGGCTAGCATCCATTTGCAGCTAATACATGCAACAGTGAATGACATTACGGCATTACTGTACCTTTGTGTAGTGGATCCGTCTAGGCTTTCTTTATGCTGTACTCCTCTGGAATAGGCGGTATCCCAGGCCTGAAAGGAAGGCTGGACTGGGTCTGAGAGGGCCGCTTTGTGGCCCTGTTGGGTCAGACAGACCCCCTGAGGGGATCCCCCAACACCTCTCACTCCATCAGTCCATACGGGCCTCTGCCGTGTTGTGAAGTGTCTATATAAAGAGCGGCAGCTCTTTCAGCCCAGTCTGCTTCAGCTGAAATGGAGATGGGCCCCCCTTTCTCATTAGTGTTTCGGCATGCTGGAGGGCTCGCTAAATGGCATTTTTAAAGATGTAAAGATTTTTAGAATTTTAGATTGACCCATCCACATTGGCCCGAACAGAGAGGTTACAGTGAGAAGCAGCAGAACAGCACAGCACCAAATCGGAGCCTTTGGCTTGTGCATGTTAGAGTGCAAAGCTGAGACGTGCTAATTAAAAAACGCAAGGGGGAGGGCAATGTGGCTAGGCTGGAGAGAGAGAGGGAGAGAGAGAGAGAGAGAATTCTCTTGATCAGGTAATTAAACACCCAGTCGGAGCCATTCTCTCTCTCTCATTTTTGGACTGGAGATGAAGAACATCGGACACATCTAATTTATGGACGAATCCTAAGGCCTGACCAGGTCCGGCAAAAGAAGACAGTAAGGAATTTTGTGGTGAAAAGAAAAGGCCTCATGCATGTAGCCTTCATCTATTGCCTTCTTCTGCTATTATGTGCATGTATGTGCTGCATTCATATAATTCATTCAGCTGCAGTCACTTTTTCAGAATGTATGCAAAAATATTGTGTATTGATTGCTTTTTATAATGTGTGGTCAGCAATCTGTTCGTTCTATCTGGCTTTTATTTGTGGTGCCCAGATTTGACTGTGTGGGTTATATTTTATTTTCATTTTTCTTCAGCTTTTAATGAATAGGCCGACTGAAACAGAGGGCATAGGCAGTTGTTCAAATGTGACTGAATGTATGTTAAATGAGATGTAATGCAATTTGGCGAAATCATTTATAATAAAAGTTGATTTTTCAAGATTTTTGCTCTCTAATTTTTGTATTCATACATTGTAATTGAGCTGTGCTGTGTTTCCTTTAGTGTCCAGAGCACTGCTGTGCTGGGCTGCCTGTGCTGCAATTCACTTGCAATTGTTTTAATGGGTCAAACCTAGGATACTGGCACGTATCCTCCAAATAGCAGCACGCGTCTCAGTGTTAAAGAGCTTGACCTAAGGTCAAGAGAGTTTGGCACTTGACCTCAGGGTTGGGTTATGTCCTCACCTCTGGCTCCCCAGAGAGTCCAAACGGAGTGACCAGTGGGGTTGGGGTTGTGTGTTTATGTATATGCTTGATATTAATGAATGGTCATTAATGAATGGTTTCTTTAGCCAGTTTTATCTCACATACACACATATACATATACATATACATATGGGAAAAATAACAGTTAATACAATGTTGTATAAAAGTGAAAGTAATAGGTTGTTAGGCTAGCAGCACTAAGGAAGAATGGGTTCACTGACTTTACTATCTGATTCTGTGATATAATTATATGATCATGGGGTCGTTTTCTGATCTAAACTTTCTTACCAGATGTTTTAAATACACAGTTGTAAGTCACCCATATAAATATATACTTTAGGAATATATTCTGGATTGGTATTGTAGAGAAAAAAATAATCTTTCTTATCTTCCAGTATCTTCCACACTTTTGAAGGACAAAAATAATAAGTTTGAAAGATTATCACAAGCTAAACATTTATATAAAGCTGATAATTGTTTTAAGCAAATGTATGGTGAAACCAGTATATGTGCAACCCTATTGCCATCACTAAAAGGCCCTATACAACACAAATTAATAATAATAATAAGTTATTACTATTACTATTACTATTATTTTTTTATTTAAGAATTTATTTAAGAATTACTTTCTTTAATAATTTGAGTGATCAGATTATTTTAAATGTTAAGTACACAAACTGATGCTTGACTGACCATAAACATATCTTTATACTTTCTTGCTTGATTTACTGCTAGCATGCTAGCATAACTGATGCCATGCATAGATTATAGTTATGTGCAGATTACTGGAAAAGTGCTGATAAATATATATATATTTAATATTTTATTTTTAAATCTACATTTAATCTATACTTAACATGACAAGAATACAACACAGTCAAAGTCAATGGCCGAAGCAGCTTGCTGATCACTACTGTAACTAGGGATGCACTGATAATAGAATTGTGGCAGAAGACAATGTGCAATATTTTTCATGTACAAGAAAAAAATGCTGGTAATGAAAAGGAAACATTATAAGAGTTTATTAGGGCAAAATCTAGCATCACAGAGAAATGTGACACCTGTTTTTTGTAGGGCTACAAGTGCAGTGACATAAATGAAATGCAGTTTTTAGCATAGCAGTAATTTAAGCAGATACCTGGCTGATTCTGACAACATCCCTAACTGTAACAATATCAGTCCAGCGAAAAATACCTCCATTTTCTCACTGTACCACCCCGCCCCCCCACGTACAAACACACACTCATGCACACTCTCAAACACATTCTTGCGCTTGCTCCGAGCCTCTGTGTTGAACTCCCCCACAATAAATCCTGCCTTCAGCTTGAACCACTGACCACGAATAACAACTCCAGGGCCAAAAAAAAAGTTCTCAGGGAATAATTTCTGTCTGGCCACAGTGCAGGGGCAGCTGATTTGGGCTAGTGCGTTAGCATAACAAAAGGCCCAGAGCCTGTGAACTTGGGGAACCTTTCGACCCCGGCGCTGTGTGCATGAATGGTGCGGGAGCCTCCCCATAGAGAGCCTCGGCAGCGCCCCTGTTCGTGGCTAAATTGTTAATCAGGGTAATTTAATATACTTTTCAATATGCCCCCATCTCTCATCAGGAGAAGCATTCACAGCCTCTGTCTGCACACACATACACACACTCTCACACACTGAAAAACAGTACCACCCCCCCTCCTTTCTCATTCAGACAGGCCAGACAGACAGCTGCAGTCCATAGCCCTCCACCCGACTGAAGTGTAGGGATACACTTGACACAGTGGAAAGGCCTGGGAAGTGTGTGGTTCCATGTATGTGTGTACGAGTGTGTGTGTAAGCAGCGTCATGGCCAACACCAGTAACATACATAATATCACAATCAGCAGTAATACTTTCTACTGCGTTACAGTAAAGTGATTACTGCTAATGAAGGTAATGAAGCCATACAGTGCATTACAGTGTACATGAATGCTTGTTATTATAGTAGGATATAGTGGGGCGAAGGACTTACGTTTACATCATCATTAGGATACCTCATTTTTCATCAAAAGATGTTGTTGGTTGGAGGAGCAGGTTTCATTGTCAAAGAGGAGCTTCATTAAAGGCCTTCCTGCTGCTACAGCATTGGTTGGGCGAGTACCATTACAACATAAGTTCAGTACAGACATGAAACACATATCAAAACAACAGACCAGGCCCTCGCTAGCCAGCATTAGATAACTGAGCTGTGATGTCTGCATCAGCGAGTAACCTAGCTTGAAAAACTACCAAAGTCATAATATTAGCTTTCTGTTTTAGCCTCAATATACAAAGGGCTGCTTTATGCTAGTTATTTATTTCTATTCAATAATAAGAAATGGAATGAACCACACTCAAAAATCTTGCTTTTTTTTACTCAAACCTAGACAAACAATTTACGAGTTCTTAGAAGTTTTTAGGCTCTTTAAACAAGCTAAACTGTACAAAATTTTAGAGGCGCCAGGTAAATCTTTTAATTTCTCAAATGTAACACAAATTTATAAAAATATCAAAATTCTGTTTGCAATAAATTACATATTGCAGTAACCCAGGGGTTTCTGAAAATAACAGTGCTTGCCATATGTGAGTATCTCATGGAAATATTTTATAATATATAACTGTAACTGTAATTGTTCAAACTATATTATAGCAAGCTGAAAAAAATATATTTATCAACGCTGTCCAAAGAGAAACATGTATCTTCATTGATTTTTATATTTATGCATCGTTTGAACATAGCAGCTGTTGTCATATACATTGTGTGAAAAATTTGTGATGAATGAACCAACAAAATATTTTGGAGATACATCTTTTCGTTGGAGAGCGACCATGTATGAGATATTATCAGTGAATGAATATAAATAAAATAAAAGTTTGTAATAAAAGCCTCTTACAATATTTAGTAGATGGATCAGGCGCAGAACGGTATGTTTAAGAACACTGATCTGGTCATTTGCATTGTACACTGCACAAAACAACATTAACATTACATTAATAACATTATTGTTGGAAGAAAATGGTACCAAACTGAAACCCCTTGCATTACTAGAGTGAGACCCTCAAGGGTCCATTTTCAGTATCTTTAGTTAGGAAATGTAATGTTTTTTATAATTGAATAATTAAGAGTTTTAAATTAGTCCAAACAACAATAGTCAGCAATAGCTAACTAATATCCATTTAAGCTTATTCTTTGAAATGTTCCAAAACCAATAGCAAACAAAACACACATTAAACAGTTTTGCACTGCAGGGTAAAATGTACAGCACATTGTCATTGTGCTGCCAATAGGTAAATTAGACCTGACATAGATCACTCATTTTAATACAGTCATTCCATTATACACTAAGGATTTCACCATACTCAATATACATTGTGTGTGACATCATCTCCAGGCACCATATAGGATTGAGTGATGTCAGGGCAGTGTTGATGAGTAACTCAGTGGCCCTGTGTGAGTAACCGTTTAGGTCCAAGCCTGCGTCAGACCTCAATAAATAAATAAATAAATAAATAATACTGCATGACTCAACCCCACTGAGTGTGCGCACATGTATGTGTGCGTACTGATCAGGGCTGTATGGTGGAGGGCCTTGTGCAAGTGGAGACCTCTAGGGTTCATTTCTTCAATATCTGAAGAGCACAAACACAAACCTATGAAAATCCCAACTGGCAAAGCATTATTCCTTACTGTGCATTACTGTTCTGTCTGGTCGAGCTTTCATTCCAGTGCCATTGCATCTGCTCACTTGGCCTGAAGCACTCACCAAAATTCTATAATGTCGTGATTAAACCATTTTTACAGAATACAAGGTGGGTAACAAATTCTGACCGCTGTAATACTAGCATATACCTGTTTTAAAATCTGATTGGCTCGTCCATTAAACCTGACATCATCTACTAACAAAACAAATGAAACAGCACAATGGAAAATCTCAACGCACACAAAAAAGTACATTTGAAATGTCTTATTTTAGATTATGTTCAGCACAGTCATACAAGTTGAGAAATTGCAAAATATGAACATCGGCCAGGTGGCACAGAGGCACAGTGGATAGCGCTGATAAAAAATTAGCAAAGAGTGCCAGTGTCTGCATGGGGTTTTCTCTGAATGCTCCGGTTTCCTACTGTCGTCCAAAGAGACATGTCATTGGAGATGTGAATGAATGTGTACATCTGTATCTGCTATGGACACGCTGCCTATCAAGGGTGTTTCCTGCCCTCCGCCCAATGAGTGCTAATATAGGCTCTAACACCCACTGTGACCCAGAAGGATTAGTGGATCAGATGATGAATCAATAAACGAATGAACATAGGCAAACTTAAAACAAAAACAGAGCTTCTCAAAAGCATGTTTACACTTATCAAACCCAATAAACCTTTTGCGGCCAGACATTTAAGGTTTTCATGTTTAATTAGATGGGGGTGCGAGTAACTGAGACTAATGCAAAAGCTAACACCGAACTATTTACCGAAACAATGTTCTGTAATGTTAAACATTATCTGCAGTAGCCTAAATTAATATATAGCTTACATTAGAACTGTTGGCTAAAGGTGCCATAGAATGTACTTACACTGGCATAGTTGAATAAGGAGAGTTCAGTACATAGAGCTAATATACTGTGCACCTCAAACACTGTGCTCTCCTCCTTCAAATACAAATCCCGCATTTAATCTCATTTGTGCTGATGTCGAGATTGAAAGCAAGAAGCTAGTACCAGTAACATCAGCTACTAGCAAGCTCTGAGTAACTAACAATGGCATAGCTAGCATGTAGCTTATGTAGCAGTTAAGATGGAACAGAACATTCAGTTAAGAAACTTTCAAATAGAAAGTCAATTTCAGACTTCAGCCATGTCTGTTGACAGTCTGGTTCTTGGAAAGGGTGTGAAAAGTAATGCTCTAACTTCTCAGGATCAGAATCTAGCTTTATTTGCCAGGTATGTTTGCACACACAAGGAATTTGTCTTTGGTTACAGTAGATCACAGTGCACAGAGAGTTACAACACAACACACAGTACACACACACACACACACACACACACACACACACACACACACACACACACACACAACCACACAATGCCTTATATACCTGTAAACCTTACAATATGTGTAGCTGCATATGTATATTAAAGTGCATAGTGCAGCAGTCCAGATGTGGAGGCAGATTAAGGCTTATAAAGTGCAGTACAAGAAGAAATATCAGTCTGAGATGGTCAGTACAGAGGATGGAGTGATGTGTGATACTTTTTATAAACAGATAAATGAGATAAATCAAAAGTGCAGTACAGCAGAACACTAAGTGATAAAAGTGTCCCGAATGTGGAGTGTAATGTGGATTGTAATGTTCAGCTGTTTCACACTCCTTATGTGGGTGTCCATTTTATTTTCCAGCCTGTGTCTATTTTCACATGGTGCTTCTCTGTGAACCATTGCAGTCCCTCAGTGCCTTCACAGGGCCCAGGACCTGCTCACCCCAGCCCCCCACCAATACGTTTTTATTATATTTTATTGCACAAGCACAAATACTACTACATATGCACATTTACACTACAATGGCTCACACTGTTCATGTCCATTTAAAAATGCGGAGGAGTGGTCAAATATAGCTATTTCATCGTAGATTTCTAAAAAGGGGACATTTGTCCATATTCAAGCAGCCTTGATTAAATACAGAGAATGGGCAGATGTACCTAAGTCAACCCAAACTTGAACAAATACGCCGCGCCCACCAGATATTCCCACGCTCGTTGGTCTAATTTACATCAAAGTTAGCCATAGCAGGAGATCTTTCCCATATAGGAACAGGGATGAGGTAGAATAACAGTGGCAGAGACCACTCCCATGTGGGTCATAGAATAAAAGTGGCCCACCTCTTGTCTTCTAATGCCTGTCCAATGCCAGTTCATTTCAGTCATGTCTAAGCTGTAAGGTGCCAGTTCAGTCCTTTGGAGATAAAATAAATCAGCTTGGAAAGGGACAGTGTTCTCCAACAACAGATATGTTCTGATATGCACCTTGTCCATTTTTCTAGATTATGTCTGGTCTAGTGTTCCCACATTTGAAGTTCAAGTTGAAGACCAAGGCGGAGTTTAGGAGGTGACAATTGGTCAGACAAGTCAAACAGGGATAAAGAAAGAGAACAAATGAATGATGGCTCTCTGGGGACGGCTGTTCCAGCCTGATCCCAGGGTGTTGCGACTTTGTCTAGACGGAGCCCACTTTTGTCTCTCGTTGGTGATCCCCAAGACCAGCCTGAATGAGACAACTTGACCCAGGCCTTGTCGCCTAGGGATACAAGGGGGGCAGGGACCTAGACACACAACCACTGGTCTCGTTTGTTTACCAATGGACGGAAAAGCCTAAAACTTACAGGGAATATGAAACAGCGAGTGAAAATACTAAGATGCATCTGATGTTTCGGCAAATTGGATGAACTTTTTTATTTCAGCTCCTCAGCCATCACTTCAGCTGAGTTTCACCGGCAGGGAAACAGAAGTAGTGTGCTGTCTGGCTGGGGGACTAACTGAGTCACACTGATAGGCTGTCTGGACAATACAACCAGACTAGTGATAGGCCACGCTCATTAATAGAAGGTTGCTTCCACCCAAGAGGGATTTAAAATGAATTAGATTATTGCTAAACATCTATTAGAATGATGTGACTGGAGTGGACTGGCTTGAAATTGTAGGGTGTGATCACAGAGCGTTTATTTTATGCTGTATTTGAGAAGTTATTTCTGCTTTCCCTTTGAAGATATGGGCCTATGATTTCCACTACAAAAACACAAAGATCTTTTGTCCTAACCTGAGTAAGGTTTGATATTTCTAAAATAAATTTCATAGGAGTGACTGAATGCATGCTAACAGTTCCCCCCAAAAAAGATTACACAAAGTCATACCCATTTTCTTAGCCCCTCTCCCTGTTCCTTTGTTTTATGGTAGCATGTGAAATGATGCTGGGATTGACTGTAGGCTGTGGATTAATTGAAAGGCAGAAAGCGCTCCACTTGTGTAAACCATGTAGCCCTTAGGCATAAAGGGGAAAAAGAAGCTTGGCCCACAAGATCCTACAATACTCATGAAGAAGATGCTCTGTGGTTTTAAGGCCTTTGTATGAAGATCACCATGCTCACCATTCTGGTGTTATGGAGAAAATCTCACTTCTTCTCTGCATTCTTCTCACTAGTAACAGGAAATGCAATTTGCTTTACTGATATAATGTAAAATGTTTTTTTTTTTTATCAGGATGTTTGTGCTTTTTAAATATTTGAAGGTGTCGGTGATAAAAAATAATTATTATCATTAATATTTTACAAATACTGACAAAAACATTTTAGTCTAAACATTTTTCTAGTCACCCAAAAATAATGCAATTTCCAAAAACAAACCAGCAAATCAAGCCACAGGACGCTGCTGACTGGGTATTTCTGGCTGATGGAATATTCTCAGCCCAGCAGTGACACAGGCTTTTGAAATGAGAATCAGAATTTACTCAAATAATAAGCTGTAATTGTATCTAAGAAAAAAAATCTTTAAACTGTAACTATAAGTACTTTCATCTTTAAGGTGCAAAATAGAGGGTTTCCTAGGGGGTCCTGTGCTTCATAATTAACCTCTTGGACTCCCTATATGCCTCACAATTAAAGTGAAAACAAACCTATTCTAATGTCATGCTATCATAGTACGAGATTAGTTACCTGCTTATAGACCATTCAGTCATTACTATCTTTTCAAGGAATCAAACCAACGACCCTCCAGTCACAAGGCTGGTTCCCTAACCACCGGCCCACAACCGCCTTTCAAGTATATGCTGGCTCTAACAAGATGACTTATGGAGGGCATCACTGTTTGCTGAATGTCCACAATCATGGCTGTTGGGTCAGTCAGGTACAGCGATAGGGCCCGTCCTTACTACGTCACGTGTGGCCGAGCATGAAACTTGAATCTATCACGTCTCACAATGTCAAACCAACTTACCAATTTCATTCCTGTCAGTTAATTCCTTCTGAATGCAGCTATGTGCACAGCTATTCTTGAGTGAAGAGTATAATTTCAACATTACCAAACAACATTACTGAATTTCATTTTATAATTTACATCATAATTTTATGGCATTTGGCAGACACTCAATTCAATTCAATTCAATTCAATTCAATTCAATTCAATTCAATTCAATTGTCATTATACCAATAGAGGGTTGTACAGTATAACACTTATATACACTTTAATTGTACAGTTATTATCACTCTTATCCAGAGCGACTTACAGTTTCCATTTACAGTGTTACGGGCAGGGGCGTAGCAGCAAATTCCGGGCCCTGTACACTCTCAATGTCAGTGGGCCCCTATCCATGCCAGTACACGAGGAATGTGAGCAAAAAAAATGGGCCCCTCTCCCTACTCGGGCCCTGGGTAGTCAGGTCCACTTTTCCCCCCGACTACCACGCCCATGGTTACGGGCCTTGCCCAAGGACTCTTATTGTTATAGTGTTGCCCAGGAGGGGAATCGAACACCAGGCTACACCATGGAGGGCACCGGTGTAACCAGGATGGCCACACTCATAACCACAAAAGGAGGAATCATAAATGGGGAGGGGCACAATACTAGAAAATAATTAAACAGAATTAAAATCATAACCTCACCCGTATAACACATAAATGATTGCTTTATTCACGTAATTGGGTGGAATGAATGACATTTGTGAGTCAGACGGGAGCTTACTAACTGACTAGCATTACATAACTAGCATTACATAACTGACCTGCCGTTAGTTGGGTCACGATGTCACATGGTCTTGTTAAATGTAATGCAATAATATGTTTGCAAGTGACCATTTTAAGAAGTTCATCCTGAAAGAGGACTTTTAGGTGGCCATCCAGGTACTGTGCTGTACAAAGGCCTGAGAATTGAATAACTGGGCTGTACGTCCTAAAACTTGACATCTGGCCACCCTAAGTGTAACCCACTACACTCTACCAATCACTGGTATTTAGTTAAATTGTATGATTATATAAAAAAAAAAACCCTGTAATTTACTATTAATTTACCATCTTTTAACTACATCATAATCCATAAATATATTTATTTATTATTGTTTAAAATCTTAAAGTATCTGCATTGGTATCAGGACATAAGGCTTACTTGGTATCAGATCAAATGTAGAACTCATCCCTACTGTACACTGCCTTATAGTAGTAGTAGTAGTAGTGAGGGAGGACTGATTGTAATCGGTTTAGAACGGAGCCTCGCGCGCCCCTGCGTGCTTCCGGAGACTCTCCTCAGAATCGCAGTCTGGTCCAGCTGAGGACGGAGTGTTTAAAGAGGTGTAACCCGTAAACAACTAGGACCATAACAGTTAAACGTTTATTTGTCATGTACCCAAACCGAAAATAAAAACAAACCCATCCCCAACACGTCCAGTACCCATGGAGGAACGCACATATAGGTGAGCGACCTAGCTCATGTATAGCTAGCGGTGTAGCTAACGTTAGCTACGCTAGTTACCTTACTGGGCCCTGCTGACAGAACGGCCACGAGCGGGCCGCTTTTCATGTAATTAATATGGTGAATAATCATTTTTCGATTGAGGTTTGAAAGCTGGACGGACAGACTGAGGTGGGAAAAGAAAATAAACTACTAGGCATAATTATCTGGACACGCAGCAATTGAAGGTTAATGCAAAGTGGATGACAGCAAATCAGAAATATAATTAAACTTAAGAGATGTTAATAAACAGTTTCACTAAGACAAAGTAGCTAAACGTTACGTTTATTAGCGATTTTGTCTTTTTTTGTGCTGTGTCTAGCTGACGGAAAGTTCATCAGAAAGGCCTCATGAGATTCTAGTTCTGCTGAGGAACGGGGAGTCGATTCTAAGAGTCGATTCCCTGAATGCAGTAAGTTTTGGCAAATGACTCTTAGGGGCAATCATTGGACTCGATTCTGTCCGACGGACATTCTTCATGATTTCTTATTTTTGTGCATGCTTGTCACTCTTAATGTTTCAGATCATCAAACAAATTTAAATGTCAGTCAATGACAACACAAGTAAACATAAAATGCATTTTTTAAAAGAAGGTTTTTATTTTTAAGGAAGAAAGAAAATCCAAACCTACATGGCTCTGTGTGAAAGAATGAAAAAAAAAACAACATAACTGTGGTTTATCACACCTGAGTTCAATTTCTCCAGCCACATCCAGGCCTGATTACTGCCACACCTCAATCAAGATATCTCTTAAATAGGACATGCCTGACAAAGCGAAGTAGACCAAAAGCTACTGAAAAGCTAGACATCATGGCAAGAAATTCAGGAACAAATGAAAAAAGAAAGTAATTGAGATCTATCAGTCTGGAAAAGATCATAAAGCCATTTCTAAAGTTTTGGGACTCCAGCGAACCACAGTGAGAGCCAATATCCACAAATGCTGAAAACATGGACCAGTGGTGAACCTTCCCAGGAGTGGCTGGCCGACCAAAATTACCCCAAGAGCGCAGCGACGACTCATCTAAGACGTCACAAAAGACTCCACAACAACATCCGAAGAACTGCAGGCCTCACTTGCCTCAGTTAAGGTCAACGTTCATGACTCCACCATAAGAAAGAGACTACAAAAACCCTACAATGTGGATGAATTACAACAATTCTGCTAAGATGAGTGGGCCACAATTCCTCCACTGCGCTGTGAAAGACTCATTGCAAGTTACTGCAAATGCTTGATTTCAGTTGTTGCTGGAAAGGGTGGCCCAACAAGTTATTAGGTTTTGGGGGCAAACTCTTTTTCACACAAGGCATGTAGGTTTGGATTTTTTTCTCCCCTAATAATAAAAACCTTAATTTAAAAACTGTGTTTTATGTTTGTGTTGTCTTTGACTAATATTTAAATTGGTTTGATGATCCGAAACATTTAAAACTGACACATGCAAAAAAATAAGAAATCATGAAGGAGACAAACACTTTTTCACACCACTGTAAGTGTGCAGCAAAATGGTACAAGGAGCAGGAACCAAAAACAAATGATTTTCACAGAATGTGGTTAAAATGCAGAATAAAGATGAGATTATTTACATTTCTGTTTCACCAAAAATGTGACCCAAATTTGATCTTTTTTTAGACTTGTGTCATGTTTTATCTTTAAACAGCTAAAATGCACTGAATCAGATGTTTTAATTCCGTTGGGCCACTTTCATATGTGATGTTGAAAACACATCCAGTATGTGGCAATGTAACTTTGTCTGAACAGCCAGATCGGAATTTATGCAACTTTACATCAGTTCACCCCGACATTCATCATAATTTTGTGCTCCAGAGATCTCATGATCTCATGAACATCAACCACTCCGGATTTCTAAGAAATTTCAAAGCAATGGGCTAGCACTGTGCCCATTAAACAGTTTAAAGGATCCAAGATCACAAACCAGAGCAGTATTAGCATGTTGTCACTGGTAAGGCTATTTGTCGCTCCTGTGAAAGATGAACCTGAAAACAGGAGTGGACCTGCATCTGTCAGTAGTCCTTGTTCATCTCTGAATGAACCTTGTAAAGGATTATTCATTTGCACATGGGGGTCAGTTTTAGGACTGATCTGGTCTGTTGAGACTGATGTTGGATATGGATCACTTTTACAAGATAATGTGTACTGTCTAACAAAAAAATTGGTGAGAATTTGGATTTCAGTTGGGACATGTTGTGTCACGGTAGTCCTTTGGTGGTGAGTAAACTCATCATTAATTTATATCATAACACCATTATCTGTACCTACCTAAATGAATGAACTATGTTTAAAATAAGCTGTATCCTTTTTATCATGGTTCAATGGCTGTCTTAAAATTAAGTGTAGTTGAGGAGTCGATCCCATCAATCCAGTGGTAGTCAATTTACAATTGTACAAAATAAAATATCAGAAAAGATTCACCACATTTCTAATGAAAAACTAACTTGAAAACAGTGGACAGTGTTTTTTTCTTTTTAGGAAGTATATATTGGTTATCAGACTCTGAAATAGGTGAACCAGGAGCCAATCGTATGAGGCAGGAACACTGACATGTAATTGACCAATATAAAGATCTCGCAGTTGGTTCTATCGAGAGCGTATTGTGTTTTGCTCCAATAAACAGTTATGTTTCATTTCACTAAAACATAGGAAGGAAGAGAGAGAGAGAGAGAGAGAGAGTGACTGACTGACTGACTGGCCTTGTGCTTCAGCTCGATGGTTCTCTGCATCTCTGGAGACTCCCACACTGTGCTGGATCTACACTTCAGAATCAATCACTATCTAGCAAGTTTCAAAACGCAATGAAACAGGCAGAAGGTGAGCATGCACATATAGGTGTGCAAATGCTCACATGCATGCGCCCGTGTAAGACATGCACATACAAAGGTTAATCGAATGAAATCTAAGAATCATTGCGTTGCTCTCATGGCAAAAGCAAAAACAAGTGGTGGAAAAAAAAAAAAAAAGCTGCCGGGCTGCTTTTCACACTAGGGTGTGAGCATGAACGATCCACCTCTTGCAGTTGCTCTAGCTGGGCTGCAAAACACATTATCCTCTATCTGAAGTGGATCACAGACTCCAAAAAAATGCATCAGCGTAGACAATTTAAAGATATGCTACTGTTACAGTGGTGTATTAAATGATGTCATTATATGGTTTCCACAAGTAGCAAAAATTTACAGTTTATGTAGTTACATATACGAGCACCAGGAGCAATGAATTATAAATTTAGATTGATATGGACAATATTTATTGAGCTACACACACAGAGGTAGTGTTTTTCTGCATGGCGTTAGGCTGCCGTGTTTGCTAACGCAAACATGCCAGGCGTCTTGGCATGGAGTTGTAGGGGTTCCTAATGGTGTCCTGTGATAATCCATCCCATACAGCTTGCATATTCTCACACAGTTCCTTCGGATTGTGCGGTGGGGGTTGAGGTGGAGTTACACTAGTCCTTATGTGACCATCACCACAAACTGTTCATCTTTTTGCTAAATACGGTGACACCACACACAGATTTGTTGGTCCTCTCCATCAAGACAAAAACGGGACTCATTTCTGAAGATGCCATTCTAAGTCACTCCATGACAGTCTGGCCCAACACCACTGCAGTTTTTGGCAATGTTGACGTGGTGTTAAGGGCGGGTGTCATAACAGTCTGTGTGCATGTAGTCCTGCAGCATGCAGCCGCTTACTAATGGTGCTGGCATTAACAGGATGACTCAAAGAGGGCATCAATGCCTCTTGGGTCAGTCAGGTACAGTGATAAGACCCGTCCTTGTTTATGCGCGGCTAAGCGTGAAACTTGCATGACAGTGGTTGTTTTGGAGTGGGTTGAAGCTGATTATTTACATGAGCCTGGGTCTTGCACAAGTTTGTTTTCTAATGAGTGGTTTTATTATGTATATTTTTATGCCAATGTAAATTTGACCCTTTCTCTCTCTCTCCCTCTCCCTCTCTCTCTTTCTCTCTCAAATGAATGATGTTCTATGGATATTTTGGAATAACTGCAGATGATGCAAAGAAGAGTCATCCTCTCACAGGCAAGGAAAGGGTATAGCCCTGCTTGTCCTTTGTTTAGATATTTTAAAATGAATTGGTTAAGTAAATGTTCTTATGTTTCTGTATCAGTTTTTTTTGTCTTAAATGTTAAATGCCTAGCATTTTTAAAAAGGTGGCACTGCAATTTGACTGTTATAACGTGTTTGTTCCATCTTTTCACAAAACATAAAACTAAAAATCCTGATACATATTATGTGTAAAGTCTTAAAGTATTGTGATATTAATACATTTTTGCAGTATTGGCCACCCTCATACTGCCACCCATCTGTGGGAATCAATTTTGTGTGTCTGCTGTCACTTGGGCCTCTCATATTGGCAGATTTGCGTTTTGGAGGACATCACCTGGCATGCCGGCAAATTCTGACGGGCAGACAGATACTCTGGGAATATGCTACACGTTTCTTTCTCTAAAAGCTTTGTCTATAGTAGTCTGCCTGCCTACAGACACGCGCGTCCCCTTTTCAATGGCATATGCTCGACTGTTCTAACACGTCCTACTGTTTGTCTGTAGATGAAGTCGAAAAAGGAATTTCTCTTACAGTACAACTGGGTCTCATTTCTCTTGCATGAAAGTTAGAAAAAGTTTGCATCGGAAGCGTTTGGTATCTTGGCGTCCATAGGGAGCACAGGGTGCCTTAGAGTTTTTTTTCCCTCATGCTCCCTCCCTCCCTTCTTTTTTCCCCAATAAGAATAAGATAACACAAAGACCTGCTATCTGAAGATAAAAGTGAAATACTGCATAGTACTTTCCTTTTTCCTCCAAAAAAGAAAAAAAAAACAAGTCCTGCAGTAGGTAATGGAGTTTAAAAGTTATATACCTTTCTCAGACCTCACCAAGGTCACTTGCTTTGGCCTTAAAAGCACTTTCGGTTTATTTCTTTTTCTGTACAAATTCAAGTGTCAACAGCGAAACTTTCTTGGGTCTCTTTGTTTCTCGTTTATTGCGGATCAATCCTAAGTGATTCTGCTACAAGGCTTCCTAAGCTTTTTGTGGTTTCACATGCTCTCGGCCCAATCCAATTGTGTGGGGGCTGACCAGCACCAGTTCTGGGAAGATCTGCTCTAATCCTGTGATTCATAACTGAAGATGGAACATCAGTCATTATAGATCTGCGATAGACATCAGTCAATCACTGTGTCTAATGTGATTAGACTGCTGCCAGTCATTTTAAAGTTGTTCTCTTTTCCATTTACAGGATTGTAGATTGAAGGAAGAAAACATTTATCTGACTAAAGCAGCTGGCACATAAGGTAATTATTTTCATTACATGTCGGGTACATTTAGTGGTGTGGTAGGTAGACAAAAAATTTGTTTCTAGGTTTTCAGTCATACAGAAAACTAGACATACCCCAACACACAGGCCTACGTATATTCAGTATGTGTTAACGTATATTATTATTATTGTTATTATTATTATTATTATTATTATTATTATTAGTAGTAGTAGTAATAATTATAAAAAGACATATTTTTAATATATCATTTTTAAGCACCAAATTTCCATGTCTCTCTTTTTATTGCCATATAAGTCAAATATTTAAAAGAAAACAAATATATAATTTAAAAAAGATTGTGCTCCTCATATATTTTGACTCAGTTTAATGCTACACTAAAGCCTGTTCCACTGCGTGGTACTGGCTCACCTTTTTTTTGTTTTTTGGTTCCAGGTACTTTTTATTGGCATCACCCCCATCATGGTGAGTTAACACCAAAATGTGCCATAAAAATGCTGTAGAATCTTGACTGGTCAAAGAAATTTGCCACTATCCCTCTAAACACATATGCTAATGCTAGCTACCAGGTTAGTGTACCCGCTTGCGTTGCCTTTAAGCAGCTATTATCGCCTTCTTATCTAAACTGTTTCCTGTTTTTTCATCAGTCTTTTGTTATGCTGCCTTTGTTTTATTAAGTTGTCCTATTTGCAGTGGAAGCCTTAAGTAGCTGGTTCCAAAAGCGAGTAGAGTCAAGTCGAGCCATACCATGATGTGGAAAGACGCCACAAAAAAATGAGTTTCTGCCAATTGAGTTGTTAGTTATGTAGGAGATGGGCAAAGTGGTCTGGAACACTTCAAAAGTTCAACAAGATGTGCTGAGGCTAGGCAATTAAGAGTTTTAAATGTGGTAAGCAAGAAGTTGTAGTCAAAGCGCAACTTAAAGCCAGTGTAAACTGAAAAGTGTCAAAAAGCATCAAGGCACCCCTTTTAATTAGTGAATTTGACTATTTTAAGGTGCATCCATTGCTGTCACAGTTGTTGAATGGTGTGAACACAGAGCTTTTATAATTGCCACTGGAAAGCTGGTAACTCTCTAGAGTTGCCATTCTTGAGCTATACCTAATGCTAAGAAGTGTCTAAATCATATCCATTTTCGGGCTGTGGAGCACTGGGTCTACGTTGGATGGAGAACCATAGAATGGTGAGGAAGCTCCAATCAAGAGTTTGACAGGAGTTTGTGTGTTTGTGATCCAAAACTAATCATGCAACATCATGCATCATTTCATGATTTTGTACAATGTCTGTGTGCATTTTTGTTCTAAGAATGTACAAAAACAAGATGCACACATGTACTTTCTTAGTCACTATCACTGCATTATCTTGTCCCTTACATCTCTTTGTCCCTTTTAGTCATGAAGACTAAGCACTCCACTGCTCCAGATACAGGCGACACCTGGCCATAGCATAGTCACATGATTCTGAGGTCAGACCCACAGTCCCCCACACACACAATGGCTGGCTTTGTCCTCAGGTGTACCACTAGACTCCCATGTGATAAACACTGTAAGGTGGGTCAGAATATATGATCAGACTGTTCATAACCAAGGCACCACTTTATTAATCTGGACCCCTTTCCTGATGCAATTCTGTGCAAATAACATACCTACATTACACCCAAAATGTGAATTTTGACTTTTCCCCTCAGCTAAGGGTGAGCTTATTTTCATTGTTATTTGTCAAAAGTGTCAATTGTTTTGTAAACACAAATTAGAGCTGGACAGTAACATTCCATCATAAACTGAATTGCTATTGCCTGCCATGTCATATGTGAGATGTTTGTCAGTCAGTTCTTGGCAGTACATATTGGGTGGCATAGTAAGTGGGCAATCTTACCTTGCCATTTTTTAAACTTTTTTATTTTGTAAATGTTGTTATATATTTTTTCTTTTTATTTTCACCATTACATTCTACAACTAGAAGTTGATAAATGCTATGTTTTGGTAAACATATAGGCCTACGGTGATTGTCGTAAGTGCTTTCATCAAACAGCTTATTAGAGACTGGTATTGTCCATGCCATAAGAATTGGAGGAGCAAAAAAATGGAAAAGAAAAAAGATGACTCCTTGGTCTGCATGCTACTTGACTATGACTATAGACTAACAGGAATTGTTTTCCAGAAATACAGTAGCCACTATGTTTTAGAAACAGGGCAATAATGTCAAGTGCATCACTCCCTTGGGTCGGCAGTGATGGAGCCATGTCAACTATTTCAGTAGACCCATGACTGATAATTTCAGTGTCTACCATATTAGCAATTCCATCAACAACAATTCAGAAAAACAAATCACAAAGAAAATGTGCTTTGAGAAAAATAAACTATTTATTGGGTAAATAAACAGCACAGTTCAAACATATTCAATAAATAAATAAATACAGTCTGTATTCATCATAAAGGATTCTGAAAGAAAAACACAAACAATAAAATCATTCTTGTACACTTCAGTCCAATCTTCTACTGTTCAAGTTTTCCACTGTACACATAAATTGTGTGAGACTTGGAACATCATCCAGGAGAACCAATGCTATTAGACTATCCAGGTAACGATGAAGAAATGGCAGAGATGTATTCCGAGTCTTGACCTTTTACATTTTTTCTTGTATGTTCAAATATTGAACTCTGGGAGTCTGGAATGGGATTGGAGTGGACATCCATGGATGCCCTTCACCTAAGGAAGAGAAGAGGGCATATTAGTTCTGATTGATGGGTAACTTTAAAATCTTTCAGACTTTATGGCCACATTGAACTTAAATGATAGCTGTACTTATAATGGTTTGTGAAAATTCAGTCCCTCTGTCCAGATGGATATTGGTGCTTCTTTTGTATTTCAGGTTTGGGGCCTGTTCTAATAAGACCCATGATTAAAAGATCATATTTTGGTTTTAGCTAGTAACTTAAATCCTGGGAGACATTTCAGCACTGGAGGAATTGGTTGTTGCATTGTAAGATAATATATTATAGGCAGATTATCACCAGACCCATTTGCTTATCTGAAAAAATTGCTTAATTTATTAATATGAATGCTTTTGGTAGCCAACTAAACAAGAGGAAATACACTGGGAGGTTTAATGTTTCTCTAAAACTATGAGCAACCTTGCTTTTGTTTTCTTTTGTTTAATGTAAGATGTGCTGTGATGCTCTCTGGAAGATTGTGTGGAGATTTCCAGTAGACTCCAACAATCTGAGCCAAACTTTAATATTTACTATGAACATGCTTCTAAGTAAATGTTGAATTGGTGTGGCAATCTTTTCGGGTCATCCAGTCATCTCTGTTCCTTTTGAATGGTATGCTCAGTAAGCCTGGGACCATGCATATCAATTGCATCATTGCAATATTCATTAGGTTGTGAAAGACAAATGCTGATTCTAGATCATCATTCTTTCTTCAGGTGAATCAACCTACTTTTTCTTTTTCTTTTTTTATATATACCTTTTTTGTATGCAATCGATACAACTAAACAAACTAATTCTGTGACCACAAATCTGGAACACTTTTTATAGTGCATGTTATGTATTGTACATTCTTGCATTGCTTGTTCCTTTTAGTTTGCTCAAAAGCATGGCTTTAAGTCTATGTTGGCTACATCAGGTCAAGTGTATGTAGTGCATCTTAGCATTCTTCACATTCCAAGAAAATATCAGCTGAACTAGAGTGCAATTAAATAACACAATACTGTCTCATGTCACTTTGACACATGCATAGAGATTTTCAACAAAAGCTGTTTATACAATGTACAGTGTTACAGTGTTATCCATGCGTGTGAAACCGGCACATCCAAATATTAAATGTGAAACTCAGCAGATATGTTCAGAAACGGACTCCTGTACTTTTGAGGAACAAAAAAATCTCAAAGGTCTTAAGATCACCATGTATTCAGTGGCAACAATGAGGACAACAATTGCAGCTGACAGGCGTCTTTCCTATTTCAGGATGCACCTTTGTTCCCTTGCACCTAGAGTGTTCTCACGTGGATTTTCTTACCATCCCTATAACTTGATAAGATGTTTAATTTTGTGTGTGAGCGTGTGCGCGACAGTGGTCTGGGAGTGTCTTGCATGTAAGCCTATTTTGTAAGACATCGTCAGGAAAGAGAATATCTTATCAAATTTCATCTGTTGCTCCAACAACCTTTCCACAAGAGTATTCTTTTATATTGTTTTCAGGTAACTACGTAGTATGATGGCGAGTAGCCCAGTTCAACATTTGACTTCATTTTAAATTCTGAGGTCGAGATTGTATTTGTTTCCAACATTAAGAGTTTTGACTGAGTTCTTGGTGGATGAGTGTGTGCATAACATAAGCCCCTCTCCCTTGCTACCCACTTTGATAAGCCTAGATAACCTAGATGCCTTGCTTTGGTTGTTGTCAGTGGTTTCTATGAATGATAAATGAGAAATGCTCAGACAAGATCAGAAATGTGTATCAGAAACACAGTTTTATATTTCGATATCCTTTTTTTTTATGACATGCATTGAAACTGTAACACTCTTAATGTCATACATTAGAGTGTAAAAGCGGTCTTTGTCAGAGAATATATGGGTAGATACTCTATATAACAAATAAAATCTATAATAGGGATTAAAGGCAATCCCTGTGTACTTTGATGTTAGAAGTCTTCGGAGGAAAAATTCTGTGTCATGGTGACAGCACAGACATATTACAGCCAATAACTGGACTTCAGCAATCTGTCCATGGTTAGATTTTCCTATAGCATACACACTTATGATGTGTACACTTATGTTTTTTCGTACAAATCCTTTTTCATCTTTTCTAGAGAAGTAGTGAATGTGATATACTTTAGGTAATTAAACTAGCTCCAACTTGCTTGAATGTTTCTGTAGATGCTGCAGAATTAGATTTGTAGGTGCCCAACTTCAGCACTTTACCCACCAGTTAGGTAAATTCTAGAAGGTCGCTTTCGGTGAAGACCCAATAACAAAAAGCACTTCAATCCAATGGGATAAATTAAAAGCCCCAGCTACAGTCAGCATAGTGCCTCTGGAGAGAGAAACACGTTTGAAGTGTGATCCAAGATCAGCGTGGATGCATGTTTCAGCATCGTTCTTGCTGGTGCTGACTCAGCACAATCTGCTGGCCTATCTGTGTCAAACTCTCCACATAGCCTCCATTATCTCTCAAAGAAATGGAAGTGGCGCTTGATCCACACTTACCCAAACCGAACCTCCTGACTCGACAGTCATGCTGAGATTGCACACACTACCATCCTGAGTAATCAAGTAGGAGTTTCTATCTGCCACGTGAGTGCTTCCATTAAACTAAGCAGTTCTCTCCATTTAGTGACAATGGCTGTTTTCTCACTAATAAAGAGCCTGCCAAGGCACAAAGTCTGTAGCTAGCCCTCAACAAGCATCTAGTGATATACCTTACCCCACAAAACAATGCACAAGTTTGAGCCATATGATGACACAAAAGATCACGAGGGCCAATTGCCAGTCTGTGGTCTGATGTCTGCTGTAGAAAATCATGGGTGCACTTGTGCAACAGGGCTCAAAATAAAGCTGTCAATGAATAATTTGGCTAGATAGGCTAAACATATTGTCACTCGCATGCCAGAACATTTTTACAGTGCATATTTATTTGTTTACATTATTTTAAACTACCTGTGAAACCACATTTTGATAGTGTGATTAAATTGGTTAAAAAACATAATAGTCAATTAAAACTTTTTTCTCTGCTTGTATAAAATTACCGGTTTAGATATAGAACTTTTTGCTAAGATGCCCCTACTAACCTTTAGTCTTGATGCAGGTGAGCAATCCTCAAATCCATGTCACATCTCCCCTCACCTAGAAGAACAAACAGTGGCATGTCAGGTGAAGAAACTGCAGATGGCTCCATATGACTAGTTAAATCAGATATAACCCCCCTGAAACTGGGATATTGTGACCTACTTTTCCTCCCACCAATTCTTTTTTTTGTTGTTGAGGTAGATAAACCCATGCTCTCACCGCATATCAGAGAATATATAAGCAAAGTGTAGTGCAGTGTGCATCCCGCATCCCCCCCACACAGCTGAGGTACATTGAAACAGTTTCAGCTATTATAAATCATTTACCACACATTCCATTCCCTCTTTTAACCCCTCAGTGAAAGCGCATTTGGTCTGGGTTAATAATATTTCCTCTGAGGAGTGTGTGCATGTGTGTGTGTGTATGTGCAGTGACAGGAAGCCTTCACTTGTAGTGACCTGTGGCCCAGCTGTGTCCTGGATTGTGTCAGAGTAAGTGCTTTTGTATTGATGTGGGTATTAATGATTTAATGTCCACTGCTGCCTTCTGTGCACCATGAACACACTGTGACGCATTCCAAGAACCAGCAACCATCAGATCTTGAGACTCTAAAGACTGATCTTCTAGATCTACCATAGCTTGCTAAGTTGTTAGCTTGACCTTTTGGGGTAGATTCACAGAAATTGACCTATCCTGTGCCAGAGGTCAGATAAGCTTTATAGGAATGCTGCAGCATACAAAGTTAGACCAAACAAATTTTGAGGGTTTTGTTTATGTAAAATTATATATATTTTTGTGTACAAAGAAATAATTACAATGTTAAGTTAGATTGTATGTAGTTTTTTTGTTGCTTTTTGCAATTAGGTACCAAAATAATGTTTTAGTTTGGTAGTAAACTACTTTAAATTGGAAACTAAAAGCCTCAACATACTTCACATATATGATGTCATATGTATAATATTGAGGTAGGGCTGAAGGACATTTTTTTCTTTTTCTGACTAATATTTCTACTGCAAATAAACTTAATTGTGATTGTTTTCCATGTATAAGTGTTCATTAATGTCTGCACTCCCTTCAACTGCAATTTATTTATAAAGACAAATAAACAAATATTCTTTCAGCCCTACATGGAGACCTTATTTGCTGCAAATTTCATATATACATGTATGCTCATTTTCACAATTACCCTTTAAAACCCTAAAGCCCTGTCCATCAAACGGAGCATTTTAAACAGCAGATGTGTGTCCTAATTGTGTGCAGTGCTATGGATTGAATTTGGCCTTTCTGTCGATTTGAATATATTTTTGAAGTAATAATGTACTGAAATGTTATGACATTGTTACCCTGCAGCTCCTTTTTATCAACAGTGTGTACTTTTCTACTTTTACTTTTGTGCTATTAAATTTTAAACCTGTTGGAAAACTTCTTTAGAAAAGACAAAATAGGAAAACATTTAGCATAAAGTGACTACTGACTCTCCCAATTGTCAATTCATTTTAAGTGTGCCCACATTTGATTGTTAGTTTATTTATTTTTTAAAGCATCTTTGCACTCTGAGGCGAGATGACCGGGAGAATGAATGTAAGATACATTCAGTTAAAGCTGCTTGTTAAAGAAAAATAAGTTGTCTTTTGCTGCTTAAATTTATTGCTTAGACTACAGTTTGTGTGGCATAAAAATGTTAAGCATTCAAATACTAAACAAAGAAATTAGAGCAGATATAATGGGGATGTATTCATCAAATACTTTGGGCCAGCTTCACTGAAACCCCAGCATCATGTATCAACTCTTGAGAGAGGCCACCCGATCTGGGTGACAATGCTGTGCTACACCAATATGAGTCCTTGGGCAAGACTTCTAACACTACATTGGCCTACCTGTAGTATTATTAACATTGTGTGTTGCTCTGGATAAGAGGGTCAGCTAAATGCCATAAATGTAAATGTATTGAATTAGGTTGAATAGGTTAGTTTTAAACCAGTGTTCTGTATGCTTGTGCAGACTTAAGACCACTTTCACAGCACATTTGTGGCCAAAGCGTGGATGGGTCAATACTCTGTAAAGACTGAAAAGTAATAAAATGGACAATTTCTGTGCAACACACGTTTGCAGAAATAGAATTGCCAGGTGACCACAGAGACCTGTAACAATGGTCTGTATTTATATTTAATCATTAATATGAGAAATTTTGTTAGACAGAAGTAATGAATGTAATGAGTGTGTTCATGCATGGAGATAAAAACATAAAAAATAGTTTCCTTGGAACACGTACGCATACAAAACAGCAGAAAACAGCTTTACTGTCCATACAGATTTAGTGTTTGGTTTTAATGTGCTGCACTTTAACAAAGACATCTGAGTGCAGCAGATATGCACAGGGACCCCTTCATCTCTTTCTCTTTCCCTCTCTCCCTCCTTCCCTCCCTGCTTGCTTGCTCGCTTGCTCTGCCCTTGGCACCAATGGTTTGGTATCGCCTTGGCATGCTGGAACGTTGCCATGGAAACCTAGATAAACCTCCGCTCCGCCAACCTGCAAGATGGGTGAGGCCATGCGCTTCAGCGTGCATTCGTGCGCGCACACGCACGCACACCATGGTCTCTGACCCAGGCGGCGTATATCCTAGTCTTATGCCGGGGGCTCCAATCTTTTCTTATGTGTGCAAATGAATTCATGGCTGTCCAGAGAAGGTGAGAATGGCCCCTCCTCCTCATGGTTTACACACTGGAGAAGGGGCTGCCCTGCTGTGGGGTTACCAATAAAACCCAAGACCGTAGATAACTGTCTTTGATGGTGAATTACTATAAATTTGACAGCATCGTTTTTAAAGCCATAAATGGGTTTTTTTGCTGGCTTGCAGTGTTTTCTTACCACATGATAGTATTACGAGTTTATCAACAAGGTTGATTTCTTTTGGGATGTGCATGATTAAGTGATTATGTCCAAGTTATTTTTTTCATTAGCCATTATAAATAGTTTAATTTTGTCTTTTCTCTCTAAAAACGTGCATGCCTGCAAACAAACAGGACTCCCTTTTGTAGTGAATAATACACCTGAGGTTCAGCACTTTTATAATGGATAACTCTTTGCTTACATGCTACATGTAAGACCTTCTTCCAGTAGCATTAATGATATAATAAAAAATTAATGGCTTATAAAGCTCATAGCCTAAGATATGAGACATACATAAATGGTTAACATCTGAGCTTATGCCCTCGTCTCTCTTTTCCTCCCTTTTGTAATTTCAAGATGGCCCAACCCTTGCACACCCTAAAAATAATCCTCTGTGATTGGATGGCTAATTTGAAGTGTCAATTATTCTTATGCAAATGTACACATTTTCTCACGTTTCAAAAACGGAAGAGCACAGATGGCTACACAGAAATCTCCCCGCGCAACGCAAAGCAGCCGACCAGACAAAAAAGAGCTTGCATAATGTGATGCCGTTATTTGCATGTCGGTCCTCCTCCACCATGTAACATAAAGCATTGCAGATATGACTGATATGGCTAATGCTAAAAGTGCTTTGCAAATGGTCAGGATGGCAGCGTTTATTAAAATGAAGAATAGCTGGCTTACATAGTGCTAACATAATGGCTGACTTACTTATATAGACACTGGACTAAGAATGGTGATATGTGGAAAAAATAAGAGAAGTTCTCATTTTTACAGCATTGATATACAACAAGGACATGTATTCTGCATAGATCTTTGAAATGTACATCCTTCAATAACTCCTATATTAAATACATGACCTACACATTTTTGCATTGGGTAATGGGTAGACTGCTCTGAGCTTCTTACCAATGAGAAACATCCTATGCTATTAGCAGTGAACCTCCTACGCCTGCCAATCAAGGAATTTCATCTCTGTCTGAGTCAAAAAGCAAACATCAGTTTGCCAAAATGAGGGCAAGAAAGGGGGAATTTAAAAGGAAAAGCCAGACAGACGGTAGAAGAAAAAACAGAGCAGTAGAGAGAGTACAGGAAGCTGCTCTCTCAGCGTGACCTGAACAAGCCACTAAAACGTGATTCCTGACAGTTCGCTCACACTCAGACTAAGAGACAGCGGCCTCTTTGCTTTCACACTAAAGACCATGATTTTGCCTCAGACAAGTCCATGGACTGACACACCTGCTGTGAAACCTGGCAACTCCCAGACAAATATGCGGATAAGCTTCAATAGGCTAGCATGGAAATGGTGGACAACCCATTTTAGTTTTAAGAAGAAAGGGGATGTTAAGATGTGGTAAAATTAGCCCAGTGCTAACATTTTTAAAGGGGAGAAATGGCACGTATAGAAATGCATAAGCTTGAAATACAAAAAAAAAAAACATGTTCCCTGACCTTCTCAGCTGATGCTGTAGTGTGAGAAGAAAAAGGAGAGGGGGAAAAATAAGCTTTTCAGACCCAAAACAGTGGATCAAGCAACCTGCTGTGGCATCCTGTTACATAATGACAATGGAGCCCTTTCAAAGTGAGTCTCAACATGGCAGCCAGGTCCTCAAGTTCTGTTGATTGTCTCACACAGGGTCAAGAGCGAGAGGAAAGAAGGGGAGTGTTGAGTTATCTTAGACGATAATGGCAGTCTCTGAAATGAGATGGGCTTGGTGTGTTAAGTTGGTTTTGACCCCTTACCTCCTAAGCTAATGCTGTTAGTCTGGGATGTTCAAAAGTGACAAAACTCTCACAGTTTTTGGGGGTTGGATCCATATGGAAGGAGGATTTTGTTACCAATTCCAGAGGTACAAAGAGAGTGTGCAGAAGATTATGCAGTTAATTCTACCCCAGTAGCATTGTTAGTTGTCTGGTATTTGGAAAACATGTCTTGTTGAATGAGTTGAGTTTCAGGAACGGTTGTTTACAACGATTGGTTCTGAATGAACCAGATCCTGCAGGACCAAAAGTTTAGTGAAACATTAAGTATTTCGATTTTTTACTGATGGACATTCTTTGGTAGATGGCCTAGCCAAGTTGATTAGAGTATCTGTCAAGAGACTGACTTCTTTAAGGGGTGTTCAAAGTCTAGCCCCATGGCCAAGAAAGATTTGAATTTACTGAATGCCATGTAGCCTCGACTACAGCCATAAAGCTCAAACTTAACATGGAGAACTGCCTAGGTTTAGCTAGGTGGATAAACATGCCACATGTCAAGAGACTAATGAATTTAGTATTAATAAACATGAAACAAAGCATGGATGTTACAGTAAATATTTAAGGGGTAACTACAAGATGTGTTCTCGTTATACTGAGGGTTATGACTAAAGGGTGTGACTGAAAAGTTTTGAAATCTTAAAACTAAGCACCTTTTAAACAGTAAGAGAAAACAAAGGAGCTCAGAGGGATATGTTTTGATACATTAGAGACAATACTTTTCACCTGGACCAGGAGAAACATGCATGTGCTGCAACTCTCTAGTGACAGATTTATACCAAATTTTTTACCAAATTCTCTGAATACATCACCAGCAAGCTGCTTAGATTTATTGCTCCAGAAGATCTGTTAGTCATATTTTCATATAATTTGTGAATCATATTTTGGCCTGTTCTGATCCGATCCTCTTTGTACAAAGTTTGCACACCCCTGCTCTAGCAAGTCTACCAGATGGATGCATAGCCCAGATTCTGTCACTGTCATAGTGGACAAGGCTATTCACACAGCTTGAACTACATATGCCTAGTGCCTTTTATTTTCACCTGCCTCTCCTCCAAAAAAATGTGTGTGTCTCTGTGTGTTTGTGTGTGTCATACACATCAAAAACCGTAAGGTGAATCCTTTTGAGCTGGCGGCACGGTCGGCCACAGAATGAATAAACATCCATGTCAGGAGAAACTGATACACTCCCTTTTCAGCCAGACGGGCCTCTCGTGGGAAAAACAGCTCGCACACAATGGACAGAGACGGCCTTTTGTTGAGACTCTCAGGGCTGTGGGCTAGCTCTTCTCTCCAGCCTGTGCCCTGAACAAACCACTCCCCTCAGCTCACACACTAGCAGACGCACAAAGTTTGCTTCTCCTTCCATCTGAACTGTAAAAATCTTCTCTTCCCAAATTATGTTGCTCTGTAGTGAGCATAGACACTTGAAAATTTTCAGGAACACAAAAAAGGAAGGTGAGAGAGAGAGAGAGAGAGAGAGAAAGAAAAAGAAAAAGAGGGAGAGCGTATCTCAGCTTGTAGTTAAACCACCCCCCAGAGGGGGTTTTAATACTGGCCCTAAATCCTTGGGATAGTGGCTCGCCATGAAGCTGCTCCAAAACAAACCCACAAGGAAGGCCCCACAGTGGGCCAGCCCAGGGGAATTTACGCACGCTTTTGTCCAAGATTCAAAGGTTTCAGCATTAGACAGCCTGGGCTTTGGCGGGGGGTGGGGGGGTTCTTGTAGGTGGGTTTCTCAGTCTTCATACTGAACTTGAACTTGACATTGATGATTCTTTTTTGGTGATCACAAAAATCCCCCATGGATCATCACCACAATATAGTTATTTTTGCAAACACATGACTTAGAAATGTTTTTTCTTGAAAAACAAATAACAAAACACAAAAAGAGTTGGAGACATTTTGCATGGTGTTTACTATTTAATTGTTTTTGTGTGTTACCCGTTTTGTGTAGCATTAACCATGTTCTGTATTTCGCATTCATATGCATTCAAGCTAGTCGATATGTTAGCACATTATGTTTAATGTTGGTGTCTTTATTGATCTGATTTTCAAAGCCTTGAGAAAAGCTGGCACCCTTTTTCTCTAGTGCTGCTTCACCAAAGTCCGTTCTCACGGACGCCTTCCACCGCCTCTCCCTTGCCCCCCATTCTGTGCTTTCAGCTCCAATTTGGGCCTCAATAAAGTTGTTATGCATGACAGTTTGGGGAGCAGAATGGATGTGGCTCAAGCCTGCTGTGTGGCTACAAAGTGGGCCCATTCTCCAGACCCCAGCTCAGTTACGGGGGCCAAAGGAAAGGGAGCCGCACGCCGTTGCTGGGACGTTCTCAGACTGACGGAAACAATTAGACTCAAACGGCTCAGAGCAACAGACACAGGATGCTCACGACCTGCATGTATCTTCTGCTTAGAATGGCTTGGTCACCGTTCATGTACCCCTAAGCATCAAGAAGGAGAAGACGCTTTGTAGACTTCTAACCACCCATGAATTCTTGAACTGGGACAACTGCACCTTATGTTTGTATTTTAGTAGTATTGTCTTAAATTGTAAGGACTTTGGAATAGAAGGTGTTCCAAAGTATACTGTACACTCAAAAAGTATACTATACAAAATTATAGGGTTTTTAGCTAACATAGAAAATGTTGGGTTAGATTGTAATTGTAAATGGTTTTACATTAAGCATTTTGTTGCTGTGGTATTTCTTATATCTCTGAAATAGACTCTCCATTGGAGAAGCATAAATACATAAAGGTATGAGAAAGTAACAAGTTTCTCTTCGATGGATACTGTCACAATACATGTTTGTCTGTTGTATAATTATAGTTTGTGTTACCCCCCTCCCCAAGTCCCCTTGCTAATAAGCACATGAGAAAGTCCTTTTTTGTGGGGTCCTGAAATAGGGCGACCATATGTGCAAGCATTCTGTATCATTCTGCTATACTGCCCTGCACGAGGGGGACCACCATAACATAGTTTGTCTTCCATACAAAGTTTCGGCCAAGCATGGGTGGACTCATTAGACTGCTTTTCTTTGGAGCCAATGAAGCTCAAAAGACCTCCAACAAAGGAGCTAATCATGGCCTCCTTCCTCTGCCTTAGCTGGAGCTTCTCTTTTCACCGGCTGGTCTTAGATCATTTCTCCCAGCTTGCTAGCCAGCTAGGTAACGGCCTTGCCTTGGCTAACTAACAGAACCGTGGAATTCTTGCTACTGATTTGTTTCTATTTGTGTAACACAGGGTACCTATGTACACATATGTATGTATGTATGTATGTACCCACATAGATATGTGCATGCATGCTTGTAATGGCATGCAAGTGTAATACAAAGCCGCCTTCTCCCACACATGCAGAGTGCCCTAGTAGATCCTGTAGTGTAGGTGGTGTGCCAAGAAGTGCCATTTTGCGCATGATAATCTTTTGGAACGTGTCTGTTGAGATGTTACTGTGTGGTCAAACCTGGTGGTGGTGAAAAGTGTGTGTAAAGGGATGGCTGTATGGGTGCGCATCTGGTGTATGTGTGGTGGGTGTGGGGCTAAAGCAGACAATGGAGCTCTAGGCTCCTCTATTCTGATATTGACCTTGAACCTCAGCAGCCTTCACTCCCATAGTTTTTGGGGTTCTCTATGTGAGTGTGTTCTCCTGGTTCTTCTAAATAATATGTTACTCTCCATCACATCAAATGCTACATTGTGTAAAAACATCTAGGCCAGCTAATGGGTTAGGATCACCGTACCGTGATAACAGTAACTTTCATACACACATTGGAGAGCACTGGTGTTCTCATATGTAATGTACTTTAACAGGTTGGGTAAATTTATTCTGAAATTCTGTATTGCTCCATTGCATTGCAGTACGGTAGCTTATTTTTTTTACTTTTACAGCATCTGTCCCAATCCAGCTGGAGCTGCTAGCTGCTCCACTGAGGCTGCATGGGTTTGCTCTGTGTACCAGGCTGACAAGCATTTCTTAGCAGCGAGCTCGAAGATAATAGCGCAGTAGGTTAACCAGCGCTTTGCTGAGTACAAGAAAGTGCTGCCAAAATGTATTGTGGTGTCTGCATTGTAAATAGTTCTGTGCTTAAAGAGAGGAAATGTTTATGTTGGGCTATTGTATGCACCTTTGTACAAGCGCTTTTATGTTGAAGAATCTGAATGGCTCATCATAGAGTACTGGGTTTTCTGGAATAGAGCAGAGATTTTAATGTTGGCACTTGAGATTTTTTTTATTTTTGAAGTGTTTGACACAGTTTTTGGCAAATTATAAATAAATTAACATTATGAACCTTAACCAAAGGTTGAAAAGTCATTTAAGCGTCTCCCAAGAACCAAAAATGTTCAATTATTTAGCAGTTTACTTTTAGTGAAAGCCTACATTTAGGGGGGGGTGTCCAAACTCTATAATTGATACCTGATTACCTACCCAACAAATGAAAATTTAACTAGGGTGCCACCCTAAGTAAATTTATATCCTACATTAATAACACGTTTATTGGACTTCATGTCAATGACATGGGACTCGATACATGGCTATGTACATTGGCAGACTACAGTGTCATATTTCAAGCATCAGTAAATCAGTCTCGGTCAAAACAACTTTTGAGAAGTTGCATCAGGCAAAGCGGTCTTGACTGGTAACGTTTGTGGACACTGTCATTTTTGTTCATAACTAGATTACAGTTTTATAATTATAGTTTTACACAATATTTACATAACTGCTCGTTGTTTTTTCTCATGTCTGCTTCAGTGCACAGGATAGTCTCAAAATGACTTAACATAAAGCCTCACTATTTTTATTATTTTATATATTGTGTTATTGTAGTTTTTGCCACTGTAATTCACTGTAGTTATTTTCTGCACGGTTACTTGAAAGAGAGATTTCTGTTACTGGTACAATTATTCTACCATTTGATCTGAAGACTTTAGATATTTTGTAATGTGAGTAATGCCGTTGAAACGGCAAAGAAGAGAGACAGGGTATGAAGTTGAGGAGGGGGGTTTTGGCAACAGGACTGTCTAATAATAGAACTCGCTCGAGTTTGCATAGCAGCACATCTACACAACCTCCTCCTCACTAGCAAGAGGAAAAGAAAGAGCGAGCTAGCTAAAGAAAAAGCAGTGAAAAAAAGGTACAGATTGCCTAAACATGAGATCTTAAAGGGTTAAATATACACATTCCCTGGCCATATTCCAAACACTGACAGCAGATTATACGTAGTCAGAATTTAGTTGGCCACGATTCATCTTGTAAATGCTGCAAACTACATAGAAACGCAGTGCTGCTGCTGCTCAGCTGCAGCCTTAGCTTCAGAGGTTTCCCTCCTCCTGTATCGGCAGTAAGTCTCCCTCGCACTGCCCTACATTCAGCTGACTGATCCAACACACACAGCCTTCTGTCACAAATAATCATTACAGTGCCACCCCCTCCCTTCCTGCGCTCGCTCTACCACTGTATTAAATATTGAAGATTTTCAACTTTCAACTGGGTGAGCGTTAAAGCGCCCCACCATCAAGAGACACACAACCCCCATAAGCATGCATGCAAGCTTATTCACTCTGAGAGACACACGTGCACACCCAGTGTCTTGCATGTACAGTAGTGTACATTGTGCACCCTTGCATAGGCGCTGTCCTTTATTAGCATGTCAATTTAGCATTTCCATTTCTTTCCACTTTAGATCATAGCTTGGCTCGTGTCAAGCAACTCTTCCTCATCCTCCCCCACACCTCTTCCGCCGTCCTTCTTTTTTCCTCTCTTTCTGCATCCCTTTGTTCTGTCCCTTGCTTGCCAAGTACATCAAGGTGCACGTTTCCTTGAGCGTTGACTGGTGCTAATGCTTTTTTAAAAGAATAGCACGCTGTGCCCTGACCGCTAGCTGCTAGCTAGGTGCGCGTGTCATCAGGTCGGCGTTAATTACTCGCTCGTTCATGGGCGCATCATCACCATGACGACGAGCCATTAACGGAGGAGAGACTGGGTGGATGAAAATGAGTGCAAATGAGGCCCCCACCCAGACCCCCGGCATGGATTTGGAGATTGGCCAAGCGTTGTGGCATACACGTTCCTTATTAGAGTTTAATAACGGGGCCTTGATAATGTACCTGCATGTCTCTTTTAAATGCAACAATGGAGTGGGATATGCATGGAGGCGAACCGTATAAGGAGTAGGGGTGGGTGGAGGGATGAAACCGGTGACTTGACACAGAAATGAGGACACTGAATTTGCCTGATGTATGAGGATTGGGGTGGCAGAGATCGTAGCGTCATCTCTTTTGTGTGGGTGGTTGTTGGGGGGGAGGGCATGTTTAAACAAATGTTTGTGTTTAAATAGTCGTAGCTCTGAAGTAGTGTCCTGTCTTTTGTGATTAGCTTGTTGTAAATGCAGCATGGTGGTTTTACGTAAGGTGCATGCATCTTAATCATTGCTTCTTTTTTTTTTTGGATAAGCTAGGGTACAGAGTATGTGAGCAATACAGATATGGAGACTGTTGCCTTACTCCAAGCCAATGAGAGACAGGGTTGTTTAGCCCTTTGAGGATGGGTGATGACAGTTAAACCTCAGGCCAGTACTATTTTAGTCACATGCCCAAAAAAACCCATTTGCACAAGTCATTATGAAATGAGTTATTATTTTATTTATTATGTGTTTAGCTCTTATGTTTGATATAACATTGAATGTAATTTTAGAGCAATTATTATTTATTTGAAATGCATTCAGTCCTATGATGTTGGGCAAATTCAAGAGACCAAACCTGCTAGCATCTTGCACACACCCACACACGCTCATGCTGGCCTAAAACTAGCCATGGCCCAACAGGCATTGTCGTGATGGAGTACAATTAGAGAGATTCCAGACAGAAGTCGCTGGGCACTGTTTTACAGAGAAATGCCACCCCCCTTCCCCTCCGCCATTTTGGGTACAGATTGCAGCCATTATCAGGCCTATTTCCCAGGTACAGAAAAGCATCCGAAGAACAGAGGAGCCGGCGGCTAGCGGCGTGTAAGAATCGCCAACGGGGATAGGGGGTGACAATTTCGTATGCAATTGCCATTGTCACTCACAGACTCTCTGTGTCTGCGACTTTCATTTCGTCAAAGCAAGAGCTATTTCCAGTCGCAACAGTGGGTGGGTGGTTGGGGAGGGGTGTACCACAGTCTAGATTCTAGCGCCTAAGTGATTCCAAGGTTTCTGAGAGCATTCCTGTGTGTTAGCCATTAACAAAATGGCCTCCTAAAATGCCATATATGATTTAACATATCCACAGATGAGAACCAGATAGTAGGTTTCAACGGTGGGGTTGCAGATTTGAAAGGAGCTGACAAGCTTCTGAGAGAAAATCTAAGAGAATGCTGCTGCAGCCGGCTTTCAGTATTCGTGCAGAGCATCTTCATTGCCTTTAGATTAAATATGCAGAGTACTGCTAATAAAAGCAGGTTCTTTTTCAGAATCACACGTTAAATAAATCTGCTTTCTTTTTGTTTCTGCGGCATAGAATTGATTAATACATATAATTATTTTGAAGAGTTTTTCTGTAGTTAAGACCCCTTATCGTTCGAAAACATTCCTATTAACTTATTAACTATAATAAGTTTATTTTGGGACCACAAATATTTAGTTCTTTTTTTAGATGCAGAAATATTATGTGCACTAACAATAATGCTACAGATGTGATCAAGATACGCTGGAGCAATCCTTAAATTTGGCCAGTATGCACAAGCACGTTTGTGCAAACCTTAAAAAACTCATTTGCCACACAGAATCTAATCAAGCCTTTGTGTTCCATTGCAAAATCCAGGGCGGAGAAAGGAAAAGTGGCAGCGTGCGAATGCTTGGTTACCCACTGAAAATGAGAGAAACCTTGGCGAGAGCGGCACTGTGCCAGGCTAGTAGCGCTGTCCCACTAATTGATTGCTTCTTGCTAACAAGGATGTAATGTATTCTATTGTGTTTTTCCTCTTCGGCTATGTTAATGAGGTCCGAAGCAGAACACGCTTTTTCTTTTTTCCTCCCCCTCCTGCTTCCCCCCCTTTCTCCATCCCTTTCTCTCTCACAGATAGGGGATTTGATGTGAAGATGCTATGACAGGCTCTCTCTCTCTATGCAGCTGGCATGGAGGATGCAGTAGGGGTACGGTAATGGGATCATGGGAGAGTGGCCTATATGCCTCTCTCTCTCTCTCTTTTTCTCACTCTTGCACACCCACGCTCACACACAAGCCCACCCCAAGTCCACCCTACAAACGTGCTCCCCCTAATGAGGGATGGCGGGACAATGGCACCATTGTTGCCCCCCTTGTTTTGAAACTCCGGCCTGAGAACAATCGCTGTTTACCCAAGCAGTCGCGGGGGCCTCTCGGACCCGGACGTTAATTAATTGGAGGAGCCTCTGATTGAGTCTGCGTTGTGCACCCCGGCACAAAGACAGCCATTCAGGGCCCCTGGGCCACGAGGAGAAGGAGCTCTCTCACGGCAGAAATGTACGACTCTCCTTCCTCTCTCTCCCTCCCTCCCTCCCTCCCTGCCTTCTTTCCTTTCCGGATCAGCCTCCTCTACTCTCGCTCAGTCCTCTACCCATCCCTTCTTTCTCTCTCTATTTCCAGCCACCCCCCACCTCCCCATATCTGCATTCTCATTGCCTATGCGAGAAAGAACCCGCCCTCTGTCTCATTTGCACACCTGCTAAGATGCATACAGACAAACACTGAATAAAAAACTGACTGTAGGGGAGGAAAAAAAACACATTTAAAAATGCCTAAAAATAGTTCTTAAAAATATGTGAGTGGCAGAAATGCGCAAACCATGTAATGTAATGGTGCATGACAGTGTAAGAATGAATTTCAGGACTAGCAATGTGATGTAACAAGGGAATGTAACATGTATTGAATCCATTGGAAAAAATGCATTGAAATTGTAGTTATAGTTCATTATATGATTTAACAGATTTACTAGCATAAGGTACTGTATACTAGCAATATGTAAGCAGTTCTAAAGGAGCAGAGGAGCTTTCTAAATGCATTTACACATCACATTAGAAAAGGGAAAAAGGAAGGAAAAAGAAAAAAAAAAACGTGGCACTAAGAAATCCTGCCATATCCGTAGCTCTGTAAATTTGCATCTGTGAATTTCCACTCCCACACTCTGTCAGATATCTGCATCTCTGTCTCCCCCCTCCCTGAACGCTGACCAATCGGCCAGCAGCAGCATGCAAAGCGGCTTCATGAATATGCTTAATTAGGTGGGGCTGGTGTAATTTTTTTGGGGGCTTATGGGATGTGACATTTGTAGGGCAGAGGCATAGATCAGCGTAAGCAAGAGTGACAAATACATTATCCTTTTTTCCACATTATAACATTTTACGGGGCGGTCGGAATATGTTTGTGTGTACACCACCCTTCCCCCATTCCACACTTTTACTATTTACATATTTACGTGATACTGAATTTCCCATACTTGCACACACACACACACACACACACACCTCAGTCATATGGCATTATTTCGATAGACAATACAAGTACTGAACTAAACCAGTGCAGACATCTCGTGGGGTGGGAGGAACTTTTCTGAGAGCTTTTTGTATATAATGGAGGATGTGCAAGCTAAATTTAGTTTTGCTTTGGAAAGTGCCATCTCGAGGCCATTGTATATGAAAATCAAAACCACTTTTTTTGTATGGTAAGCTAGTCTCAAGGATGATGAGTTATTAAGTTACCAGTGCAAAAAAAATCGTTCAAATGTGCTGGTACTCACATGTACCTGGAAAATGGAAAAATAAAATTTGAATCAGCATACAAAATGGTCTTCCAAAGCCTTGGCTTTTTCCCAATTCTTTAATTAATACTTAATTGACACACATTAAAATCACTGCAAAGCCTTAATATAGATTTTATTCTCCATGTATGATGGCAAACAATAAATCTGATGAACCAATAACAAAAACTTCCTTTAATGCAAAACATAAGCACATGAAGAAAAATGTCAGCATCTACACATACGGGTAAACTACATTTCCATAACGTACATGTTATCATGCGTAGCAGCCACACATGTACACACACAGAGGTAGGAAGGCTGTTTTTATCTGTGAGTGGGCCTAACTTTGCAGGAGGAGGTATGTGAACCCTGTAATACGCTTCAGCTCTGAATCCTCTCAGAAAATCAGCATCCCATAATCCCTTACATTGTGTTGCATGCAAAGAAGATCTGCCATATCCATGTGGCAGAGATGGCCAAAATACACACACACACACACACACACACACACACACACACACACACACATACATACATACAGATACTAAGAAAAACCTTTACATATTTAAGTCAGATGAACATACATTTCCACCATATGGACAACCCCACACAAAGAAAATGAAAGTATGCACATGCACACATGCAAAAACAAAGTCAGTGACCATGCATATATATTTTATTTCTAGTTAAAATGTCTCTTCAGCACAAGGTTTTTATTTATTTATTTTTAGGACACATTTCTGTAAATAGGCAGTGGTTTCCTGGAGATTGATTTAAGAAGTGAATAAAATGGGCCATCCAATATCCATGCAAGACTTGGTGGACCACCAAAGCTGTTATTGGATAAATTCATTCTCATTTCAGCTCTGTTTCTGTCTATCTTGCCATTGTGAGAAGACATGCCAAAACTATGAGTCTGAAAGGATGTGTATGTATCAAGAAACTGTTATTGAGAAAAGTAAATGGACAAAGAAGCTGGAGTTACTGCCATCATAAAAAAAAAAATTCAATAAATGCCTTAAGACTGAAATATGTCCCTACAGATTTCGGAGGAAACACACAAGCAAGTGTCCTCAGAATGTTTTCTGCTGTTTTTCTTCATGCTAACTTATACATAATGGCCATTTTGACTGGAATAAATGCATGTGTGCATTTTGAGAAAACCCTGTGAATGAGAAATCTTAGTCATCTACTTCACTACACATGTATGTACATATGCATATGCACAGAGATAATAATAAAACCCCCTTTAGCACATAACCATATATTTCTGCTCTACTCGCCTATATGTATGTGTGCATATACTCCCACTTGTGAGGAAACCTTTTGCACACCATCACTTATGTTATATGAACGAATACAACTCCTACATATGTCGACGTTCATGCATACGCACAGGCATGCTCTGTGTGCACCTTCCTCCATTTCTTCCCCCTTCCCCCACTCTCTATCACACATACACACATGTGCACATGAACACGCAAACCTCACACACACATGGCGCATGGCAAGGTGTAGCTCATACCACCCAGGAAATTAACT